>CM054159.1:38543874-38588874 GCA_028751875.1 Rapana venosa | reverse complement strand
GAGGTCGAGGTAGAGAGAAGGACGGACTCAGGCCAGAACGAGAGATTGATGGCTCATGGAAGACGAGGAATTTAGAGTTCGACTAAGTTAATAAAGAGCCACTTAAAGGAGAGAAAGATAGAGAGAAACAACAAGAGAAAAGAGACAAAGAAGAGATAGAAGAAAACTATGATAGAGAGAGAGGAGAAAAGAGAGAAGACACAGAGAGACACAAAGAGAGACACAAGAGAGAGGAGACAGATATCAGAGACACAAAGAGAGAGGAGGAGAAAGCGAGAAGAGAGAGAGAGAGAGAAGAACACCAGAGACAGAAGGCGACACACATGACAGAGAGAGACAACAGATCACAGAAGAGAGAGGCAGACCAGAGAGACACAGAGATAGAGAGAGAGAGAGAGAAGAGAGAGAGAGAGAACAGCCCACTTCAGTTCAGGTCTTGGATTGTCAGTGCAGTGTAGTAGGTTAGTGCTGGGTGACAGCAGTGGGTGATGGAATGTTACACCTCAATGAAATACCTTCCCACAGCAGTGGGGATCGATTGGACAATTTTGATTTTACATGCCAGGTGTAATCGGTATGTGATAACAGCGTCTCGGTTTTTTGGGGGTCTGGGGTGGTGATAAAATGTTTATCTCCCTCTGTAGCTGTGTCTTTGTGTCTGTGTCTGTGTCTCTTATCTCTCACTTACTGTTTCTCTGTCTCTCTCTGACTTGTCATTCTCTGCCTCTCTGTCTCTCGTCTGTCTCTCTCTCTGTTCTCTCTCTCTCTCTCTCTCTCTTCTCTCTCTCTCGCTCTCCTCTCTTCCTCTCTCTGTCTTCTCCTCTCTCTCTGACTCTGTCTCTCTCTGTTCTCTACTTTTCTCTGTTTCTGTTTCTCCACTCTCTCTGACTCTGTCCTCTCTCTCTCTCAAATCTCTCTCTCTCTCTCCTCTCTCTCTATCTAATCTATCATACTATCTCTTGATCTGTCTCTTTCGTTCTATGTCTGTCTGTCTCTCCTTCATCTGATTCTGTATCTCTATCTCTCTCTCTCTTTCTCTCTCTCTCTCTCTCTCCTCTCCTCTCCCTCCTCCTCTCCTCTCTCTCCCTCGCTCCCTCTATCCCTGTCTCTGTCTCTTCTCTTTGTGTCTCTCTGACTCTGTTCCTCTATATTTATTTTCTCTATTCCCACACACACTAATACAACACACTACCACAACAACACAAACACACACACACACACACACCTTCCACAAACAACAATAACACACAAATCCCCCCCCCCCCTACCCTACCCTTATCCATTAATCACAGGAATACAATACATACTACCCTACATTGACAAAGACCTCACATTTTCACCTCACCTCCCCCCCCCCCCCCCCCCGCCCCCACCCCCCAGTCACGTACCTAAATCCATGATGAATGTCTTTGGTCACGTCACTCCCTACTGCTTTAGGGTCCAACAATAAAGGTTCATGAAAATATCCCTACTGACCCAGTAACCACTTAGCTTACAGGTCTACACACCCCTCCCCCCCCACCCCCCCCCCCCCCCCCCCCCCAGGAGGTTTATTCCATAATCCTCGAAATAAAAGAATAAATAAATAAATAAATAGATAAAGTAAAAGATAAAAACCAAAGCCAGACTGCTCAAAATCAACGTTGTTCGTAGTAACTAACTATGACACCATTACTCATATCAAACCCGGGGAGGGGGGGGAGAGGAGAAATGCTGGATTCTTTTTTGAAAGTTATTAAAAGTGTCGCCGAGTAGAACGTCGCAAAAAACGGTTCTTAAAGGAGGAGTCTAGGGTGAAATACTGGTGCGCGCCTAATATCCTCGACATCTCAACAATTCAGAAGCAGATGCTCGATGGTTATTCGAACATCGCAAGCCACACACCATGGCTTCAGAAGAAGACAAGAGGACTCTGAAACTATAAAGGAATAAGGAAATCATTCCACCTCAGAATCCTAAACTCAACAGTCTTTTTTTTGTTTTTTTTAGTGACGTGAGTTCTTCACACGCCTCTCTTCATTGGCAAAAAACCCCCAACAAAAAACAAACAAAAAATCCCCTAAAACCCCCAACTTTTTTTGTGTAAAATGAAAAGAAAAAAAGGGGGGGGGGGTGAGAGAAAAGAACCCCCCTATCCCCCCCCCCAAAAAAAAATGGTGCTCCGTGACCTGCATGCAACTGAGGCCGCAAGAAAAACAAAAAACAAAACAAAACAAAAACAAAAACTTGATAGTCTCTAAACTCTGACGGCTTAGTGAAAACGATACATGGCGAAATGTAGCACCTCACCCAAGTATGTTCCGCACAGTAGTTATGTGTGAAGTGACAGTTTGTGTAATTACACTGGCTATTCATATCCCATGACAGTGCCTTGTTAGTAATTGAGCGCTGATCTATGTCTATCTGTCTGTCTGTCTGTCTGTCTGTATCTCTCTCTCTCTCTGTCGTCTGTCTGTCTGTCTGTCTTGTCTCTCTCTCACTCTCTCTCTCTCTCTCCTATCTCTCTCTTCTCTCCCCCCCTGGTAATAAAGAGCAAGCACAAACCTTTTGAAAACTAAAATATACTTCATCTCTTAGGGAGCCTTGCTCAAATCCAAGTTGTTATTTATTCATTTCATTATTTATTTATTTATCTATATATTTATTCATTTATTCATTCTTTTACTTCAAGGATAACAGAATAATCATGCATGCGCTTTTTTTTACATCCAGTCCCAGTGTATATGCAGTGTGGTAAATTTTGTCATCCATTCCCACCCACAAAACTAGTCGACTCTCCCAAAAAGCGGACAAGGCTTTAACATGCGCACAATATGTTCTGTGTGCAAGCTCACACATGACCTCAGTCCATAGTCTTAACTGAAGGACTTTCAAGGGAAGTGAAGTAGTCTCTGATGCTAACTCCAGGAGGAAAACCCCCGTTTAAGATTATTTAAACCTGGGCTCAAACATAGGCCATCAAATTGCATTGCGAACTACTCTAACCACTAGGCTATTCCGTCTCACAAGGATTCTAGGACCTTTCTACTGTTTAACTGCATGCACAGGGGGACTGGATGTAAAACATCATGTAAGTGCTTACTCGTCCTTTGGATGAGACTATAAACCGAGGCCCCGTGTGTGAACGCATGCAGAACATGTTGTGCACATGTTAAATCCTGTTCCGCTTTTCGAAAGAGTAGGCCATTGTGTGCTGGTGGGAACAGATGACAAAATTTACAAGACCGCATACACACGCATTAAAAAAAATCTGATCGCTTTAATTTGTGGCTTTACAAGATTCAGCGCTATATAAATTCCATACATTATTATTATTATTATTATTATTACTACTACTACTACTTCTACTACTACTACTACTACTCCATTATCCTTGATATCAATGAATAAATAAATAAATGAATTAAGTGCTATGCTCAGTGGTATAGGACTTATTCAAGTTCTGAAGGCTCACAAGGAAATAGAAAAAAACCCAAAAGAACAGTCCACTCTAGGTGTGGAATGTTGTGTGAAATATAACTAGCTGCTCAGTGACATTGACACATGGTGGAATGTCACACCTAACTAAAGCATGGTCACACAGTAGTGATGTACAAAGTGAGGGTGAAAACGAAAACCTTTCACATACAACTGATAGCACTGAAATCCTACCTACCATGTCACAGAGTATTATATACTACAGGAGACGGAATAGCCTGGTGGTTGGAGTGATGCACATTGCGCTCATAATCTGCTGACCCAGCTTTGAATCTCATTCAAGAGGATTTTTACTCTGGAGTTAACATCAATGCAACTCCCCTCCCTCCTAAAGTCCTTCGGTGAGACTATAAACTGAAGTCCCATGTGCAAACGCATGCAGAACATCTTATGTGCATAGGTTAAAACCTATTCTGCTTTTTGGAAGAGTAGGCCATTGTGTGCCAGTGGGAATGGGTGACAAATTTACAAAACTGCAGACACACGGGGAACAGATGTAAAAAGAAAAGTAGATGAGTACTTATTCCATTAATCTTAGAATAAAAGAATAAAATGATAACTAAAAAAATTAATAAACAAATAGGTGCTACAGTCAGTGGTGCAGGAATTACTCAGGTTCTGAAAACCCTACAGAAAAATAATATAAAAAATAGACTACTCTAGGTGTGGAATGTTGTGTGAAATATAACTAGCTGCTCAGTGACATTGACACATGGTGGAATGTCACACCTAACTAAAGCATGGTCGCACAGTAGTGATGTACAAAGTGAGGGTGAAAACAAAAACCTTTCACATACAACTGATAGCACTGACATCCTACCTACCATGTCACAGAGTATTATATACTACAGGAGACGGGATAGCCTGGTGGTTGGAGTGATGCACATTGCAATCATAATCTGCTGACCCAGCTTTGAATCTCATTCAAGAGGATTTTTACTCTGGAGTTAACATCAGTGCCAACTCCCCTCCCTCCGAAAGTCCTTCGGTGAGACTATAAACTGAAGTCCCATGTGCAAACGCATGCAGAACATCTTGGGCATAGGTTAAAACCTATTCCGCTTTTTGGAAGAGTAGGTCATTGTGTGCTGGTGGGAATGGATGACAAAATTTACAAAACTGCAGGCACACGGGGAACAGATGTAAGAAAAAGCAGACGAGTACTTATTCCATTAATCTTAGAATAAAAGAATAAATTGATTAATAAATAAATGAATAAATAGGTGCTACAGTCAGTGGTGTAGGAATTACTCAGGTTCTGAAAGCCCTACAGAAAAAAAAATGTAAAAAAGTGTCTACTCTAGGTGTGGAATGTTGTGTGAAATAGAACTAGCTGCTCAGTGGACATTGACACATAGTGGAATGTCACACCTAACTAAAGTATGGTCACAGGGTAGTGATGTACAAAGTGAGGGTGAAAATGAAAACCTTTCACATACAACTAGTAACACCCATATACTCCCTACCACATTGCAGAGTATCGAGACAAACAAATCTCAGATTGTCCTGACCTTCCCCAGTGACACTGCACAAATCCATGATGTATGCCTCTGGTCTTCCTTACTCCCCTCTACTGCGTTAGTGTTGTGGTAAAAGGTTTATCAGCTAAACTAGGACCCTGAAACAACAGGGGACTGGTAGAAACGGTCAACTTGAGGATGAGAAAGGGTCTGTGCACTAAGCTAGCTGCTCAGTGACAGTGAGACGTGGCGACATGTAGCAGCGCATCACCAGAGTAGTGTGTTCACACAGGTAGTGATGTTATGTGTGTGTGAAGTGACAGTTTGTATATACGTGCTGATCCAAATCTGATAAAGTGTGCTGTTAGTATTAAAGCATTGCTGAGGTGCTCTCTCTGTCTCTCTCTCTCTCCATCCATCCCTCTCTCTTGCTCTCTCTTTCTCTCTTCCTCTTTTTCTCTGTCTCAGTCTCTCTGTCTCTGTCTGTCTCTGTTTCTCTCTGTTTCTCTTTTTCTCTCCCTCTCTCTCTTTTCGTTTCCCCCCTTTGAATCATATTATGGGCAAAGGCCAAAATACGATAGTTGGGGAATGTCGCATCTCACTGAAGTATGGTCACATAGTAATGATGTACAAAGTGACTGTGAAAACGAAAACCATTCACATACAACTAATAACACCGACATACTCCCTACCATGTCACAGAGTATATACTATTATACCTTGAGACAAACAAATCTCAGATTGTCCTGACCTCCCCCAGTGACACTGCACAAATCCATGATGTATACCTCTGGTCTTTCTTACTCCCCTCTACTGCGTTAGTGTTGTGGTAAAAGGTTCATCAGCTACACTAGGACCCTGAAACAGGGAAACGGTAGAAACAGTCCACTTGAGATTAGAAAGGTTTTCTGTGCCCTAATCTAGCCTGCTCAGTGCAGTGAGACGTGCGCCCTGTACTAGCCGCATCACCATGTATTTGTTCACACAGGTAGAGATGGTATGTGTGTGTGTGAAGTGACAGTTTGTATATACTTGAGATTCAGATCGGATAACAGTGTGCTGATAGTATTTAAGCATTGCTGAGGTGCTCTTTCTGTTTCTGTCTCTCTCTCCATCCATCCCTCTCTCTTGCTCTCTCTTTCTCTCTCCCTCTTTTTCTCTATTTCAGTCTCTCTGTCTCTGCCTGTCTCTGTGTCTCTATGTTTTTCTCTGTCTCTCTGTTTCTCTGTTTCTCTGTTTCTCTCTCTCTCTCTCTCTCTCTCCCCTCGCTCTCTCTCTCTCTCTCTCTCTCTCTCTCTCTCCCTCTCTCTCTCTCTCTCTCTCTCTCTCACTGCCTCTCTTTCTCTCTTCATTTCCTCCCTTTGAATCATATTATGGGCAAAGGCCAAAATACGATAGTTGGGGAATGTCACACCTCACTGAAGTATGGTCATACAGAAGTGATGTACAAAGTGACAGTGAAAACAAAAACCTTTCACATACAACTAGTAACACTGACAGCCTCACTACAATATCACAGAGTATATACTATTATACCTTGAGGCAAAAATCTCAGATTGTCCTGACACTGCACAAATCCATGATGTATGCCTCTGGTCTTTCTTACTCCCTCCCCTCTACTGCGTTAGTGTTGTGGTAAAAGGTTTATCAGCTAAACAAGGACCCTGAAACAGGGGACTGGTAGAAACAGTCCACTTGAGGATGAGAAAGGGTCTTTGCACTAAGCTAGCTGCTCAGTGACAGTGAGACGTGGCGACATGTAGCAGCGCATCACCAGAGTAGTGTGTTCACACAGGTAGAGATGTGTGTGTGTGTGTGAAGTGACAGTTTGTATATACTTGTGATTCAGATCTGATAATAGTGGACCGTTAGTATTGTAGCATTGCTGAGATGCCCTCTGTCTTTGTCTCTCTCTCTCTCTCCATCCAACCCTCTCTCTTGCTCTCTCTCTATATGTCGGCCTCTTTTTCTCTGTCTCTGCCTCTCTGTCCCTGTCTGTCTCTGTGTCTCTATGTCTTTCTCTGCTCCCTGTCCCTGTCTGTCTCTATGTCTCTATGTCTTTCTCTGCTCCTTGTCTCTCTGTCTGCCTCCCTCCCTCCCTCCCTCTCTCTCTCTCTTTCTCTTCATTTTCCCCCCTTTGAATCATATTATGGGTGAAGGCCAAAGTACAATAATTGGCCGAATGTCACATCTCACTGAAGTATGGTCACACAGTAACAATGTACAAAGTGACCATGAAAACGAAAACCTTTCACATACAACTAATAACACCTACATCCTCCCTACCATATCGCAGAGTATATACTATTATACCTTGAGACAAATAAATCTCAGATTGTCCTGACCTTCCCCAGTGACACTGCACAAATCCATGATGTATGCCTCTGGTCTTTCTTACTCCCTCCCCTCTACTGCGTTAGTGTTGTGGTAAAAGGTTTATCAGCTCAACTAGGACCCTGAAACAACAGGGGACTGGTAGAAACAGTCCACTTGAGGATTAGAAAGGGTCTGTGCACTAAGCTAGCTGCTCAGTGACAGTGAGACGTGGCGACATGTAGCAGCGCATCACCAGAGTAGTGTGTTTACACAGGTAGTGATGGTATGTGTGTGTGTGTGTGAAGTGACAGTTTGTATATACGTGCTGATCCAGATCTGATAACGGTGTGCTGTTAGTATTTTAGCATTGCTGAGGTACTCTTTCTGTTTCTGTCTCTCTCTCCATCCATCCCTCTCTCTTGCTCACTCTCTATATATCCCCTTCTTTTTCTCTGTCTCTGTCTCTGTGTGTCTGTCCATCTCTGTTTGTCTATTTACCACCCTCCCTCCCTCCTTCTCTCTCTCTCTCCCTTTCTCTTCTCTCTCTCCTCTCTCTCTCCTCTCTCCCCTCTCTCTCTCTTTCTCTTTCTCTCATCTCTTTCTCTCTCTCTCTCCTCCCTCCTCTCTCTCTCCTCCCCTCCCCCTATTTCTCTCTCTCTCTCCCACTATTTCTCTCTCTCTTTCTCTCTCTCTCTCTCCCCCCCTCTCACTCTCTCCCACTGCCTCTCTCTCTCTCTTCATTTTCCTCCCTTTGAATCATATTATGGGCAAAGGCCAAAATACGATAGTTGGGGAATGTCACACCTCACTGAAGTATGGTCATACAGAAGTGATATACAAAGTGACCGTGAAAACAAAAACCTTTCACATACAACTAGTAACACTGACAGCCTCACTACAATATCACAGAGTATATACTATTATACCTTGAGGCAAAAATCTCAGATTGTCCTGGCCTCCCCCAGTAACACTGCACAAATCCATGATGCATGCCTCTGGTCTTTCTTACTCCCCTCTACTGCGTTAGTGTTGTGGTAAAAGGTTTATCAGCTAAACTAGGACCCTGGAAACAGGGGACTGGTAGAAACAGTCCACTTGAGGATTAGAAAGGGTCTTTGCACTAAGCTAGCTGCTCAGTGACAGTGAGACGTGGCGACATGTAGCAGCGCATCACCAGAGTAGTGTGTTCACACAGGTAGTGATGTTATGTGTGTGTGTGAAGTGACAGTTTGTATATACTTGAGATTCAGATCTGATAACAGTGTGCTGTTAGTATGAAAGCATTGCTGAGGTGCTCTGTGTCTGTCTCTGTCTGTCTGTATCTCTAAATGTAGGGTTGGGTAAAGAAAAAAAAAGTATCACTGATATGCTTATCTCATTTCCCTGATAATCGGGTTTTATTTTGCTCTCTCTCTCCTGTCTCTCTGTGTCTCCCTGTCTCTCTGTCTCTCTCTGTCTTTCTCTCTCTGTCTCTGTCTCTCTCTCACGGGGATGTAAAAAAGCACACGAGTGCTTATTCATTATCCTCGATATAAAAAAATCTCTCTCTCTCTCTCTCATCTCTCTCTCTCTCTCTCTCTCTCTCCTCCTCCTCCCTCCTCTCTCTCCCCTCCCCTCTCTCACTCATCCGCTCATCTCCTCAACTCTCTCCTCCTCTCTCTCTCTCACTCTCCCCCTTTCTCTCTCTCTAGCCTCGGACAGCAAAGGCTAAGACCTTGATCATGAACAGGAAGTGTGTGTGTGTATGCGTGCATGCGTGCGTGCGTGTGTCTGTGGTTGTGTGGTGCATGTGTGTGTGTGTCTGTGTGTGTCTGTCTTCTGTGTGTGTGTGTGTGTGTGTTGTGTGTGTAGCTGATAACCATAACTGTAGCTGATAAACCTTAAATCTCTCCACTGTGGCATAAGCCACGTAAGATTATGCCTTGAAAAAGAAGCCTAAATCTCTCTGACCTCCCTGGTAGTCCTCAGTAAACCTCTTCCCCTTCCTGTCTTTCTTTTCTATACCTCCCTCTCTCTCTTTCTCTCACCTTTCCTTGTATGTCTTTGAAATGAGTTCCATTATTACATGTAATTTTGTGACTAAAATAATAACAAATTAATATCATATTTGTTGTTGGTCCCCAGGCCAAAAGCTGTGTCAGTTATTGACGTCACCTGGTTGCCAAGGCCTACACTAACATGCTGTTATGTTGTAAAATGTTGTGTTGAGATTTGCCTTCAGCCGTGACAAGCTCTAAACATAACAACCAGCACTTTCCTTTAAAGGAAAATAAATCCTCTGAAGTCGGAGTATGGCTACCTATAATGCGAGGTACTGAAGAACAGTCATACACACAAACTTCTCATTCACTATCAATTTCAATCTCACAGTGATTCCCAGGTGGGAGGATGAGTGAGTCGGAGTGCATATTCTGGGTGACCTCCCATAGTGTTAAGCTGGGGAATGCATAAAAACAACATTTATTATTTGTTTTTTTATTGGGGAGACGGGATAGCCTAGTGGTTAGAGCATTGCACTCGTGATCTGACGGCCCGGGATCGAGCCACCTCAGAGGCACCCATACAAGGAGACCTTTCCCCCTGGAATTAACATCAGTGCCGACTCCACTTCCTTGAAAGTCCTTCGGATGAGGCTATAAACCGAGAGCCCCGTGTGCAAACGCACTCAGAGCATCTTGCGCACACGTTAAAAACCCGTTCCGCCTTTGGAATAGTAGGCCAGTGTGTGCCTGTAGGAACGTATGAGAAAAGTTTGGAAAGTGCATGCACACAAGTGTCGTGTCCAGATGTTGGTGTGATGGTGTTATATGCTAATTATTGGATATGACAACTTTTAGGATCTCATAATATCGTGTCATGTGGGTTACGTCATTTAAGATAGAAACTAAACTATTTTGCATATAAAATTCTTCAAGTATACAAAACATGACAGAAAAGAGTCTCAGCCCCCTCTCCCTCCTCTCTCTCACACATACACACACACCACACCACACCACACCATACCACAACACACACACACACACACCACACCACAACACCCATACCACACTCCACAACACACACACACACACACACACACACACACACACACACACACACACACACACACACACAACACACACACACATCCCTCTCTCTCTCTCTCTCTCTCTCTCTCTCTCTCTCCCCTCTCTCTCTCTCCCCTCACACACAAACACGAACACACAACACCACAACAACAAAACAACACAACACACACACACAAAACACACACACACACACACACACATCTCTCTCTCTCTCTCTCTCTCTCTCTCACACCAACACACACACACACACACACACACACACACACACACACACACACGACACGAACACGAACACACACAACACACACAACACAACACAACTCTCACACACACACACACACACACAAACACGACCAAACAGCACACACAACACAACACACTCACACACACACACACACACACACACACACACACACACACACACACACACACACACACAACACATACACACACGCACGCACGAACGAACGCATGCACACAACACGCACACACACACACTCTCTCTCTCACTTCTCTCTCTCTCTCTTCTTTGCTGTCTCTCTCAATCACAACACACACACACACACACACACACACACATGACCCCTCAACCCCCACCCCCCACCCCCACACACACTCTCTCCCCCCCCACCTCCCCCATCCACCACCACCCTACGGACCACCTCCAGTCCAGTCCCCCGGACAGTCAGTTTTTATTAACAACCACTAACAGGCCAGTTGTAAGAAGACGCAGACATACTAGCCTAGTGGGAAAATCATTATCAGCCCCCCCCTACACTGGCCCGGTGAAGAGGTGGTCCATAACTCAAGTCCTGCAGTGACAGCAGCGTAATGACCACATAGTCTACAAGCCTTATCTTCAGACTCAGTATTGCCCATCACTGCATAAGGGGCAGCAAGAGGAAGATGGATAAGCAACTGATGTATATCCCTTTCGAACAGGAACGCTAAGTATATACCGGCTAAACCATCACCAAACTACGCTACACATTCCTTCTCTGGTCTTGCCTGTTATAATTATAGCCTAGGTTGGTAGGAAGAGAAGAAAAAAGCTTTAAATAGTAGAGTGAAGGGAAGTAGGGGTTCTACGGGGTTTGTGTGATTAGTGTATGATTTATTAAAATGGAAAATTTTTAACTTGATCAGGTCAGGAGATACTGGCTGTCCAATCCGATCTAATCTTGTTGTTCATTACCCTGCCGAACACAGAGGCCATATCAGGGATGACTCCTCGTAAAAGAGAGCAAGAAAGTGTTCATAACTGTCACTGTGTCCTCTACTTCTCTCATCCTCCCCCCAACCCCCCCCAAAAAAAAACAAAAACAAAAAAAAAACCACAACAACACCACACACACAAAAAACAAGCCCCAACAACACCAAACAAACAAACAAAAAATAACCAACTAACTAAACAGACAAAAATAGCAACAACAACAAAACAACTATTTCTTATTTGTACGCTGAGGTCATCATGGACAAACTGCAGGTTACATCTTGCTACTTCAGATGCTATGGGTCTTCTGCCAGGAATTGTTGTTGCTGCTCTATCGCTGTTGCATTTGTTATTGCTGCTGTTGTTGTTGACGATGATGTTTTTGTGTGTGTTGTATTTGTTGTTGCTGCTGCTATTGTTGTTGTATTTGTTGTTTTTGTTGTATTTGTTGTTGCTGTTGCTGTTGTTGTTGCATTTGTTGTTGCTGCTGTTGTTGTTTTTGTTGTTGCTGCTGCTCTTGTTGTTGCTCTTGTTGTTGTTGCTGTTGAACCTTAACCAGCTCAACAACCTGAGGGTCATCCAGAATACACACTCTGTCTCACTCATCCCACCTTGGAACTGCTATGATTACTATATTAACCTGAACAATCTGTTTGCATGCACAGTTCTTTTCAAATACTCCCAACAATCCAATGCTTCTATCAGTCGCACTGGTCATGGTTACTCCACCATTTCATGTATGCTGGGAAAATGTAACAGTTCAGCAAAGCTACTGGTACTGTCACTGCCACGAACGTAACTGTTACACGAAACTGAGATGTTGTTATCTTGGAATGTTTAAACCAATATATAAATGTAGCTTACTTGTGTCTTTCGAAATTATGACTCGTATCAAAATGCCTGTCAGTATTGTAATTGCCCTTCATAGGATGATTAAAGAGTTTTTGACTTGACTTGACTTGATTTGACTTGACTTGACTTGACTTGACTTTCAGTATGTCCTCGTTCCTTTTGCCGCCTTTTCAAACTTGGGGGGGGGAAAGGGTTGTAAAAGGGAGATAAGATGAAGGAGAAGGGGGTATGTAGATGGGAGAAAACTGTGTATGAGATGGAGAAGGTGAGTTATTGGCCTTTCCTGGCCGAAACTGGCTCCACAGTGAGACCATAACTCAGATCCTTCCTTGACAGAGGCGTGATTACTGCATAAGTCACACAGGACCTCTTCAGACGCTGTGCCTATCACTGTGAAATGAAGTCAGCGCGGAGGCAGACAGGGAAGGAGGTTGATATACTGCCTAAGTTACCCACAGACAAACTGGACACAACCCCATAGAGGTTGGAAACTTCTCTAAACTTCAATGTTCCGCTAATCATGACTTGGATACACGTTGAATGATAGGAGGAGAAAGTTACTTGATTTATGTCAGTGGTAAATGATGTTTTTCAAGGCAGATAGAGGGGATTGAAAACGGTTATAAATGTAAGTATGTTTTCCTCGTGACGACGATACCTCCTAAACAGCAGATGTGGCAGCTGCTGTTTTGAATTGGGCATACATTTGATTATAGGAGATCCTTGCCAAGTACACCCCACTCTCTGGCCAAGTGGGATAAGAACAGTCAGCGTGGAGATGTCTCCAAAGGCACCAGCCCCAGGGCTCATCACATAAGGACTGTGCAAGTCAAGCTCCTAGTCAGAAGTCATAGTCGATCACTAAAGACTAACTGTAAAGTGGAATTCCATGAGTGGAAAAGCCACTGGTCATACAGCCTCTCACTTTGCTGTTGCCCCCAGCGTCAATGGTTTAATCAAGAACTGTGATAAAGCCCAGGCGCTGACGACGTTGTACTGTTACCCTACTCTCAACCACTTGTCATATTGGTTCAGTATCTTTTGTCCGTGTAGGCCATTTAGGGCAAACTGGACGTTATCACTACCCCTACCCCAAGACCACAAAGCCTGCCTCTACAACACACTACCTTGTCAGTATCCAGGGGCCTGAAAAGCCCACTAGGTATGTGTGTTTAGAAAACATGGACTCTGAATTTGACAAAAAAAATTCGAGGCAGTTTTTGCATAGAATTTGGAATCAACGAAACGGCCACTTTTTAAATGTTGTGGCTGAGTTTTCAAGTAGTCTAACCCTAATAAGATAGAAACAACAAGGTCAGCTGTAAAAATTGGCAAAATGTATCCAACAAAAAAGACTTTCCAACTTTCTGAGCTAAAATTAATGGTGAAAAAAGTTGCACCACCGTCCATTATTTAGGAGCATCCCCTCTGTGAAAGTATGGAGATGACTGTTGTAGTTTTTAGCAATGTGCCTTCTAACGGTCGCTATGGTGTCCTGTGCTGGTCAAGAGAATCTCCACATTCAGAGCCATGATTCATCAGGTTTACTGATATATGCTGGATGTCACTACAAGCTGTAGCAATCCCTTCAGATGCTAAGTTCATTAATGTGTTACGAAATCGAAGGGAACACACACGCACATACGCACACACATGCACTCACACGCACTCACACACATGCACGCACACACACATACACACGGGATAGCCTAGTGGTTAGCATGATGCACTCGTGATCTGCTGACCCGGGTTTGATTCCCGTTCTAGAGGATTTTTTCCTCCGGAGTTCATCAGTGCAGACTCCACTCTCCCCAAAAGTCCTCGGATGTCTATAAACCGAGGTCCCATGTACGAACGCACGCAGAACTTCTTGCGCGCACATAAAAACACGTTCCACTTTTCGTAAGAGCAGGCCATTGTGTGTTGGTGAGAACGGATGAGAAAATTGACAAAACTGCATACACATAGGGACTGGATGAAAAAAAGCATATGATTGCTCATTCCATTATCCTCGAAATAAAATTATAAAATAAAGAAATAAACAACACACACACACAAACACACACACACAAGATTACTAACAGGCTGATAAACTGTTTCCACTCATGAAGATGGTGAGTTTTTTTGCTTGTTTGTTTATTTGTTTAATTTATCATAGATTCATTTTTTTACCATTTAAAGACAAACAGAGCTGTCTCCGAAGTCTCTACCTCACAGCACTGCTTACACAGTGTCTCATTCACCTCCTCTGCCCCTGTAAGCAGAGATTATTAACTGTGGACAATGAACGCGTCCCCCCAGCCCCGCCCCCCTCTTCGTTCCACCCCTTTTGGGTGTTAGCTAAAAAAGAAAAAGGTAAACGTGTTCCCGCAATCTATGTAATCGTTAGGGAGCGAGGCATCAGAGACCTCAGTTTCTTCAGAGGCCAGCATATTGAGGGCCACGCCCATCTCCTCTCCCTCGCTGCTTTACCTTCCCTGACCCTTAAGAGGGCAGGTAGGCATTTACAACTGGGTGAACTGGGAGACTTTACTGTAGCTAAGGCGCGCGAATGGTCATCCATCCACTTGGTAACCACACACGATGCTGCTTAGCCTTAGCTTGGGGAAAACGAGTGCTCCGTCCAGTGAGCTATCTTGCATGTGGGTGTTAGAGAAATACATAAAAAAAACTAACAGTGATGAATGTCCGAATAGGATACCTTATTCCCTAAACCTAATACCATATCTACATTTATACCACATGCCACATTTCCGATGCATCACACCTAAAATGTCAGGTAATGTGTCTAGCAGAGCCTTCATAGCCTTTGCATGACTGACTGCAGTAAGGAACCTGGCTGGTATATTGGTTATTTTCCTGGTTCTATAGCTCATCAGATTCTGCTAGAATAAAGAGGATGAGTGGATCGGTGGTCTAGAGGTAATGCGCCTGCCTAGATAGCGAAAAGTCCAGGTCGGAAGTGTGCGGTGGTTTGAATCCCGTTTGAGCCCGAAACTTTTCCCCCATCCATTTAGACCCTGAGTGGGGCTAGTCTTTCGGATGAGTATGATAAACCGAGGTCTTGTGTGTTACACACAATTATTTAGCACACGTAAAAGAACCCACGGCAATAAGACAATTGTCCCTGGCAAAAAAGCAATTCTGATTGGGAAAGAAATACAGTTGAAGACATGAAAAGAAAAAAAAGGGCGGCGCTGCTCTTGTGGCAACGCGCTCTCCCCGAGAAGAGCAGCCCGAATTTCACACAGATAATGTCGTGACTTAAAGTGGTACAATACAAAATAAGTACATTTTTTTTCAAAAATCTCTTTCCTCTTCATATGTTATATACGCAAAAAGGATAAGGCAGTGGTACGTCCGCATGAGAAGTGCGGGATAGCTTAGTGGTTAGAGCGGCCCATGTGCCATCTGACAGCGATTGAAGGTATGGGTTTGAATCTGATTAATGTCAAGTCAAGTCAAGTCAAGTCAAAATGATCTTTATTAAGGGATTAGGTTTACACAACATTTTTTTCATCCTGCCCTCACAAAAAATTGATATATAAAAGTATTCAAAATGCAATGTTAAAACATGTTGAAAAGAAAAAAATGAGGATTTATATATATATATATAAATTCATACCCACAAAACATGATCAAACAAAACCAAGACAGTAAAACATAAGCTCAAGAGTAAGTTTACACAAGCTTTTTTTCATTATCCTGCCCTCACCCCCAAAAAATCAAGAAAAGTGACATATAAAAAGCATTCAAAATACAATGTTGATACATGTTGAAAAGGAAAAAAAACCAATATGCGTTAGAAGGTATTTTTTTCAGGAGTTAACATTGATGCAGCTTTCCACTCTTCTGAAAGATTTTTTCGGATGGGACTTTGAACCGAAATCCTGTGAGCGAACACACGCAATCCCCCTTGGAGATAGATGTCAGTATGAATAGCATCCCCATCTTCTGGAAATTCTGTGCTAAGAATTCCCTCTTTTCTATCCCTCTCTTTGTTTCTGCTTTGTTCTTTTTTTTTTGTTCCTGTCATCTCAGGTAGGTTTTTGTTTGTTTTTATGTTTGTTTTTTCTTGGGGAGGGGGGGGGGGGGGGTCTGTTTTATGCGTTCTTGGTGGTCCATTCTTCTGCCTTTTTCTACACACATCCAGAGACACAAAAGCATATACATGCGCAATAATACAAACACACAAATAAACACACACACATACACACAACCTCATGAGCGCAAGCCAGAGAGAGAGAGAGAGAGAGAGAGAGAGAGAGAAAAGAGAAGAGAGAGAGAAAATGAATTTAATTGAATTTTATTGCTGTTAAGCTATACAGGCCATACAGCAAGCACCAGTATTACATGATCTTCGGCGGGTCTGTCATTGACATGGATACCACAGCAATGCCTTATTAATTCTAATTAAGTTATAATTAAGTTATAAGCGCTTTGATTTGTAGCTTTACAAGATTCAGCGCTATATAAATTCCATACATTATTATTATTATATATGAATATAATATATAATATAGTATATAAATTCCATACATTATTTATTATTATTATTATTATTATTATCATTATTATTATTAATTATATTATTATATATTATTATTATACCACAGCAATGGCAATGCCTTATTAATTCTAAGTTATATGACAGCATTTCAAAGAGCGAGCGAGCGAGCGAGAGAGAGAGAGAGAGGGAGAGAGACAGAGAGAGACAGATAGAAACACACGCACTACACTATACTACACTACACTACATACACACACGCACTTGACATCCTCTCCTCCCTCCCCTTTCCCCCCCCACACAACCACTCCACTCCCCCCACCCCCACCCCACCCGTCCTTGCACACACACAACACCCACACTCCTTTCCCCGTCACATTACAATAACAGTCACTCTCTCAAACTGCCAAAACACGGTAGATAGTTAGTCAGTATATGCACACACACACACAACACACACACACACACCACACACACACACACACACACACACACACACACACACACGCACCCTCACACACACACACAACATGCACATCCTCCTTCACTTACAAAACAACTGTCACCTCTCAAACTGCCAACAACACTAGCAATCACACAACACACACACCACACACACACACACACACACACACCCCACACAACAAACGACACACACCACACACACAACTCACATACAAACACACATCACACACACACGCCAACCCCACACACACACAACACACCACACACACACACACACACACACACACACACACACACAAACTTCTGTCACATTACAAAAACGTCACTCTCTAAACTGCAACAACGAGTAGCACACACACTAACACACACACAACACACACAACAACACACACGCACACACACCACACACAACACACACACACACACACACACACCGTCACACACACATACACCACACACGTACACACATAACACACACACACACACACACACACACACGCACACACACACACACAACACACAACACACACACACACATACACACACAGTCACACACACAACACACTACACACACACACATACACCACGTCACACCACACACACACACAACACCACACACACACACACAACACACGTACACACACACATACATACACACACGCACACACACACATACACACACAGTCACACACACATACACACACACAGTCACACACACACACACACGCACGCACACACACACACACACACGCACCCCCCCCCCCCCCACACACACACACACACACACACACACACACACGCGCGCGCGCCCTCAGAAAGAGACACAGGCAGAGCAGACGACAGTCGCTGCAGGGAGCAAAAACTGGGGTCCAGTCCAACCCAGTTTTAGCGCCACTGTTCACCTCCACTTGCATGCATGTCCATCCAGGTGAAAAGAGGGGGAGGGAGGGAGGCGAGGGGGAGGAGGTAGGAGAGAGGGAAGTGAGAGAGTTAAAAAAACAACCAACAGACAAAAAGAAAGTGGTCAGGATTTTTGTGGTCAGTGTTAAGTTTGGGGGAGGGGAGTTTGTTGTGTATGTGTTACCTTATTTTTCTGAAAAGAGGAGAAGAAGAGAAGAAAGATAAAGAGGGAAGGGGAGGAGGAGAGGAAGAGGGGAGAAGAGAGAAGAGGAGGGAGGGAGAGAAGAGGAAGAGAGAGAGAAGAGGGAGAGAGAGCAGTAGAAAAGAAAGAAGAAAGAGAAGAGAAGAAGAAGGTGGAGAAGAGAAGACAGAAGAAGAGAAGAGGGGAGCAAAGGAGAGGAAAGGAGGTGAGAAGAGGGGAGGAGAGAAGGGAAGAGAGGAGAGAAGAAAAAGAGAAGAGAAGAGAAGTGAAAAATGAGACAAAAAAGAAGAAAAAAAGAACATTGACACTGTGGAGAACAAAACTATGATGCAAGAAGAAGACCTCAACAAAGACGAGAAGAAAAAACAACAACACCAACCATGCAAAGAGAAAAAACATCAACACGTCCCAAAACGAAATTATAATACACTGAGAGAAGAAAACAACAAAGCGAAGGAGGAAAATAAGATGTTGCAAGAAATAATCAAACAAATAAGCAAACACGGTTAGAGTCGAAAATAACCTGCTGCAAGAAGAACACAATAAATCAACATTCAAAAAAATGAAAAAAACCAATATGAATAAAACCAAGATGAGAACATTAACATGGCAGAGAATGGAAACGACATGCTGCAAGATTTATATAAAAAAATACAGCAATTAAACAACTTCTCTAGGGGCCAGCATATTGAGGGTGGTGCCCATCTCCTCTCCCTTGCTAAAGAGGGCAGGTACCCATTTACAGCTGGGTGAACTGAGGGACTGTACTGAAGCCAAGGCGCACAAACGGCCACCCATCCAAGTGGTAACCATACTCGATGCTGCTTAACCTTAGCTGGGGGAAAGCAAGTGCTCTGACTACTGAGCTATCCCGTCCCCTACATAACATTACAGTGTTAATAAGATGTTGTCTATGAAATATTCTTTTTAATAAAGATGCTGAATAGCTTGTATTCCAAAATCTATGTTTGAATTTCATATTTCAATGTACTTGTTTTGCTGTGATCTGTTTTGTATTGTATACTACTTTCAATCATGGTAGCTTTCTCATCATGAAAAATCAAGACTGCTCTTTTCAGGGGGGTGGGGGGAGAGAGCATAACACTACAAGAACACTACCACCAATTTGTCAACAAACAACAACAACAACAAAAACCGCAGGTATATTTCTTATTCAAACCCAAGAAAAAGCCCAAAAACCAAACAACCCCTTCCCACCCGAAAAAAACACACCCAGTACAGAAATTTCCCTAAGGCACTATGAAACAAAACTGTTCATTGTAGATCTTCACAGCGGGACAAACCTCCTTTATGTTAAACCTTCATTACCGCCCATCGGGTCCATACACAAAAAGAACTCCACCACCCCCACCCACCCTACCCCACCTCCTACCCACCCCCTGCCCCCCTCTTCCCCCGACACACTCCCCCCCACCCACCATCCCTGAAGTAGCCGATTAAACCCACAGAAAAACAAACCCTTGCCCTGTCCTTTTCACCCCCCAAACAAACTGACTGGACAGGGCCTACGCTGAAAAAACACGGACAATAGACAAGAGGGGCCCACCCTCTTAAAGGGTGCCTTAGGGGCTGGAAGGAGCAAGAAGCAGGGATATTCCTCCCTCCTTCCCTGCCCCTCACGCTCCCCCGGCTTCTCCCCCCCCCCTTGCCTGCCTAAAGTATGCACCAGACAAAGTAAAGTGAGAAAAGACGGGAGCAAGACCCAGTGGTTTCCCGGTGGTGTTGGCAGGGCAGTATAAGAAGAGAAGAGAGAGAGGGGGGAGAGAGAGGGGGTGGAGGGGAGGGGGGACGGGTAAGGGAGGGAGAGATTGAAAGGACAGAGACTGAACAGAAAAAGACAGCCGAAAAGTTTGATGGGATAGATGAAGACAGACAGAAAAGAGAAGAAGAAGACAGACAAACAGTAAGAAAGCAGACAGACCAAACAGACACAGACGAGAGATGGAGAAGACGACAGACAAAGAAGAGAAAGGGGAGAACATGGTGGAGTCTGTTTACAGTGTGACAAGATCTTTCTTGGATAAATTCTTCCCCAAATGTAACACACCCACACTGGAAACCCAGTATTAAAGGGATCAGGGTTTAAAAAAAAAGAAAGAAAGAAAGTATAAAGGTAATTTTGTCAACAATCCCCAAAAATCGGACATCTCCACTGGGATGTAAATTTCAACACAAAAACCTCAACAGAATTTTGTCACAGTGTGTTCTTAATCAGGCATATTTCTGGGACCTTAATTTTAAATAACAACAATCCGATTTCCCAACATCTTTAAATGGCATGTCTGCTGGGACGTAAAAAATCACAAAACAAGTTTTTAAGACTAAAGTCAAGTCAAAAACATTTGAAATTACCCATAGGGGAAATTACAAAAAACTAAAAAAATTTATGTATTATTTTAGAAGAGGAAATTTTGGTCAGTTAGGTTGGATTTTTAAATTGAATACAATGGTAAAAATCTACTTTCACCATGATTTTTATACATGCTTTCGATCAAAACATAAATAGTTAATAAACAACCTTTGTATAATGCAGTGAAATATCAAAAGGGACAACAAAAATGTAAACAAATTGTAGACCTCTATAAGAAGTGGGGACAGTAAGCTCGTGTCAGAGCACCACTTTCCCCAGCCAATTCACACATCGAGCTGGTTACCAGTAAATTGGGTGACCGTTGCACGCTTGGCTTCATTAAGTCCCCATTTGCCCACTGTAAATGGGAACTGCCTCTTAGGGTCAGGAAGGTAAAGCAGGAGGGAGAGGAAAAGGCCCGCCCTCATATGGGCCCTAGAGAAGTGAGGTCGACCCTGTTTGCACGACTTATAGGGACTTTTTACCTTTCCCTTTAATAATGCAGTTTGATAAAAGTGGGACAACGTAATGGGGAAATACTTGTAGACGTTATGGGGAAACTGCAGCTGACTTCCTTTGCATAAATCTGTATGTGACCAGGCAACCTAATTCACACAGAGAGATAGAGCAGAGACAGACAGATGAAGCAATTGAAAATGCAAAGAAAAATACCCAGTTTCAAAACAACACACAACAACACAGAGAACTCACCCACTATAAAGGGACTGCAAAATATCCACTTTTCAAATGAGCAGTCAAGCTTGAACCAGACATAAGATTCCATCTATAATCCGACCATTTCAAAGTCTGATAAATGTATAATAAAATTATTTATTTGATTGAACACCATTTCAGCCATGTTAAATTTCTCTGCATGAATTCGTAGTTGCCTTGCCCAGGGAGAGTGTTTGTTTAGGAACGATAAACCCCATGTTTGTTTTTTCGCTTGCCAGTGTATTTTTTTTCTATCAGGGGCCCCTTTTCCCTACATAATTTTACCAGAAATGCTGTTTCGTTGCCCAGGTTCTTTTACGTACATTTTAGTCTGCAGTGGTCGTTAGGGAGGCAGGGAATTTTGTGAGGGGTGCAGTAAGACAGCCAGTCAGTCAGTCGGGAGAAAGAAGTGTGTGGTGGCTGTATAGCTCACTGTATACAACATTGCTGTAATGAACTATACACTTGTGCATTGTAGACAACATTATTGTAATGAGCTATACACCTGTGCATTGTAGACGACATTGCTGTAATGAGCTATACACCTGTGCATTGTAGACGACATTAACATTGCTGCATTGTAGACAACATTGCTGTAATGAGCTATACACCTGTGCATTGTAGACGACATTGCTGTAATGAGCTATACACCTGTGCATTGTAGACGACATTAACATTGCTGCATTGTAGACAACATTGCTGTAATGAGCTATACACTTGTACATTGTAGACAACATTACTGTAATGAGCTATACACTTGTGCATTGTAGAGAACATTGCTGAAATGAGCTATACACTTGTGCATTGTAGAGAACATTGCTGTAATGAGCTATACACTGGTGCAGTGTAGACAGCATTGCTGTAATGAGGTTTATCACAGCTCTTGATTAAACCATTGACGCTGGGGGCAACAGCAAAGTGAGAGGCTGTATGATCAGTGGCTTTCTTTCCCACCCATGGAATTCCACTTTACAGCTTAGTCTTTAGTGATCGACTATGACTCTCTGACTAGGAGGCTTGACTTGCACAGTCCTTATGTGCTGCAGCCCTGGGGGCTAGTTGGCCTTTGGAGAACATCTCCAACGCTGACTGTCCTTATGCCCACTTGGCCGAGAGAGTGGGGATGTACTGTGGGCAAGGCATCTCCACTATAATCAAATTTCTGCCCAATTTCCGAAACAGCAGCTACCTCCTCTGCTGTTTTGGAGGTCATCGTTGAAAACGACGGACTAACATACAATGAGCTGTACAGCCACCACACACTTCTTTCTGCTGACCGACCGACTGACTACCTGACTGTCTTACTGCATGGCCCATGATGTCCACCTGAGTACAGACCACCTTGACCAGTGACAGGGGACGTCGCCACACTGACCAGGAGACCCACCACCTGGCACGCACCTGTCCTCTTACCCGCTGACCAAAGCCAGCAACTTGACCTACCTTCCTAACTTCATTCTCATGCCTTGTTTCATTTTGCTTTTTCAGGTAAATGGAAGCTTTGTTGGTTTCAAGTGAAACGCCGTAATTGCCTCTCGTTTCTCCTTGGGTAGATGCTGTTGTGGGTGGGGGGTGGGTGGTGGTTGGTTGGTGGTGGGGGGTGGGATCGTTCAAGGGACCTGCACAAGATGGGGGGGGGGTGGGGATGGGATTGAACAAATGGTGGAGAAAGGGAGAGATGGGGCAAGACAGAAGGAGAGTGATAGATTTTAAAATTTAAAAAATCTTTTATATCGAGGATAATGGAATAAGTACATATGTGCTTTTTTCTACATCCAGTCCCCGTGTGTATGCCGTTTCGTAAATTATGTCATTTGTTCCCACTGGCACACAATGGCCTACTCTTACGAAAAGCGGAACAGGATTTTACATGTGCACAAGATGTTCTGCGTGCCTTCGAACACGGGGGCATTGTTGTAATGAGCTATACACCTGTGCATTGTAGACAACATTGCTGTAATGAGCTATACACCTGTCCACTGTAGACAACATTTTTTATTGAGCTATACCCGTTTGATTGTGACAGAATTTGCTGTAATGAGTTATACCCTTTTGGGTTGTAGACAACTTGCTGTAATGGCTTTACACTTGTTGTAGGGCAACTTGTGTATGAGCTAACATGTGCATTGTAGACAGAATTGCTATAAAGAGTTAACCCTGTCAATGTAGACAGCATTGTTGTAAGAGCTGTACACTGTGCATTGCTGTAGACAACATTGCTGTAATGGTTTAACTGTGCAGTGTAGGGCGCATTGCTGTAATGAGTTTATCACGCTTTGATTAAAACCCTTGATGCTGGGGCACAGCAAAGTGGGGGCTGTTTGTCGTGGCTTTCTTTCCCCACATGGTTCCACTTTACAGCTTATTTTTTAGTGATGCTTACTTTTTTTGTAGGAGGCTTGACTTGCACAGTCCCTTTTGTGCTGCAGCCCTTTGGGGTATTGGCCTTTGGAGAACATCTCCACGCTGACTGTCCTTATGCCACTTGCCCCCAGAGAGTGGGGATGTACTGTGGGCAAGGTCCTTTTCCCCTATAATCAAATTTTCTGCCCAATTTCCGAAAAAGCAGCTGCCTCCTTTGCTGTTTTGGAGTCATCGTCGAAAGACAGCTAACTACCTAGCTATACCCGCGCCCACCTTCTTTCTGCCCACGATGACTACCTGACTCTTACTGCGACCCCTGGTGTCCACCTAGTACAGACCACCTTGACCATTTATCCGGAGTCGCCACACTGACCAGGAGACCACACCTGGGACACCACCCTGTCCACTTACCGCTGACCAAGCCCAACTTGCCTACCTTTCCTAAATTCTTTTTTGCCTTTTCATTTTGCTTTTTCAGGTAATTGGAAGCTCGTCGGTTTCAAGTGAACGCCGTAATTGCCACTTGTTTTCCTTGGGATGTGTGGGGTGGGGGTGGTGGTTGGTGGTGGGGGGGGGGGGGGTCGTTACAGGGACCTGCACAGGGTGGGGGGGTGGGGGTGGGGAGTGGGACTGAGAGCCCAAGTGTGGAGAAGAGGAGAGATTGAGGCAAGACAGGAGAGGAAGAGAGAGGGAGAGAGAGAGAGAGATGAGAGAGAAGAGGGGAGAGGAGGGAGATGGAGAGGGAGGAGAGAGAGAGGAGGAGTGTGATAGATTTTAAAAAAACAAACTTTTATACCCGGGTAATGGATAAGACATAGGGGCTTTTTCTACTCTTTTGTCCCGTGTGTAAGTTTTTGTCATCTGTTCCCCCTGGCACACAATGGCCTACTCTTCGAAAAGCGGAACAGGATTTAACGTGTGCGCAAGATGTTTGGTCGTTCGCACGGGCCTTGGTTTATAGTTCTCATTCGACGGACGTTTGGGGGAGTGGAGTCTGCACTGATGTTATCCGGGGGAAAATATCCCTTGACGGGAATCGAACCGGGTCGCGAATTGCGAGGGGCAATGTTCTACCACGCAAGACATCTTACGCAACGTTAAATCCTGTTCCGCTTTTCGAAAAGTAGGCCCTTGTGTTTCCGGTGGGGAAAAGATGACGAATTTACAATCCGCATACACACGGGACTGGATGTAAAAAGCCATAGTGCTTTTCCATTTTCTCGATATAAAACAAAGTTTAAAAAACCACTTTACCTGTCCCGTGTGTGTGTGGGGTTTACGCGCGTTCGGTGTTTCGCGTGCGTGTGTGTGTATGTGTACCGCGTTCGTTGTGTGTGTTTGTGGTGGTTGTGCGTGCTGTGTACTGTGTGACCTTAGCATTTCGGGTGCCTCTCTGTGAGGCACAAATTTTACATAAGATTGGAAATGCATGGATTCAGCAGCCGGGCCCATCCTTCCTTCCCTTCTTTTTTCTTTTTTTTCCTTTTTCCCTTTTTTCTTTCTTTCTTTTTTTTTTTTTTTTCTTGCTTGTGTGTTTGTTTGTTTCTTTTCGTTCTTTCTTGCTTTCTGTCTTTCTTTCTTTGTTTGTTTCTTTATTTCGTTCGTCGTTTTTTCTTTTTTTTGTTCATTTCGTTCTGTCTGTCTTTCTTGTTCTTTTGCTTTGTTTCCTTTCGTTTTTTCTTTCTTTCTTTTATTGTTTGCTTGTTGTTTGTTTGTTTCTTTTTCCTTTCTTTCGTTCTTTCTTTCTTTGGTCTTTTGCTCCTTCGTCTTTCTTTCCTTTTGTCTGTCTGCTGTCTTCCTTCTTCTTGTTCATTCCTTTCTTTTCTTCCTATCTTGCTTCCTTCCTTCCTGCTTCCTTTTCTCTTTCTTTCTTCCTTTTTCCCTTTCTTTCTTCCTTTTTTTTCTTGCTTTCTTTCCTTCTTTCTTCTTTTTCTCTTCTGCACGCTGGCTTTGCTGAACGTATCTTCCGTCTAGCAATTTTATTCTCACTTCCTCTTTCCTGATGATTTAGTCAAGCGTGTTTGGTTGTGGCTTATGTGGCAGGTTTTGTTCGGAGTTGGTTTGGTGTGTGTGTGTATGTGGTGTTGTGTTTTGGTGTCTTTTGTAATTGTGTTGTGTGTGTCTTGTGTAATTTGGGTGTGTATGTGTGTACGGTATTGTGTGGGGTTGTTTTGTGGGGTGATTTGGTTTTGTTTTGTTTCTGTGTGTGTTGTTTTAGGGTTTAGATAATGGGTTTGGTTTGTTTTTTTTTTTGGTTCCTGTTTTGATTTCTGGTTGTTTTTTTTGTTTGTTATGGGTTGTTGTGTTTTTTTGGGGGTGTTTGTTTTAAAGTTATTTTCTGGAGATTTTTATTTAATTTTTTTCTGTTTGGTATTTTGAGGGGCATTTTTTGGTTGTTTGTTGGTGTTGTTTGAGGTTTGTTGTTGTTGTTGTTGGGTTTTTTTGGGGGTTTTTTGGGGGGGGCGTATTTGTGTTAATTTGTTCTGTTGTTTTTGTTGGTTTTTTAAAGGTTTTTTTTTTTTTTTGGGGGGGGGGGGGGGTGGGATTTTTGGTCTAATTTTGTTCTGTTTTGTTTTTCGTTTTCTATTCCCTTGGATTTTTCCTTCATTTGTCTAGTTTCCCTCGTTTTTTTTGGTTTGTTTTCATTTTTTGAATTTTTTTTTTAATTTTTTTTTTTTTTTTCCCCCATTGTTTTTGAATGCCTTCATTTTCTACATATTTCTCTGCTTAATTTGGTCTGTTTTGATTTTTTCTTTTGTTATGTTTTGGATAGTTTCCATTTCCCCTTGAGATTCCTTTGCTTTAATTTTGTTTGTTTGTTTTCCATTGTTTATGGAATTTTGTTCTTTTTCTTGGACATTTTTAAAATTTATTTTTCTGTATTTTTTTTCCGTTCTTTTGGTGTTTTTTATTCTCTTTTAGATTTTTTGGGTTGTTTTTTGTTTTGGGTTTTTCTTTAATATTAACTTTTTGATTTTTTTTTAGTTTGTTTCGTGATTGATACTTACAGATTGTATCCATGAACACTGTACAAGATTGGAAAGCTTTTTGCCTAAATTTGGAAAGTCATCAAGCATAGCAATTCCAGTGTAGGTTTTTGGTTGTTACCCCACCAAATTTTGAATGCTGACTAAAAATTTTTGGGGAAGTTAACGGGTACATTAAAATCTTCTAAATCAATATACATTTTACCCAAAAAATCTTGAAACATTGGTCAAAAAACTTCAACAGATCTGGTAAAATCAGTCCCTTTTTTTTTTTGCACTAATTCTTGCAAACATGGGGAAACGCTTGCCGTTATTGAAGAGTAAACTGTTTTTAAGTTTTATAATTTTTCTGAGTTGATTTGTATGAGTCTGTTACGAGTGGACTCAGCACGGTAAGAGAGTACCCCAAAAATGTGTAATTTAATTCCGTTATGTGATAACTTCAAAGCGGCAAACTTAATAATAATAATAATAATAAAGATAATAATAATGATAATAATAATGATAATAATAATAATGATAATAATAATAATAATAATGTATGGAATTTATATAGCGCTGAATCTTATAAAGCAATAAATAAAGCGCTCAGATGGGTTTTTAAAAATTATTTTCTTATGCGTGTGTAAGCGGTTTTTAAAATTTTGTCATCTGTTCCCACCGGCACACAATGGCCTACTCTTTCGAACAGCGGAACAGGATTTAACGTGTGCGCAAGATGTTCTGCATGCGTTCGCACACGGGGCCTCGGTTTATAGTCTCATCTGAAGGACTAAACTTCAAAAGAATCCTAGCTTGCTCTCCGCACTTAAAGCGTTCTCCCAAAAGTGACATCTCCTGTTGCAAGTCTGATGAATCTTCCAGATTGGAACAGTGCTGTCATTCCGTACTGGTCCTGTGAATAATCCTCCGTATAATGGATACATAATCAAGCTGACCCCCCTGCTGGAACGTATGAATTAATGAGACATGCAGTCTAAACTATGTATTAAAGTATAGTAACTGTATGTATTAAAGTATAGTAACTGTATGTATTAAAGTATAGTAACTGTATGTATTAAAGTATAGTAACTGTATGTATTAAAGTATAGTAACTGTATGTATTAAAGTATAGTAACTGTTTAGGATACTTCTTCAGGCATAAGCAAAATAAGGAAACAGGAAAGGGTTTAAAACCCTCAGCTAGTTGTCGTGTGTGTGTTGTGTGTGTGTGTGTGTGTGTGTGTGGTGTGTGTGTGTGTGTGTTGTGTGTGTGTGTGTGTTATGTGTATATAGGTGCGTACATTTGAATTTTGTTTAAGCTTTTGATAGTTATTGGCTGCATGACTCTGTAAGAATATGTTGAATGCAAGCGCTCGGATTTTTTTTTTGCAAGATATAGCGCTATACAACTTCCATTTATTATTATTATTATTATTATTATTATCATTATTATTATTATTATGATTATTATTATTATCATCATTATCATCATCATCATTATTATTATTATTATTATTATTATTATTATTATTATTATTTTCGTGTTGTTTTTTTTAAGTTAAAAGTTGCCGACATTATTTTTGAGGTTGGATTGCCAATTATGGGAATGGACACTCAACTACACGTGACCGTTTTCTGCAATATGTGCCGACAGGTTTAGGAGATCTGTTTCTATCACACGTCATCTACTTTGGTAGCTCTGCGGATAAAGAGATCAAGGTGGATATTTCATTTCATACCGCTTTAAGTCACGGTAGATTTCTCTGCAGGAAATTCGGGATGCTCTCCCCCGGGGAGAGAGCGCGTAGCCACAACAGCAGCGCCACCCATTATCTTTTTCTTTTTCCTGTCTGCAAAGGTATTCGTTTCCCTATCAGAGTGGCTTTCTTCTACAGAAATTTTGCCGGGGACAGCTCTCTTGTTCCCGTGGGTTCTTTTACGTGCGCTATATAATTATGTATAACACACGGGACCTCGGTTTTATCGTCTCATCTGAAAGACTAGCACCTAGACCACTGCTAATGGATTGGGGGGGGGGGGAGAGGGGGGGGGGGAAGAGTTTCGGCCCCAAACAGGGATCAAACCACCGCACACTTCTAACCCGGACTTTTCGCTTTCTAGGCTAGGCAGGCGCGTTACCTCTAGACCACCCATGGAATTCCACTTTACAGCTTAGTCTTTAGTGATGGACTAGGACTCTCTGACTAGGAGGCTTGACTCGCACAGTCCTTATGTGCTGCAGCCCTGGGGGGCTGGTTGGCCTTTGGAGAGCATCTCCAAAGCTGACTGTCCTTATGCCCACTTGGCCGAGAGAGTGGGGATGTACTGTGGGCAAGGCATCTCCACTATAATCAAATTTCTGCCCAGTTTCCAAAAAGGACAGCTGCCTCCTCTGCTGTTTTGGAGGTCATCATCGGACACGACGGACAAACATACATACATACAGACCACCGATCCTTCGTGAATGGTGGCTAAGTTCTCACAGAACACTGTCATTGCCTTCTGCGCTTTGATCTTGTGTCTCTGACAAGTGTCCATGGTCCGTAATGTCCACCTGCCCATAGCCAGGCTGTCAGACCAGCATGTCCTGTGACAAAGGACACAGCCACACTGACCAGGAGAAGATCACCTGGTATGCACCTGTCCTTTTTGCCTGCTGCTGACCAGAACATGGGGGTAAGGGGGGTGAGGTGGGGGGGGGGGGGGGGGGGGTGGGGGTGGTTGGGGGGGTGGGGGGGGGGGGGGGCACGTCAGGTGTCTGTGTAATTTTATACAACTTGTTTCGTCCGCGTAGTGACAGAAAGCAGTGGGATATGTAGTGGTAGTGATAGTGTTTGTGTGTTTGTGTGTGTGTGTGTGGGTGGGGGGGTGGGGGGGGGGGGGGTGTTAGTGTGTGTGTGTGTGTGTTAGCGTTGTGTGTGTGTGTTAGTGTGGGTGTGCGTTAGTGTGTGTTTGTGTGTGGTGTGTTAGTGTGTGTGTTAGTGTGTTTGTGTGTGTGTTAGTGTGTTTTGTGTTGTGTGTGTGTGTGTGTGGTTAGTGTGTGTGTGTGTTAGTGTGTGTGTTTGTGTTAGTGTTAGCGTGTGTGTGTTAGTGGGTGTGTGTGTATTAGTGTTAGCGCGCGCGTGTGTGTGTGTTAGTGTGTGTGTTTGTGTGTGTGTTAGTGCTAGCGTGGTGTGTGTGTGTGTGTGTTAGTGTGTGGGTGTGTGTGTTTGTGTGTGTGTGTTAGTGTGTGTGAGTGTGTGTTTGTGTGTGTGTGTTTGTGTGTGTGTGTTTGTGTGTGTGTGGGGGGGTGCTAGTGTGTGTGTGTTAGTGAGTGTGTATGTGTGTGAGTGTGTGTGTGTTAGTGTTAGTGTGTGTGTGTTTGTGTGTTAGCGTGTGTGTGTGTTAGTGTGTGTGTGTGTGTGCATGTTAGTGTGTGTGTATGTGTGTGTGTTTTAGTGTGTGTGTGTGTTAGTGTGTGTGTGTGTGTTAGTGAGTGTGTGTGTGTGTGTGTTAGTGTGTGTGTTAGTGTTTGTGTGTGTGTTAGCGTGCGTGTGTGTGTTAGTGTGTGTGTTGTGTGTGTTAGTGTGTGTTAGCGTGTGTGTTATTGTTAGCGTGTGTGTGTGGATGTGTGTTAGTGTGTGCGTTATTTATTTATTTATTCTTTTATATCGAGTATAATGGAATAAGCACTCATGTGCTTTTTTTTTTTCAACATCCAGTCCTTGTATGTATGCGGTTTTGTAAATTTTGTCATCTGTTCCCACCGGCACACAATGGCCTACTCTTTCGAAAAGCGGAACAGGGTTTAACGTGTGCGCAAGATGTTCTGCATGCGTTCGCACACGGGGGCCTCGGTTTATAGTCTCATCTAGACCCCCGATCCTTCGTGAATGGTGGCTAAGTTCTCACAGAACACTTGTCATTGCCTTCTGCGCTTTGATCTTGTGTCTCTGACAAGTGTCCATGGTCCGTAATGTCCACCTGCCCATAGCCAGGCTGTCAGACCAGCACGTCCTGTGACAAAGGTCACAGCCACACTGACCAGGGGAAAATCACCTGGAATGCACCTGTCCTTTTTGCCTGCTGCTGACCAGACAGGGGGGTAAGGGGGGTAGGGTGGGGGGGGGGGGGGAGGTGGGGGGGGGGGCACGTCAGGTGTCTGTGTAATTTTATACAACTTGTTTCGTCCGCGTAGTGACAGAAAGCAGTGGGATATGTAGTGGTAGTGGTAGTGTTTGTATGTGTGTGTGTGTGTGTGTGTTAGTGTGTGCGTGTGTTTGTGTGTGTGTGTGTGTGTTGTTGTTGTTGTCTTCAATTTAACGTCTGTTCACTCTAAGCGATATTAGACGAGGGAAATAGAAAGTGAAATGGAAGTTAAAGAAGGGAGAGGTAGGAGTGAAAGGAGAAAAGGTTAAGAATTAAAATGGCAATAAAAGAAAACAAAACAACAAATTATTCAAGATCATGTAGAGCAGCTGCTGCAGATACGAGCAGAAATCACAGTGTCTATTAACTGTACTAGATCTATAGCTGGTGCAAAGCAAAGACGTACAAAATGTCACCATTCAAAATGATTTTTCACCACACGAAACTTGTTATGTCGAGCATGTTGTCTCCACCCGGGGTAGTCCTGCTGGTAGACATGCTCGTACTGTGGCTGGTGTTAGCGTGTGTGTGTGCGTGTGTGTGTGTGTGTTAGTGTGTGTGTGTGTGTTAGTGTGTGTGTTATGTGTGTGTGTGTGTGTGTGTGTGTGTGTGTGTTAATGTTAGCGTGTGTGTGTGTGTTAGCGTGTGTGTGTATTTGTGTGTTAGTGTGTGTGTGTTAGTGTGTGTGTGTTTGTGTGTGTGTTAGTGTGTGTGTGTTAGTGTGTGTGTGTTAGTGTGTATTTGTGTGTGTGTTAGTGTGTGTGTGTTTGTGTGTGTGTGTGTTAGCGTGTGGGTGGGTGTTAGTGTGTGTGTTATTTATTTATTTATTCTTTTATTTATTTATTCTTATATATCGAGTATAATGGAATAAGCACTCATGTGCTTATTTACATCAAGTCCCTGTATGTATGTGGTTTTGTAAATGTTGTCATCTGTTCCCACCGGCACACAATGGCCTACTCTTTCGAAAAGCGGAACAGGATTTAACGTGTGCGCAACAATGTTCTACATGCGTTCGCACACGGGGGCCTCGGTTTATAGTCTCATCTAGACCACCGATCCTTCGTGAATGGTGGCTAAGTTCTCACAGAACACTGTCATTGCCTTCTGCGCTTTGATCTTGTGTCTCTGACAGTGTCCGTGGTCCGTAATGTCCACCTGCCCATAGCCAGGCTGTCAGACCAGCACGTTCTGTGACAAAGGACACAGCCACACTGACCAGGGGAAAATCACCTGGTATGCACCTGTCCTTTTTGCCTGCTGCTGACCAGACAGAAGGGGGTAAGGGGGGTAGGGTGGTGGGGGGGGGGGGGGGGAGGTGGGGTTTGGGGGGGGGGGCACGTCAGGTGTCTGTGTAATTTTATACAACTTGTTTCGTCCGCGTAGTGACAGAAAGCAGTGCGATATGTAGTGGTAGTGTTAGTATGTGTGTGTGTTAGTGTGTGTGTGTGTTAGTGTGGGGGTGGAGGGGTGTTAGTGTGTGTGTGTGTGTGTGTTAGTGTGTGTGTGTGTGTTAGTGTGTGTGTGTTAGTGTGTGTTTGTGTGTGTGTTGGTGTGTGTGTGTTAGCATGTGTGTGTGTTAGCGTGTGTGTGTGTTAGCGTGTGTGTGTGTTAGTGTGTGTGTTTGTGTTAGTGTTAGCGTGTGTGTTAGTGGTGTGTGTGTATTAGTGTTAGCGCGCGCGCGTGTGTGTGTGTTAGTGTGTGTGTTTGTGTGTGTGTTAGTGCTAGCGTGTGTGTGTGTGTGTGTTAGTGTGTGGGTGTGTGTGTTTGTGTGTGTTTGTGTGTGTGTTAGTGTGTGTGAGTGTGTGTTTGTTGTGTGTGTGTTTGTGTGTGTGTGTTTGTGTGTGTGTGTGGGGGTGCTAGTGTGTGTGTGTTAGTGAGTGTGTGAGTGTGTGTGTGTTAGTGTTAGTGTGTGTGTGTTTGTGTGTTAGCGTGTGTGTGTGTTTGTGTGTGTGTGTGTGCGTGTTAGTGTGTGTGTATGTGTGTGTGTTTTAGTGTGTGTGTGTGTTAGTGTGTGTGTGTGTTAGTGTGTGTGTTAGTGTTTGTGTGTGTGTGTTAGCGTGCGTGTGTGTGTTAGTGTGTGTGTTGTGTGTGTTAGTGTGTGTTAGCGTGTGTGTTATTGTTAGCGTGTGTGTGTGGATGTGTGTTAGTGTGTGCGTTATTTATTTATTTATTCTTTTATTTATTTATTCTTTTATTTATTTATTCTTATGTATCGAGTATAATGGAATAAGCATTTATGTGCTTATTTACATCCAGTCCCTGTGTGTATGCAGTTTTGTAAATTTTGTCATCTGTTACCACCGGCACACAATGGCCTACTCTTTCGAAAAGCGGAACAGGGTTTAACGTGTGCGCAACAATGTTCTGCATGCGTTCGCACACGGGGGCCTCGGTTTATAGTCTCATCTAGACCCCCGATCCTTCGTGAATGGTGGCTAAGTTCTCACAGAACACTGTCATTGCCTTCTGCGCTTTGATCTTGTGTCTCTGACAAGTGTCCATGGTCCGTAATGTCCACCTGCCCATAGCCAGGCTGTCAGACCAGCACGTCCTGTGACAAAGGACACAGCCACACTGACCAGGAGAAGATCACCTGGTATGCACCTGTCCTTTTTGCCTGCTGCTGACCAGACGGGGGGTAAGGGGGTAGGGTGGGGGGGGGGGGGGGAGGTGGGGGGGGGGAGGACGTCATGTGTCTGTGTAATTTTAAACAACTTGTTTCGTCCGCGTAGTGACAGAAAGCAGTGGGATATGTAGTGTAGTGTTAGTGTGTGTGTGTGTGTTTTTGTGTGTGTGTGGGTGGGGGGTGTGTGTTAGTGTGTGTGTGTGTTAGTGTGGGTGGGTGGGTGTGGGGGTGTTAGTGTGTGTGTATGTGTTAGCGTGTGTGTGTGTGTTGTGTGTGTTAGTGTGTGTGTGTGTGTAGTGTGTGTGTGTGTGGTGTGTTAGTGTGTGTGTGTTAGTGTGTGTGTGTGTGTGGTAGTGGTAGTGTTTGTGTTAGTGCGTGTGTGTGTGTTTTTGTTTTAGAGTGTGTGTTAGTGTGTGTTAGTGTTAGTGTGTGTGTGTGTTAGTGTGTGTGTGTGTTGGTGTGTGTGTTGGTGTGTGTGTTGGTGTGTGTGCGTGTGTGTGCGTGTGTGTGTTAGTGGTAGTGTGTGTGTGTGTGTGTGTGTGTGTGTTAGTGTGTGTGTGTTGGTGTGTGTTAGCGTGTGTGTGTGTGTGTGTTAGTTTGTGTGTGTTTGTGTGTTATGTTAGTGAGTGTGTGTGTTTATGTTAGTGTTGTGTGTGAGTGTTAGCGTGTGTGTGTGTGTGTGTGTTAGTGTGTGTGTGTTAGTGTGTGTTTTTGTGCGTGTTAGTGTGTGTGTGTCTTCAATTTTACGTCTGTTCACTTAAAGTGATATTAGACGAATGTTAGTGTGTGTGTATGTGTGTGTGTTAGTATGTGTGTGTGTGTGTGTGTGTGTGTGTGTGTGTGGTGTGTTAGTGTGTGTTAGCGTGTGTGTTATTGTTAGCGTGTGTGTGTGGATGTGTGTTAGTGTGTGTTATTTATTTATTTATTCTTTTATTTTATTCTTTTATATCGAGAATAATGGAATAAGCACTAATGTGCTTTTTTTTACATCCAGTCCCTGTATGTATGCAGTTTTGTAAATGTTGTCATCTGTTCCCACCGGCACACAATGGCCTACTCTTTCGAAAAGCGGAACAGCATTTAACGTGTGCGCAACAATGTTCTACATGCGTTCGCACCACGGGGGCCTCGGTTTATAGCTCATCTAGACCCCCGATCCTTCGTGAATGGTGGCTAAGTTCTCACAGAACACTGTCATTGCCTTCTGCGCTTTGATCTGTGTCTTGACAAGTGTCCATGGTCCGTAATGTCCACCTGCCCATAGCCAGGCTGTCAGGACCAGCACGTCCTGTGACAAAGGACACAGCCACACACTGACCAGGAGAAGATGCACCTGGTATGCACCTGTCCTTTTTGCCTGCTGCTGACCAGACAGGGGTAAGGGGGGTAGGGTGGGGGGGGGGGGAGTGGGGGGGGGGGGGGGGAGGGACGTCAGGTGTCTGTGTAATTTTATACAACTTGTTTCGTCCGCGTTAGTGACAGAAAGCAGATGTAGTGGTAGTGGTAGTGTGTGTGTGTTAGTGTGTGTGTTGTTGTGTGTTGTGGTGTGTGTGTGTGTGTATGTATGTGTGTGAGTGGGTGTGGGGGTGTTGTGTGTGTGTATGTGTTAGCGTGTGTGTGTGTGTTAGGTGTGTGTGTGGTAGTGATAGTGTTTGTGTAAGTGTGTGTGTGTGTTGGTGTGTGTGTGTTAGTGAGTATGTGTGTGTTAGTGTTGTGTTGGTGTTTAGCGTTGTGTGTGTTTGGGTGGGTGGGTGGGTGTGTTAGTGTGTGTGTGTGTGTTGGTGTGTGTTGGTTGTGTGTTGTGTGTGTGTGTGTGTGTGTGTGGTGTGTTAGTGTTAGCGCGCACGCGTGTGTGTGTTGTGTGTGTGTGTGTTGGTGTGTGGTGTTGGTGTGTGTGTTGGTGTGTGTGTGTTTGTGTGTGTGTGTTAAGGTTGTGTTAGTGTGTGTGTTAAGGTGTGTGTGTTTGTGTGTGTTAAGGTGTGTGTGTGTGTTAGTGTGTGTCTGTTAGTGTTAGTGTGTTTGGTGTGTTAGCCTGTGGTGTGTGTGTTAGTGTGTGTGTGTAGTGTGCGTGTTAGTGTGTGTGTGTGTGTGTTAGTGTGTGTGTGCGTTTGTGTTGTGTTAGTGTAATTGTGTGTGTTTGTGTGTGTGTTAGTGTTTGTGTGTGTTAGCGTGCGTGTGTGTGTTAGTGTGTGTGTTGTGTGTGTTAGCGTGTGTGTTATTGTTAGCGTGTGTGTGTGGGATGTGTGTTAGTGTGTGTGTGTTATTTATTTATTTATTCTTATATTTATTTATTCTTATATATCGAGTATAATGGAATAAGCACTCATGTGCTTTTTTTTACATCCAGTCCCTGTATGTATGCGGTTTTGTAAATTTTGTCATCTGTTCCCACCGGCACACAATGGCCTACTCTTTCGAAAAGCGGAACAGGATTTAACGTGTGCGCAACAATGTTCTACATGCGTTCGCACACGGGGGCCTCGGTTTATAGTCTCATCTAGACCACCGATCCTTCGTGAATGGTGGCTAAGTTATCTCAGAACACTGTCATTGCCTTCTGCGCTTTGATCTTGTGTCTCTGACAAGTGTCCACGGTCCGTAATGTCCACCTGCCCATAGCCAGGCTGTCAGACCAGCACGTCCTGTGACAAAGGACACAGCCACACTGACCAGGAGAAAATCACCTGGCATGCACCTGTCCTTTTTGCTGCTGCTGACCAGACAGGGGGTAAGGGGGGTGAGGGTGGGGGGGGGGGGGAGGGTGGGGGGGGGAGGGACGTCAGGTGTCTGTGTAATTTTTATACAACTTGTTTCGTCCGCGTAATGACAGAAAGCAGTGCGATATGTAGTGGTAGTGTTTTGTGTGTGTGTGTGTGTGGGGAGGGGGGTGTTAGTGTGTGGTTGTGTGGGGGGTGAGGGGGTTGTTAGTGTGTTTGTGTGTGTTAGTATGTGTGTGTTGGTGTGTGTGTGTGTGTGTGTGTGTGTGTGTGGTAGTGTGTTAGTGTGTGTGTGTGTGTGTTTTAGTGTGTGTGTGTCTGTTAGTGTGTGTGTGTGTTAGTGTGTGTCTGTGTGTGTGTGTCTGTGTGTGTGTGTTAGTGTGTGTGTTAGCGTGTGTGTGTGTGTGCTGGTGTGTGTTAGTGTTAGCGTCTGTGTGTGTGTTTGTGTGTGTGTTTGTGTGCTAGTGTGTGTGTGCTAGTGTAAGCGTGTGTGTGTGTGTGGGGGGGGGGGGGTAGGTGTAGTGTGTGTGTTATTTATTCATTTATTCTTTTATTTATTTATTCTTTTATATCGAGGATAATGGAATAAGTACTCGTGTGCTTTTTTTTACATCCAGTCCCCGTGTGTATGCTGTTTTGTAAATTTTGTCATCTATTCCCACCGGCACACAATGGCCTACTCTTCCGAAAAAGCGGAACAGGATTTAACGTGTGCGCGAGATGTTCTGCATGCGTTCGAACACGGGGCCTCGGTTTATAGTCTCATCCGAAGTGTTAGTGTTAGTGTGTGTGTTAGTGTGTGTCAGTGTGTGTGTGTTAGTGTGTGTGTTAGTGTGTGGTGTGTGTGTGTATGTGTGTGGTTTTTGGGTTGCTTTTTTCTGTTTTTTGCTAACCCTGGTTGTCATTGAATAGCGTTACTACGGTTGACAGCAGTGATGCAGACAGGTGACAGGTTATTCGTTTTTGTTTGTTTGTTGTTGGGTTTTTGTTGTTGTTGGGTAGGTTGGTTGGGTTTTTTTTGGTGGGGGGGGGGGGATGGGGGGTCTTTCTCAAGGGTAGGAGTGGGTGTGTGACAATGTGATTAACTTCTGTGGGTTTTGTTTACTCTCTAGATAGCTGCTATTGTGGCGTGTTTTGTGAATCTAGATAGAGATGGAAGAAACAAAAGGGGGAGAAAGTGTTAGAAAGTGAGGTAGGTGGAATAAATCAATAATGCAAGGTGAAAGAAAACCTAGAATAAGAAAAAACACAGAAAATACATGTCAAAAAACCCGAAGAGAAAAAGACAAAAACAGAAGAAGTAAAATGCAAAACGATGAAAAGGTATCGTACGTCATTGTAGATGGGACTAGATTAAATGAACATTACTAGCCCAGGCGAAAGGATGCGTCAATTCGTGTTGTGGGCAAAGAAAGAGTGCCTAGCTGGAATGTTGTTTACTAACTCACTCAGTCCCATGTCTCAAAGGACGTAGGGGGGACATGAGAGAAGACGCGACAGAGATCTTTTTCCATGCTTCACGATCCTGTGTGGCTAGTAGAAGGTGTTGCAGGGGTTGGGCGGTCCATTCTTTGATGTTGTCAACCCATGATTTCTTTTGGCAGACTCTTCTTCTCTTGCCTTCAACTGTTCCCTGCAGGATGGGTTTTGCTACGGTGTTGTGTCTTGTGGTGTGACCAAACCACATCAGTTTTCTCCTCTTTATGGTGGAGAGCAGAGGTTCTTGGGGGCCCACACGCTTTTTGATTTCTTCTTTCTGAAAGAAAGAAGAATGTTGTTACGCTTCGAAAAATTAATGTGAGATTGTCTTCAGCCTGGACTACACTCTGAGCATACGAGTTTCTACCATGAACTTAAAAGATAGGTAAAAGTCATCAGAGTTTGGGTACCTATAGTTGTTGTTGTTGTGCGTTCCCCAGCTTAACACTCTGGGGGGTCACCCAGAATATACACTCTGACTCAACTCATCATCCCACCTGGGAATCAATAAGAGATTGAAATTGCAACACTGAATGAGAAGTTTGCGTGTTTCTTTAAAGTACCTCGCCATATAGGCAACCATACTCCGACTTCAGAGTATTTTTTTCTCCTTTATAAAGGAGAGTGAGGGTCGTTATGTTAAAGAGCTTGTCATGGCTGAAGGCAGGCAATCTCAACACAATATTTTACAACATAACAACATTTTAGTGTAGGCCTTGGCAAATTGACTTACTTGACTTATGCCTCTTGGATCCTTGGGGAACATAGGGCTGCAACAACACCCCTCCAACGAACTCGGTTTTGGGAGATCCTCTTCAGCTCGGCCCATGTCATTCCGGCTGCCTTCGTTTCTTGGCAAATTAGCTGACATCAATAACTGACAAAGTTTTTTTTGGACAGGGCCAAGGTAGGGTACCTATAGTGAGGTTACTTGAAAAAATTTTGTCATACTCGTAGACTTTTTACTCTATGTGTACTTATGGCCTCAGAGACGGAGGGACGGGATAGCCTAGTGGTTAGAACATTGCGCTCGCAATCTGACGACCCGGGTTCGATTCCCGTTCAAGGATGATACTTTCCCCTGGAGTTCACATCAGTGCAGGCAGACTCCGCTCTCCCCAAAAGTCCTTCGGATGAGACTATAAACCGAGGCCCCCGTGTGCGAACGCACGCAGAACATTTTGCGCACACGGTAAATCCTGTTCCGGTTTTCGTAAGAGTAGGCCTTTGCGTACCGGTGGGAATAGATGACAGGGTTTACACAACCGCATACACACGGGGACTGGATGTAAAAAAAGCACGTGAGTGCTTCTTCCATTATCTTCGATATAAAAGAATAAATAAATAAAGAAAGAAAGAAGGAAAAGATTTCCAGGTAAAATGAGACAGACACGGTGCCTGTTCTGAATGATACCAAGGGTATCAAGCAGAAGAACGCCCAACAACAGCTAGAACAAAATGAATGAACAATACAGTTCAGCTCAATTCAGATACGTTATTATCACACAAAGAGGGAAACTCACATGGGCTACAAGCGATACAGAAAAACCAACAAACAGGAAGACATTACAAGAAAAAAACCCACCACACCACAACACAGTATGTGTACATCATCACGCACACATCACAAAAATAAACAGAACATCTTGCGCACACGTTAAACCCCGTTTCGCTTTTCGGAAGAGACTAGGCCATTGTGTGCCGGTGGGAACGGATGACAAAATTTATAAAAACTGCATACACACGGGTACTGGATGAAAAAAAGCAGAGTGCTTATTCCATTATCCCCGAAAGAAAAGAATAGATAAATAACTATATATTTTTTAAAAAAAAAGCAATTTCACTAAGCCTTTTAAAACCCCCGTGTTAAATTTTCATGCGGGGGGGAGCCACACACCCCACAAAAAAAACCCCCCCCCCCCCCAAAAACCCACACACAAAAACCCCACACACACACACACCCTTTTCCAAACACAAACACACAACCCCTCTCTTTTTCTCTCTCTCTCTCTCTCTCTCTTTTTGGGGTTTTAAAAAAAAAACCCCCCGGTTTTGGGGGTTTTTTAAAGGGTTTTTTTAAAAAATTTTTTTTTGGGGGGATTTTTTGGGAATTTAAAAAAAAATTTTTTTTTAAAAAAAATTTTTTTTTTTTTTATTTTTTTTAAAAGGGGGTTTTTTAAATTTTTTTTGGGTTTTGGGGGTTTGGGGGGGTTTTTTTAATTTCCCCAAAAAAAAAACCCCCCCCCTTTTTTTTTGGGGGGGGGGGGGGGGGGGGGGGGGGGGGGGGGGGGGGTTTTTTTTTTTTTGGGGGGGGGGGGGGGGGGGGGGGGGGGGGCCCCCCCCCCCCCCCCCTTTTTTTTTTGGGGGGGGGGGGTTTTTTTTAAAAAAAAATTTTAAAAAAAAGGGGGGGGGGGGTTTTTGGGGGGGGAAAAAAAATTTTTTGGGGGGGTTTTTTTTTTAAAAGGGTTTTGGGGCGGGGTTTTTTTTTTTTTTTTTTTTTCCTTTTTTTTTTTTTTTTTTTTTTTTCCCCCCCCCCCCCCCCTCCCCCCCCCTTTTTTTTTTAAAAATTTTTTTCCCCCCCCCCAAAAAAAACCCCCCCCCCCCCCCCCCCCCCCCCCCCGCCCCCCCCCCCCCCCCCCTTTTTTTTCCCCCCCCCCCCCCAAAAAACCCCCCCACCCCCCCAAACCCCCCCCCACAAACCCCCCCCCCAAAAAAAAAAACACCCACACACACACACACACATATATATAATATATCATTACAAAGACATGTTAACAAAAATTTTAAAAAAACAACAGTAAAAACCTAAAAAAAAGAAGCCTTTAAACCCCGACAAACTTTAAATGCATGAAAACCAAAAGCCGAAAAAAGCAAAAGTGGAGATACATTAACTTTGAAAGGTATTGTAACAAGCCATTTTTTTATTCTCTCTCTCTCTCTCTTCTCTCTCTTCTCTCTCTCTCTCTCTCTCTTCTCTCTCTCTCTCTCTCCTCTCACCTCCTCTCTTCTCTTTTTCCTCTCTCTCTCGTGTCTGTCTGTCTGTCCTCTTTTCTCTCTTTTCTGTCTGTTTGTCCTCTTTTCCCCTCTTTTCTCTCTTTCGCTATCTTCTTTCCCCTTTTCTTTCTGTCTGTCTCTCTCTGGGTCTCTCTGCCTCTTTGTCTCTCCTCCCTCTCTCTCTCTCTCTCTCTCTCTCCCCCCCCTTCTCTCTCTCTCTCTCTCTCTCTCTTTGTTTTCCTTTCTATTTCCTTTTTCTCCCCTTTCTCTCTCCACACACAAACATACACACAAACATTCACAATCATACACCCACACGCACACTAACACAAAAAATACTGTATACACTTACACATATGATTTGCAGCACATTTACAACAACGCACGACCTACCCGCACGCACGAACGCACTTACGTCCCAAAACCACACACACTAACAAAAAACAAACAGCCACACCACACTAAAAAAAAAACACCACCACCCACAAACACACACACAAATACGTACACACACCTTTGACTGACTCACTCACTCACTCAAACCACCCCACACACACCACACACACACACAACAAAAAACCACACACCCCCCACACACACACACACACACACACAATACACCGAACAATCACACACTCGCACCAATGAACACAAACACACACACCACACACGCACACCCACTTTTCAAACATGCTTGCATCCTGTTTTTTTTGACAACAAAAAAAAGCATCAAAAGTGCAGACAGAAAAGCATCATTAAAATTCAAGATCACCCAGCATCCTCCAAAATGTTTTCCCAGATACACAGTTTTTTAGATAAAATAACACCGGAAAAGTTCACACCAGTAAAAAGTAAACACTTTAACCCCAAACAAAAAAACACCCAATACCCCCCCCCCCCCCTTCCCAACACAACACAAAAATACGTTTTAACAAACATACTACATACACACACAAACACACACACACAAAAAAACAAACAAATAAACACACAAAACACAAAAATGAGCCACACATACACCCCAAAAACACACTCCGTTATATTCTCTCTTTTCCTCTCTCTTTCTCTCTCTCTCTCTCTCTCTCTCTCTCTCTCTCTCTCTCTCTTCCTTCTCCTCTCTCTCCTCCCCTTTTCCTTCTCTCTTCTCTCGCACAAACACACCCCCAAACCCCACACACAAAATTTTCAACACAAACAACCACATACAATTTTTCTCTCCTCTCCTCTCGCCACATACACACACACACCCCCCAACACAATAGGGGACACAATTACACACACAAATAACAAAACACAAACGAAACACAGCGCGCGCGCTGAAAATCTAAACTCCTGTTCCACTTGAAAACCACGCTTAAAAATGTCAGACAAAACAAAATATTAATTCCGGATCGCCAGATCCTTACCTAAATGCTTTCCGATCACATATTTTGGTGAAAATAACCCGGGGAAAAGTTCACACACAAGCCAGACACAGTCACACACATAAAACATAAAGTAACACACACCACCCCCCCCCCTCCTCCCACACGGGACAGAATAGATTATAAAAACACACACACACACACATACACACAAAAAACACACCCCACACACGTACACAAAACCCCACACGCACAAAAAAAACACACAAACAAGGACACAATACACACAAATATTTATCTCTCTCTCTTCTTTTTCTTGTTTTTCTCCTTTTTTCGGTTTTTGTGTGTGTGGTTTTTTGTGAGAGCTGGTGTAAAGAAGCCCTGTGCTTACCATTTACTCTCAATAAACATTTCGATTTCTCTCTCTCTCTCTCTCTCTTCTCTCTCTCTTTTCCCCCTTTCTTCCCTTCTCCTTTTCTCTTCTTCTCTCTCTCTCTCCTCTCTCTCTCTCTCTCTTTTTCCCCTCTTTCTCTCCTCTCTCTCTCTCTCTCTCTTCTCTTTTCCTCTCTCTTCTTTTTTCCGCACACACCCACCCCAACCCCACACACCACACACACACCAAACACAACAAAAACACACAATCACACACACACAAACACACACACAAAATTTCTTTCCCCTCTCTCGACACGCACACACACACAAACACAGCACACCCAATACACCCAACAAAACACACACAACATAGACACACAAATACCCCCAACACAAACAAAAAACACACACACGCGCGCCTGACACTCATAAACATCATGTTTTCCCCTTGGCAACCCCACCATCAAGTGTCAGACGAACAGCATCATTTAATTCAGGGATAGCCAGCGTCCTTACCTAAGATACTTTTCCAGATACAGAATGTTGGAGAAATAACACCCGGGAAAAGTTCCACACAAGACACAGACACGTCACCACACACACACACACCGCTCGCGCGGTCACGCACAACAACACACCACCACAACACACTTGAACACTTGTATTTTTTTTGTGTAAAATTAATTTTCCCGTAAGGGGCAAAAAATATTTGAATCTAAAATTTTGAATTTGAATCTGAATCACACACACGCTCCGGCGTACACGACATACAAAAAGCGGCGGGCGCCACGCACAAATAAAAGGCACGCACGCAATACAACCATCACCCACCCCAAACCCACACACTCACCCCACACACACCCACGGTGCGCCGCCACAACACACACATACACACACCACGCACACCACACCACACACCCCAGCACACACACACACACACACACACCAAAACACACACAACACACAACACACACAAACACACACCACACACCCACCCATATCCCCCCCCCCCCCACATACACACACCCCACCACCCCCACAACACACCACGCACACACACACACACACACACACCCCATATCCCCCCCCCCCACACACACACACACCACCACACACACACACACTAACACACACAACCCACACACAAAAACACCACCACACACACACACAAACCACACTGAACACCACCCTTGACCCCCCAACTATCTTTTTCTACATACATGAGTTTTGCATGCATACACAAAACCCTTATGTCACACCTGCAAGTTGTAAAAATAGAAAGTGGTTGTTTTTTTTTAAAAAATTTTCTCAAAGTTAAGTAATTATTTTGTTTGCTCTCAATATGGGAATAGTCATTGAAAAAAAAAAGGTTTAAGGACCCACAAAACAAACGAATGGACGAAAATAAAAATAATAATAAAAATGCACAATAAAAAAAAAGGGTTTATAGCATAATTATGGCCCACATTTCCCCATTAGTTTTTTTATAAGGCAAGAAAATTTGTTCACAGGTCAATGCAGCCCTGTGAAAAACTAAAGACCCAATTCCGGTTTTTTAAGGGCGTTTACTGTTTGATGCGTTTCCCTTGTAACTTCCTGTTCCCTTCTGATTAGTGGGAAAAAGTTTTTAAGAGATGTACACGAGATCTATTTGACCAAGAGTTTTTAGGTTTTTTTTTTTTGGTGGATTTTGTTTTTTTTTTTTTTTTTTTTTTTCTTTATTTGGGGGGTGGGGGGGGAGAAGAAGTTATTTTTGTTTTTTGAATATGTTAAACTTTTTTTTCTCCTGTTTTTTTGGGGGTGTTCCCCTTGGGGCTGGTGTTTGTTGTTTTGTTTTTGGGGGTTTTTTTTTTTGGGGGGGGGGGGTTTTTTTGTTGTTGTTTACTTTTGAAATTTGTTTCCTTTTTTGGTTTTCAAACACAACATACAACTACACAAAAAATCACAAGAAGCACGACTCCCCCCACACGCACGCGGCACGCACGAACACACCACAACACGCGAACACGGCAACACCTTGTTTTATCTTGAAATGAATACATCAAAAATACAAAAATTTTAAAAAAAAATAAGTTAAAATTTAAACCGGCAACACTCTTGACTGAATAAATTTTAACAGATAGCCACATGTTTTAATGAAAAAAACGTCTGGGAGAAATGCACATGGGTGCACACACACACACAACAGCCACACCCAAAGCACACACACCACACCCCCACATTTTAACAACCGCAGTACGCGCGCGCGCGCGCCACACACACACACCACCACGCATGCTTTTTCACTTTGGGAGATACCACACAAGGCAACACAAAACCCCACATACACACCAATACCACCACACACGTACCCCTACAACCACTCCACACACATACCCCCTACAACAAACACACACTGTTTTCCCTTTGCAAGCCCCACAAAGCTAACACACACGA
>CM054159.1:38536374-38541374 GCA_028751875.1 Rapana venosa | reverse complement strand
ATATTTTTTGCAGGATTTTTTTTTCTCCAATTTAAAAACAAAAAATTGTTCTTCCTATTTCTGGAAAACATGTTGTAAACAGATGAATACAAAATCACATGTGATCGAAACCGTTTGATGGGTTTGTTGTTGGTGTTGTTGTAGTTGTTGTTGGGTTTTTTGTTGGCTTTTTGGGTTGGGTTTTGTTGTTGTTTTTTGGGTGTGTGATTTTTTTTTCGGGGGGGGGGGGGGGGGGGGGATGGTCGTTGTTATTTTAAGGAGGAATGATGTAGAGGGTATCGTATTTTTGTTTGTGAGAATTCTAAACTGCATTTTATTAAACACGTTTTTATTTCTCGTCGTTTCTTGAAACACTCACACAGCAACTCTCATTGTCTGTCATACGAGCACAAAAAAAAAAGTTGCGCTGCCGTTAAGCGCCTGACAAGTCAGGCCCAGCGCAACCGACTTCGGCGTAGGGGAGAGAATTGTTTTACCTTTTATGTCTTTCTGGGGGGGAAAAGGCAGGAGAATGGACCAAGAAGGCAGAAAATAGACAAGAAGGAGGTGACAGGCAGATAATGAAAAAAAAAAAAAGCAGAGAGAAAGAGAGGGGTAGAAAAGAGGGAATTCTTAGCACCAAATTTCCACGAGGGAGGGAGAGGGTTGTTTTTTTCTATTCAACTTTTGGTTTTATGTGTGAATACAGTAAGTGCCCTCTGCCATAGGCACTGTCCGTCATTCCCGTGTGGGACTGGCCAGCCACACCCGACGCTGTACCAGAATGAATAACACCTAGAGCGCAACTCTATAGTCTTCCGAGATTGAAGGATGCCTACTTTTACAATTATATCTTCTTCTTCTTCTTCTTGGAGGCACCGTGGTCGAGTGGTTTAGGCGGTCAACTCGTGATCCAGAGGTCACGGGTTCGATCCCCGCTCGGCTCGGTGTTGTGTCCTTGGGAAAGACACTTTACTCCTATTTTCCTCACTCCACCCAGGTGTACAAGTGGGTACCAGCTCTGCTGGGGAAGTATCTGGCGACAGACTAGCGTCCTGTCACAGGGGTGGTGAAAAACCATCAGTTCGCTTAACGCTACAGAAACCGGGATAAGCTCCGGCTCTATGGGCCTTCTGGCTCGAAAGAACATACTTCTTCTTCTTCTTTTTCTTCTTCTTTTTCTTCTTCTTCTTCTTCTTCTTCTTCTTCTTCTTCTTCTTCTTCTTCTTCTTCTTCTTCTTCTTCCTCTTTGTCGAACGCTCAGACAGCAACTATTGTTGTTTGTTATATACGCGCCAAAATATGTTGCGCTGCCGTTAAGCGCCTGACAAGTCAGACCCAGCGCATCCGACTTCGGCATATTATAAGAGAGAATTTGTATCTTTTAAGTCTTTCTAGAAAAAAATGCAGGAGAATGGACCCAGAAGGTAAAAACATAAAGAAGGAGGTGACAGGAAGATAATGGGGGTGGGGGGGGGGGGGGGGGAAGCAGACAAAGAGAGGGATAGAAAAGAGAAAATTTCTAGCATAGAATTTTCAGAAGGTGAGGACGCTATTCATACTGATAGGTCCACGGCATCCCCACGGGGGAATTACAATGATATAACATTAAACTGGGGGAAAAAGATATCAGACCTGCTACGTTTTTGTTTTGCTTTGCTTGATTTTTAGTATGGTTTGGTCGCTTTTTTTAAATCTTGTTTTGGTTTGGTCTGTTTCTTAGTGTGTTCGAGGTTGATTGTGGGTTTTTTGTGTTTTGTTTAGTTCGGGGTTTTTTTTGGCCTTGTAGTCTGTTTTCGTTTCCCTGCGTTCACGGGTCACGACACGCGAATCTGCATGTTTCATACATGCCATGACACGTGTGTGGCGAGAAATCGACTGAGCAGATGCCTGAAAAATGTATTACGTACTCTGTGTGTGTGTGTGTGTTTTTGTGTGTTTATGCGGGGGGGGGGGAGGGGGGAGGGGGAGGGCGGGGGAGGAGGGGGGGAGGGCGGGGGAGGGGGGTTACGTGTGTGTGTGGGGTGTGAGTGTGTGTGTGTTGTGAGGGTGTGTGTGTGTGTGTGAAGGTGTGTGTGTGGGAAGGGGAGGGGGGTTACGTGTGTGTGTGTGAGGTGTGTGTGTGTTGTTGTGTGTGTGTGTGATGGAGTGTGTGTGGGAGGGGGGGGGGCACGTGTGTGTGTGTGTGAGGGGGTGTATGTACGTGTGTGTGTGTGCGTGCGTGCGCGCGTGCGCGCGTGTGTGTATGTGTGAAATCAAGTCATTTTTGTTTCAACTTCAAGATGGTATTGTGTGTGTGCGTGCGCGCGCACGCGCGTGTACGTGCGTGTGTGCGTGTGTGTGTGTGCTCGCACGTGCGCGCGCGTGTGTGCGTATTTGTGTGCGTTCGCGCGCGTGCACGCTTCCTCGCGCGTGTCCTCGCTGTCATGTTTTCTTGCATACCTTCATAAATAATAATAATATATGGAATTTATATAGCGCTGAATCTTGTAAAAAAAGCAACGTCTGCCTGCACGCAGGTGTATGGCCTTGATGGTGTACACCTATAGTACAGTGCTGACTTTGTCAGAGCACATGCATGCACAGTGTACTACTACTTTCTCTAATACCAGACAGGCGCTTCCCTTTATCTGGCACCATCTGTCTGCCTGCCTGTCTGCCTGTCTGTCTGCCTGCATGTCTTGCTGAGATTGCATCTTTATCTTTTCTTTCTTGGTTTTTATACACCCACGTTTTGTTTTGTGTTTTTGATTTTACCTGCTCCTTTTTCTTTGTTTGTTTAGTTCGTTCGTTTCTTTCTTTCTTTCTTTCTTTCTTTCTTTCTTTCTTTCTTTGTCTTTCTGCCGAACTTTCTGTCTTTTCTTTTCTTTTCTTTTCTTTCTTTCTTTCTTTCTTTCTTTCTTTCTTTCTTTCTTTCTTTCTTTCTGTCTATCTTCCTTTCTTTCTTTTCGTTTCGTTTCTTTTCTTTCTTTCTTTCGTTCTTTCCTCATTTCTTGTTCTTTCTTTTTTTTTCTCTTTTTTTCCTTTTCTTTTCCGTCTTCTTTCCTTCCTTTCTTTCTTTCTTTTTTTTTCCTTTCTGTCTGTCTGTCTTTCTTTCTTGCTTTCTTTCTTTCTTTCTTTCTGTCTTTCTGTCTGTCTTTGTTTCTTTCTTTCTTTCGTTCTTTTCTTTTTTTTTCTTTCTTTCTTTCTCTTTCTTTCTTTTTTCTTTCTTTCTTCCTTCCTTTCCTCATTTATCTTTCTTTCTATCTTTCTTTCTGTATTTCGTTCTTTCCTCATTTCTTTATCTTTCTTTCTTGCTTGCTTTCTTGCTTTCTTTCTTTCTTTTTTCTTTCTTTCTTGCTTTCTATCTTTCTTTCTTTCGTTCGTTCTGTCCTCATTTCTTTTCTTTCTTTCTTTCTTTCTTTCTTATTTCCTTGCTTTCTATCTTTCTTTCTTTCTGTCTATCTTTCTTTTTTTTTCTTTTCTGTCTTCCTTTCTTTTTTTCTATCTTCCTTCCTTCCTTTTTTCCTTCCTTTCTTCTTTCTTTCTTTCTTTCTTCCTTTCTCTCTTTCTTTACCTTTCTTTCTTTCTTTCTTTCTTTTTTTTTTATCCATTTTTTGTTTGGTTTTACCTGATTCTTTTCTTTGTTGTTGTTTTGTTTTGTTTTTTTATCAAAGGGATAACAGGAAGCAGGTTGTTTACAGCTGTCTCTTTGGAAATTGCATGTTCGTCTTCTTGTTCCTGCTTTTGCTTCTGTTTTATGTTTAGAAGCTAGGTTAATACTGTGGAGAGAATGGGCAATGATTTGCGATGGGATTGTTGTTGTTGTTGTTGCGTGTTATATGCGGGGGAAGGGAGTGTTCTGGTATTTCATGTAATACTGTATATATCTGTTTTAGTATAATTTTTGTTTCATTTTTGCCTGTAGATTTCGTTTTTCGTTTTTAGCTTTTGTAGACTGTTTTACATAAGAATGTTTTAAACTGCAAAGTTCATTTGCTAAAAAAAGAAGAAGAAAAAGCTAAGAAAGCACACTTTTGCTAACGTTATTGAATTGTGTGTGTGTGTGTGTGTGTGTGTGAGAGAGAGAGAGAGAGAGAGAGAGAGAGAGAGAGAGAGAGAGAGAGAGAGGAGAGTGTGTGTGTGTTTGTGTGTGTGTGTGAGAGAGGGAGAGAGAGAGAGAGAGAGAGGAGAGAGAGAGGAGAGTGTGTGTGTGTGTATGTGTGTGTGTGTGCATCTGTGTATGCATGCGCGCGTACTACATCTGTTTGCATGGTCATGTATGTAGATTTATACACAAAATTGCACATACTCACGCAGACAAGAATGTTTTTTGTAATGCGTGGCGCTGTTCTTATAGGAATCCTCTCTTCCACTAGAAACAGCATTCCGTAATTCACAGAAAGAAATCTCATGTGACTGAAACACAGCATACGATACAGCATAGTGTCTACATGTACACACACACACACACACACACACACACACACACACACACACACACACACACACCTACACACACACCTACACACACACACACCACACACACACACACACACACACACACACACACACACACACACACACACACACACACACACACACACACACACATGAGCGGGATAGCCTAGTTGTTAGAACATTGCCTCGCCACGTACATACACATTCTTGAACATTTCAAAAGTATACGATTTTTAAAATTTTTTACAAGCCTTAGCTAACCAGATGCACTTCAAAGCAGTTAGTTCTAATAGACTAGCATCAATTCATTTTATGTACAGATAAGGCCCCCAACCCTTTGGAGGCACCGTGGTCGAGTGGTTTAGGCGGTCAACTCGTGATCCAGAGGTCGCGGGTTCAATCCCCGCTCGGCTCGGTGTTGTGTCCTTGGGAAAGACACTTTACTCCTATTTTCCTCACTCCACCCAGATGTACAAGAGGGTACCAGCTCTGCTGGGGAAGTATCTGGCGACAGACTAGTGTCCTGTCACAGGGGTGGTGAAAAACCATCAGTTCGCTTAACGCTACAGAAACCGGGATAA
>CM054159.1:38523874-38528874 GCA_028751875.1 Rapana venosa | reverse complement strand
ATCTCATCTCCATTGCCTGTATCCTTTTTTTACAATGGAAGAGACACAATAAACACATAATTCGCTTAAATAGCCAATCTCCACACAAAGGCATTCTTCGCTGGTACATGTGTCAAACTGGTCAGCTGTCAGAGGGACAAGAGAAGACCATTAGGTGATGGGGATGGGGGAAGAAGGGGGGAAGACTGTCCTTGTAGGGTCCTGTGTGGGGATGATGAAGCTGTGGTCAGTTAGGGTTACACTGTTGGTCAGTCCTCTGCCTGTCACCACGCTGTCCACTGGCCGGGCTACGTTCGGACATAGAGTGGACACTACTGGACGTCTGTAGGGAGATAATGGACATGGGAAATTTACTGTGTCTGTAGGTTTGTGGAGTAATGGGTACTGCAATTTTGTTTTTGTTTTTTCTTCTATTTTTACGTAAAAGGTGGTTGGTTTGTAAGAGGTTTTTTTAATTATTTTTTATGTTTGTTTGTTTTGTTTTTGTTTAATGTCCATTCACTACTTGGTGATTTTTTTATGGTTTTTTGCTAGGTTATTGTAGTTGATGGGGGTTTTTGTTGGTTTAGTTTTCTTTGTTAGACTTGTTATGGTTTCTTTTTGTTGTCGGTTTGTTTTCTCTCGTTCTTTTGCTGGAGGGAGGTGGAGGGGGGTAGGGTTGAATATGAGGCGGTAGGTGGGGTGGTGGGGGTGGAGATGGAGAGCCCATGGCGACATGCTGGAGGACAAGGCAGGTAGGTCGTGTTACTGCTGTCTCTGTCACTCACAGACAGACCGCTGTCCATCCGCAGACTAGACCAGTGTCTACATGTCAATACAACAGTGTACATCCTCTTAACGTCCAGTGACTGTTAAACAAGGCAACCAACACACGCGCGCGCGCGCGCACACACCTTGCGCACACGTTAATTCCTGTTCCGCTTTTCGTAAGAGTAGGCCATTGTGTGCCGGTGGGAACGGATGACAGAATTCACAAAACCGCATACACATGTGGACTGGATGTAAAAAAAAAAAGCAATAAATGCTTATTCCATTATCCTCGATATAAGAGAATAAAATAAATAAATAAATAAATAAAATACGCATACACATACGCGTGTGCGCACACACTACATATACACAGAAAGGTGCGCGCACGTATATGCACACACACTTTCAAACACGTGAACACATACACACACACACGCACGCACGCACACACTCAAGCAAGCAATCAAGCAAGCACACAAGATAGAGTAAGAGAGAGAGACAGAGAGAGAGACGGAGACAGACAGACAGACCGACAGAGAGATAGAGAGACAGAAAGAGACGGAGACAGACGGGGAGAGAGAGAGAGAAACAGAAGCAGAAACAGACAAATAGGGACAGACAGACACACAGACAAACACACAGACAGAACAAAACTGAACAGACACACAAACAAACACACAGACAGAGAAGAAGCACACCGTTCTCTCCTAATACAATCTCAAGGATAAAATCTGGGTTAAGATGTTTACCATTCTTCAGAAGCAGCACCTGCAACTATTCCTTCACAATACGCACGACGACAGGTGAAAGAAAAAAGAAACAAAAAAGTTATAAAAAAGAAAAGACGAGGAGAAAGAAAAAGAAAAAAAGAAAAAATCTTACGGGAGGAAGAAGAAATAGAAGGCAGGTGTATATATATATATATATATATATATTGTGTGTGTGTGTGTGTGTGTGTGTGTGTGTGTGTGTGTTGTGTGTGTTTTGTGTGTGTATGTGTGTGTTGTGTTGTGTGGTGTGTCTGTTTGTGTTGTGTGTGTGTGTGTGTATGGGGGTGGTGGAAGTGTTATTAGGAAGATGAAGAACGGAAAGGGAAGATTGAAATCAGGTGTGCGATTGTAGTGTAGAGTGGTGTGGTGTGGTGTGAAATGGTATGGTGTGGTGTGAAATGGTGTGGTGTGGTGTGGTGTAGTGTGGTGTGGCGTAGTGGTGTAGTGTAGTGTGGTTGTGGTGTGGTTGTGGTGTTGTGTGTGGTGTGTGGTGTGTGTGGTGTGGTGTAGTGTGGTGTGACGGAGTGGTGTAGTGTAGTGTGTGTGTGGTTTTGGTGTGGTGTGGTGTCATGGTGTGGTCGTGGTGTGGTGTGGTGTGGTGGAGTGGTGTGAAGTGTGAAGTGGAGTGAAGTGTGGTATGGTGTGGTGTAGTGTGGTGTCATGGTGTGGTCGTGGTGTGGTGTGGTGTAGTGTAATGGAGTGGTGGAGTGTGTTGGTGTGGTGTGGTGGAGTGTGGTGTTGTCTAGTATGGTGTGAAGTGAAGTGTGCTGTGGTGTAGTGCGGTGTGGTGTAGTGGAGTGGAGTGCAGTGTAGTGTAGTGTAGTGTAGTGTAGAATAGTATAGTGCAGTGTAGTGCTTTGCAGTGTAGTGTAGCTTTGATTTTGTCTGAATGTAGGACAACACTATTAATTTTCCAATCTGAGTGGCTTTTTTCACAGAATTTTTCCCGGGACATTCTCTCTCTCTCACCCATACCCACCCACCAACACCCCCTCCCTACACACACACACACACACACATACACACAAACACACACACATACTTCCCCAAACCCCTCACCACCCTACATACATACACACAGATCTCCCTCCCCCCCCTCCACCACCCCCTCCTACCTCCATCCCCACCACCCCACCCCGCCTAAAAAACAAATTGTTCCATAAATACAATCCACTTTAATACGGAGCACGTATACAGCCCGCGTTTGATTTTCAACGGCAAGTGCTGCTCTGTAGCAGACGATCCAAAAACCAAAAAAAAGAATAAGAAAAAGAAAAGATAATGGCACAGCGCCCGAAAGATGCTGAGGTAATTGCTCCTACAACCAACCTCCCCTCCCTGCTAAGGCTTTTATTTTCTTTGAAATTCCAACACCCCCCCTCCTCCCCTTCCCCCCCCCCCCCCCCAGATCACTCTTTTGCTGTGATGGCGCTGCCATAAATTGTAGTAGTAGAACGTCTGCGAAGAGATTTCATCCAGCTGGAAGTACTGGCAAGAAAATGGACAGGTGTGTGTTTGATTTTTTTTTTTTAGCGGTTGGGGGATGGGACGGGATTGCTCAGTGGTCAGAGCACTCGCTTTCCTCCCAAGCTAAGGTTTAAGCAGTATCGAGAGAGAGCGTGGTTACCACTTGGATGGGTGACCGTTTGCGCGCCTTGGCTTCAGTACAGTTCACCCCCACCAGTTCACCCTAGCTGTAAATGGATACCTGCCCTTTTTAAGGGTCAGGGAAGGTAAAAGCAGCGAGGGAGAGGAGATGGGTGCCGCCCTCGAAATGCTGGATTCTTGAGAATTTGAGGTCTCTGACGCCTCGCTCCTCTACGACCACATAGGTGATGGGACACCTTTACCCTGTTTTTTAGCGGTATCTGTTGGGTGATTCATTCTGTTTGTAAACACAAACTTTTATATTATATTAAGAATACGCAATTGCAGTTCTGCACAAAATTGCTGATTGTCACTGCTTCCTACGATAGTGGAACATTTTGAAGGCGAGAGAGAGGTGTGGGTGGAAAACCCACAGGCGATGATGGTGAAAACTCGTGTGAAAACCCCAGAGAAAACACATTGAAAACTTCTCAAGTGGGGAACTCAGTGAAAGCTCAAGTAGGAAAAAAACCCTCTTAAGGTAACAATGAAACCTCCTCAATTTGGGAAAATCCCACAGGGTAACAGTGAAATCTCAAGTAGGAAAAACCTAAAAGGGTAACAGTGAAAACACCTCAGGTAGGAAAACCTCACAGGGTAACAGTGAAAACTCAAGTAGGGAAAACCTCACAGGGTAACAGTGAAAATTCCTCAAGCAGGAAAACCCTCACAGGGTAACAGTGGAAACTCCTCAAGTAGGAAAAACCTCACAGGGTAACAGTGAAAACTCCTCAAGTAGGAAAAACCTCACAGGGTAACAGTGAAAACTCCTCAAGTAGGAAAACACCTCAAAGGGTAACAGTGAAAACTAAAGTAGGAAAAACCTTACAGGGTAACAGTGAAAACTCCTCAAGTAGGAAAAACCTCACAGGGTAATAAGGAGAACTCAAGTAGGAAAAACCTGACAGGGTAACTGTGAAAACTCCTCAAGTGGAAAAACCCTACAGGGTAACACAGTGACAATTTTTCAAGTGTGAAAAATCCCACAAGATAACACTGAAATATCCGTTTTAAAAGAAGTCCCACTACTGCTAATACACTCATGATTCATTATTCATCATTCATAGACTGCAGCAAAAGCAACAAACCAAAAACAAAACTCCGTGCTCTACAAGTTCGCATTTATTATTTTTAACTTTTCATTTTAGTTCATTTGACAGGGGAGGTAATTAGATGACCTCCCATGCCATCAGAGTCCTATCGCAGCGTCGTGTTTCTAAATCCGGACACACCTGCAAATATTGTGCGACACTCTGTTTCGTTGGGTGGTGGTTTAAACCTATCCGGACGGGATATAGCCTAGTGGTTAGAACATTGCGCTCGCAATCAGATGACCCGGGTTCGAATCCCGTTCAAGGAGATATTTTCCCTGGAGTTAACATCAGTGCAGACTCCACTCTCCCCAAAAGTCCTTCGGATGAGAATATCAACCGAGAACCCGTGTGTGAACGCACACAGAACATCTTGCGCGCACGTAAAATCCTGTTCCGTTTTTTTGTAAGAGTAGGCCATTGAGTGCCGGTGGGAACGGATGACAAAGTTTACAAAACCGCATACACACGGGGACTGGATGTAAAAACGCAATATAGAGTGCTTATTCCATTATCATCGATATAAAAGAATAAAATAAATTAAAAGGAGAAACTTCACCTACAGGTTCAAATGTAGAATTAATGCAGTGTCTATTTAGAGACTATATACAGTGTCTATTTAGAGACTATATACAGTGTCTATTTAGAGACTATATACAGTGTCTATTTAGAGACTATATACAGTGTCTATTTAGAGACTGTATACAGTGTCTATCTAGAGGCTTCATACTAATTACTTAAT
>CM054159.1:38498874-38511374 GCA_028751875.1 Rapana venosa | reverse complement strand
ACACACACACACACACACACACACATACAAAAGTCATATACTTTAGCAGGGTAATATGACATGGGTTAGTGAAAGGTGGGATAGTTCTGATATAAAACAGAAGGGTGGAAATCTTAGGTTTGAAATAAATATGTCTTGAGGCTGGATTTAAAAGTGTCGTAGCTAGGCTTCTGGCGAAGAGAGAGAGGGAGCTCATTCCAGGTCGTTTAGCTTTTAGGCTGATTGTGTTTCGTTTGTCTTTTATTAATGACGCTCCACCAATTAACGAGTCGCATTGCATCAGAGGTCAATTTTTGGTTATTGACATGTTGTTAATCTGCAAGAATAAAAGGCTATACAATAATAGAAAAATAATGAAAATCGAAACAATTCAATGAAAAGTTATTACAAATTGAAATGGTAGACTGCAGGAAGTTACAAAATAAGGAATTGACAAGTTTAGCATCTTAACAGGTGGTCATAATGAAGGCTTGGGTATTTAAAAAAAACAACCAACACATTTATAAGCAAAAACGGAAACAAAAATATGCCTTGATATTTCAGTACAAGATAGAATAATGGCTATAGTTTTATAATCAACCAAATTATTAAAAATCAACAACCTGACCCCGCCACCTGCCTAAAACGGCTCCTAGCGGAAAAAGTGGGTCAGGTGCTAAACGGCTCATTTCGTGAGGGAGCGTCACCGTGAGTTTGAAGTTTGAGTGGTAAATAATCAGAAGACGGACTGGCCTGGAAAAAGAAATCGTTGACTAACGCATCCCTCATGTCACACCTTCCCCGCTCCCCCTCCTCCTCCTCCTCTCCACTCTATCCAAGAGACCATCTAAGTCAAAGGATGATGATGATGATGAGTGATAGTTAATTAGTAACATGACGATATGTCTTACTCTTGATAGGCTTACACTCCCATCCCCTCCATTCTGTCTCAGAAAACATCTAAATGAAAGGATGATGATGAGTGATAGTAGTTAGCAACATGACACATTGATTGATTGGCTCTTGATTCTTGATTCACGACAGGAATATATCTTACTCCTGAAAGATTTCTTTCTGAGGAGAGTGTGTTGGTCGAGTGATGTGTATGGTTGATGATTTTATTTAGATCATTTCGTTTCTTTTTCTTTTCTTTAAAAAAAAAATCATATTTGTGAAGGAAAGGTTTTGATATATATATATATATTATATATATATATATATATATATATATATAGAGAGAGAGAGAGAGAGAGAGAGAGAGAGAGAGAGAGAGATAGCTTAGTATGGCTGGGAAAGAAGTTAGTGTCAAGTAATTAGGCTCCCCCCTCCCTCCCCAAAAGAAAAAGCAATCACATTTTTATTTATGTATGTATTTATTTATTCTTTTATTTCGAGGATAATGGAATAAGCACTTGTATGCTTTTTTCAACTAGTCCCCGTGTGTATGCAGTTTTGTAACTTTTGTCACCCGTTCCCACCGGCACACAATGGCCTACCCTTCCGAAAAGTGGGACAGGTTTTAACGAGTGCGCAAGATGCGTGCGTTCGCACAAGGCACCTCGGTTTCATTTTGCGAGCAGACTCATGGTAGCAAAGTCTTAATTGTTGTGTACTTCTTAATCATTTCCCTTTTTCTATCTCCGTGTATTTTGTTTTAGAACTGACGACAAACAAATTTTGCTTTTTCTGTTGAGTACAATCAAATTTAGAAATTTTAAGCTTTCGAGAAGTAGTAGGGTTGTTTTTTTGGTGGTGGGTGTGTGTGTGTTGGGGGGGGGGGGGGGGTATCAGATAGATATTTTTCAAATATTTGACGCTATTTCTAAGAAAAACAAAATACAGGATTTTAATAAATCAAAATGATTTGATGATTTAAACAGGGAAAAAATATATAAATATGGGTTGCAAGTCTACTCATGACGTTGAAATCTGTGATAGTTTGTGGACAAAACGTGATTGGTTGACAGTAAAAACGATATCATGTGTGTAGTCTAAAGGTACTAGCACTCATTATTTGTTGTTTGTGTTGTTTTAAATATGCCTTTTATTATTATTTCATTAAATGGTAAAACCTGTTACAAGCACCTCGGTATATTTCAAGGGCTGAGAAAGGACTGACACAGAACTCTTCAAAACAAGACCTAAAGAATTCTTTCAAAAAAAGATAAGTTTTGTTCATCGTAAAGAGTTTCCAGGTTCATTAATGGTGAGAATTGTGTGTATGCGACCGTTTTTTGCCCCGCATTGAAGGTAGCCGCATTCCGATTTCGGAGAAAATAAAATTATGGGACAAACACATGTATATTAACTATAAGGGGGACGGGATCGCCTAGTGATCAGAACATTGCGCTCGAAATATGACGACCCGCGTTCGATTCCCGTTCAAGGGGATATTTTCCCCTGGAGTTCACATCAGTGCAGACTTCACTCTCCCCAAAAGTCCTTTGGATGAGACTATAAACCGAGGCCCCGTGTGCGAACGCACGCAGAATGTCTTGCGCACACGTTAATTCCTGTTCCGCTTTTCGTAAGAGTAGGTCATTGTGTGCCGGTGGGAACAGATGACAGAATTTACAAAACCGGTTACACACGGGGACTAGATGTAAAAAAGAACATAAGTCCTTATTCCATTATCCTCGATATAAAAGAATAAATAAATAAAATAAATAAATCAATAAAAATAAATGAAGTGTTGTTTTTTTGTTTGCGTCTTTCTTTCTTTCTTTCTTTCCTCATTTCTTTCTTTCTTTCTTTCTTTCTTTCTTTCCTCATTTCTTTCTTTCTTTCTTTCTTCCTTGCTGTTCTTTGTTTGTTTCTTTCTTTCTTTCTTTCTTTCCTCATTTCTTTATTTCTTTCTTTATTCCTTGCTGTTCTTTGTTTCTTTCTTTGTTTCTTTCTTCCTTCCTTTCCTTCTTTCTTTCCTCATTTCTTTCTTTCTTTCGTTCGTCTATTCGTTCGTTCGTTTATCTGTATATTCGTTCGTGCATTTTCTTTCTTTCCTTTGTGCGTCTCTTTCTCTTCTGTCTTCTTTCCTGTCTCTCTCTCTCTCTCTGCCTCTCTTTTGCATCTTTCCGTCATTTTTCTCTTTCTGCCCTTTATTCTTTCTTTCTTTCTTTCTTTTCTTTTCTTTTCGTTCTTTCCTTCTTTCCTTTTTTTTCTTTCTTTCTTTCGTTTCTTTCTTTCCTTTCTTTCTTTCTTTCTTTCTTTTTCCTTCCTTCCTTCTTTCTTTCTTTCTTTCTTTCATTTCTTTCTTTCTTCCCTCCTCCTCTCTCTCTCCCCCTTTCTCTCTTCTGTTTCTTTCTTTCTGTCTTTCTTTCTTACCTTTTCTTTCTCTCTTCCTTTCCTTTCTTTCTTTCTTTCTTCCTTCTGTCTTTCTTTATTTCTTTCTCTCTCTCTCTCTATCGATATATATAATATATATATATATATATATATATAATATATATATATATATATATATATATATATATTATATATATATCTTTCTCCATTCTTTCCTTCTTTCTTTCTTTTTTCCCTTCATTCCTTCCTTTCTTTCATTCTTCCTTCCTTCCTTTCTTTCCTGTCTTTTTTTCCTTCTTTCTTCTTGTTGTTACGTGTTCTCTAAAAGATGACAGCCGAAGAAATGCTGACAATGATGCCAGAGCAACAGATGTTGAAGAAGTAAGGCAGAACAAGCGTCAGTGACACTACATCACTGCCATATGTGTGTGTGTGTGTGTGTGTGTGTTTTGTGTGTGTGTGTGGGGTGTGTGTGTGTGTGTGTGTGTGTCTGTGTGTGTCTGTTGTCTGTGTCTGTGTGTGTGTCTGCGTGTGTGTGTGTCTGTGTGTGTGTGTGCGTGCGTGTGTGTGCGTGTATGTGTATGTATGTGTGTGTGCGTGTGTGTGTGTGTGTGTGTGTTTGTGTCTGTGTGTGTGTGTGTGTGTGTGTATCTGTCTGTCTGTCTGTCTGTCTGTCTGTCTTTCTTCCTTTCTTTCTTTCTTTCTTTTCTTTCCTTTCTTTCTTTCTTCTTTTCTTCCTTTCTTTCCTTCTTTTCTTTCTTTTTTTCCTTCTTTCTTTCTTTCTTTCCTTCTCTTTCTTTCTGTCTGTCTGTCTGTCTGTCTGTCTTTCTTTCTTTCTTTCTGTCTTTCTTTTCTTTCTTTCTTTCTGTCTTTCTTTTCTTTCTTTCTTTCTTTCTTTCCTTCTTTCTTCCTTTCTTTCTTTTACTTTCTTTCTTTCTTTCTTTTCTTTCCTTTCTTTCTTCCCTCCTCCTCTCTCTCTCCCTCTATCTTTCTTTTTTATCTTTCTTTTCTTTTCTTTCTTTCTTTCTTTCTTTTCTTGCATTCTTTCTTTCTTTCTTTCTTTCTTTCTTTTTCTTCTTTCTTTCTTTCTTTCTTTTTTCCTTCTTTCTTCTTGTTGTTACGTGTTCTCTAAAAGATGACAGCCGAAGAAATGCTGACAATGATGCCAGAGCAACAGATGTTGAAGAAGTAAGGCAGAACAAGCGTCAGTGACACTACATCACTGCCATGTGTGTGTGTGTGTGTGTGTGTGTGGGTGTGTGTGTGTGTGTGTTTTGTGGTGTACGTGTGTGTGTTTGTGGGGTTTTGTTTAATGTCCATTCACTACTTGGTGATAAGGAATTGTGTGTGTGTGTGTATGTGTGTCTGTGTGTCTGTTGTGTATCTGTCTGTCTGTCTTTCTTTCATTTCTTTCTTTTTTTTCCTTTTCCTTTCTTTTTTTCTTTCCTTCTTTCTTTCTTTCTTTCCTTTCTGTCTTCCCTTTTCCTTTCTTTCTCTTTCTTTCTTTTCTTTTTTTCTTTTTTTCCTCTTCTTTCTTCTTTCTTTCCTTCTTCCTTCCTTCCTTTCTTTTTTTTCTTTCTTTCTTTTTTTTTTTCTTTCTTTCTTTCTTTCTTTTCTTTCTTTCTTTTTTTCTTTCTTTTCTTTCTTTCTTCTTTAAAGTTTTCCCTTTCCCTTTCCCTTCCTTCCTTTCTTTCTTTTTTTCCTTTCCTTTCTTTCTTTCTTTCTTTTTTTCTTTTCCCTTTCTTTTCTTTCTTTCCTTCCTTTCTTTTACTTTTTTTTCTTTCTTTCTTTTCTTTCTTTCTTTCTCTTTCTTTCTTTCTTTCTTCTTTAAGCTTTCCTTCCTTCCTTTCTTTCTTCCTTCCTTCTTTCTTTCTTTCTTTTTTTTCCTTTTTTTTCTTTCTTTTCTTTCTTTTACTTTTTTTTCTTTCTTTCTTTCTTTCTTTTTCCCTTCCTCCTCTCTCTCTCCCTCTATCTTTTTTTTTTTTATCTTTCTTTTCTTTTTTTTTCTTTCCCTTTTCTTTCTTTTCTTTCTTTCTTTTCTTTCTCCTCCGTTCTTCCCTTTCTTTCTTTCTCTCCGTTCCTTCTTTTCTTTTCTTTTCTTTCTTTTTGTTGTTACGTGTTCTCTAAAAGATGACAGCCGAAAAAAATGCTGACAATGATGCCCAGAGCAACAGATGTTGAAGAAGTAAGGCAGAAAAAGCGCCCAGTGACACTAACATCACGCCATATTGTGTGTGTGTTTTGGTGTGTGTGTGTGTGGGGTTTGTGTGGTGTTGTGTGTGTGTGCGTGTGTGTGTGTCTGTGTGTGTGGGGTGTCTGTGTCTGTGTGTGTGTCTGCGTGTTTTGGTGTCTGTGTGTGTGTGCGCGCGCGTGTGTGTGTGTCTGTGTGTGTGTCTGGGGTGTGGGTGGGGTTGGTCTCTGTGGTCTGTGTGCCCTTTCTGTCTGTCTGTTTTTCTATCTGCCCTGTCTGTCTGTGTTTGTTTGTCTGTGTCGCTCTCTGTCTCTCTCTGTCTCTTTTTCTCTCTCTGTCTCCCCTCTCTGTCTGTCTATTGTCTGTCTTTCTGTCTCTGTCTATTTCTCTTTGTCTCTCTGTCTTTCTCTGTCTTTCTGTCTCTGTTTCTCCCTGTGTCTGTCTGTCTTTCTCTTTTCTGCCCTGTCTGTCTGCCCTGTCTCTCTCTCTCCCTCTCTCTCTCTCTCTCTTCTCTTCTCTCTCTCTCTCTCTCTTTTCTCTGTCTATGTGACAGTCTCTGCCTGTGTCTGCCTCTCTCTCTCTCTCCCTCCCCTCCCTTCCTCTCCCCCTCTCCCCCCCCCCCCCCCCCTTTCTCTCTCTCTTCTCCCCCTCCCTTCCTCTCTCCTCTCTCTCTCTCTCTCCCCTCTCTCTCTCCTCTCTTTCCCTCTCTCTCTCCCCGCTTTTTGCACAATAGCGCACTGAAGGAAAATGCCGAGGCCACACACAAAAATATAAACCTACACAACACACACACACACACACACACACACACACACACACACACACACACACACACACACACACACATAATAAATTATGTTAGATCACACATGCCCAAATAGAGACAGGGCCACACAATGTTATGTACACCTCGCCCTCACATATGTGCGCGCATTCTTATCACACATGTTGCGTGCTTATTTGTAAAAGGGGTGTGTGGTGTTATGTGTGTGTGCGTGCGCGCGCGCGCGTGTGTGTGTTTGTGTGTGCGTGTGTGTGCGTCGTGCTGTGTGTTTTTGTGTGGGGTGTGTGTGCGGGGGCGTTTGTGTTTTGTGTGGGGGTGTTTACTTTAATTTATTCTTTTATATCGAGGATAATGGAATAAGCATTTATGTTCTTTTTCTACATCTAGTCCCTGTGTGTATGCGGTTTTGTAAATTCTGTCATCTGTTCCCACCGGCACACAATGGCCTACTCATCGAAAAGCGGAACATGAATTAACGTGTGCGCAAGATGTTCTGCGTGCATTCGCACACGGGACCTCGGTTTATAGTCTCATCCGAAGGACCTTTGGGGAGAGTGGAGTCTGCACTGATATTAACTCCAGGGGAAAATATCACCTTGAACGGGATTCGAACCCGCGCCGCGTGTGTGTGTGTGTGTGTGTGTGTTTTGTGTTGTGCGTGTTTGTGTGTGCGTGCGTGTGTGCCCGCGCGTGTTGTGTGTGTGCGCTCACATGTGTGCGCATTCTTATTCACACATGTTGAGTACTTATTTGGGTGTTTGCGTGACTGCGTGTGTGCGTGTATGTGTGCGCGCGCGCGTGCGTGCATGTGCATGTGTGTGTATTTGCGTGCGTGTGTCAAGTCAAGTCAAGTCAAGTCAAAATTTTATTTCCAGATGGTACATTGAATAAGCAATGCATTTGCTTTTTTTCATCAAGCCATCTATCAAAAGAACAAACGTGTGTGTGTGTGTGGGGTGTGTGTGTGTGCGTGTGAGTGGTGCTTGTGAGCAAGCAGTCATAAGACTTGTGAATTGCAAACAAACCAAAAAAATTCGAGCAAATTTTATAAAAAAATAATTTTTTAAAATCTCAAACTGACATGTTTCAAACAAACCAAACCCTGTTCGTTCCTCAGCTCTAAAGGGTTTACAAGGGTTCAGATGTGTGTGCTGCCATCGTTCGTGGGTTTTTTTTTTCGTGTGTCTTTTTCCCTGGGATATTTCGTGTGGTTTTTTTCGTGGGGGTTTTCCGTGGGGTTTTTTTCGTGTGTTTTTTGTGGTTTTTTCATGTTTTTTTCGTGTGTTTTTTTCGGGGGTTTTGTGTGCTTTTTTTTTGTGTTTTTTTCGTGGGGTTTTTTCGTGGGGTTTTTTTCGTTTTTTTTTGTTGTGTTTTTCGTGAGTTTTTTCGTGTTTTTTGTGGGGTTTTTCGTGGGGGATTCTTTCGTGGTTTTTTGGTGGGTTTTGTCGGGGGTTTTTTGTGGGGGGTTTTCGTGTGTTTTTTTTTCTTGTGTTTTTGTGTGTTTTTTCGTTTGTATTTTCGTGGGTTTTTTTCGTGGGTTTTTTGTGGTATTTTTAGGTATCCATACTCTGACTTCGTGGATAGTGTCTAAATAACACAACACCAGTGTACATACGACTTTTTTTTTTAAAACATCGTGTCGTCCATTCCTATTTGCACGAAATGGCCTACTCTTCAGAAAACTGAAACAGGTTTGTTTTTTTTAACCTTTACCTAAGATGTTCTGCACGCATTCGTACACGGGGCTTCAGTTTGTCATCTCACCCGAAGGAATTTGACATCCAGTTCGGTTAGGTTTTCTTTTGGGGGGGTTTCGGGGGGGGGGGGGGGGGGAAGGGGGTGTTTTTGTTTGTGGTTGTTGGGTTTTTTGGGGGGGGATAGACACACTACTGGGATTCGAACCCATAACCTTACGGTTTACTTGTTAGGCAGGCAAACGTCTTAACCATACTGCCACCTTCCTTTTCCCCCCCTTTTATTCATTTCCCCCCTAAATAACCAAATAAATATGATAAAAGATAACAGCTGCTGCTACACTTTGTTAAAAAAAATATCTTGTATCAAATTTAACAGAGCGGGAGAGAGAAAAGGGAAGAGAATGATGGCAAGTTCAGAAGAGCAGAAGATGTGACAGATAGGAGTGGTGGGGTGTGTGTGTGTGTGTGTGGGGTTTGGGGTGTGTGTGTGTGGTAGGTGTGTGGTGTGTGTAGGTGTGTGTGTGTAGGTGTGTGTAGGTGTGTGTGTGTATGTAGGTGTGTGTGTGTGTAGGTGTGTGTGGTGTAGGTGTGGGGTTTGTGTGTAGGTGGGGTGTGTGTTAGGTGTGTGTACGTGTGTGATGTGTGTGTGTAGGTGTGTGTACGTGATTGTGTGTGTGTGCGTGTTTGTGTGTAGGGGGTGTGTGTGTGTGTGTGTTGGTGTTGAGGTGTGGGGTATTTTTTATTGTTTTACTCTTTTATATCGAGGATAATGGAATAAGCACTCATGTGGGTTTTTCCATCCATTCCCCGTGTGTATGAAGTTTTGTAAATTTTGTCATCCGTTCCCATGTACGTCACCTGTGTACGTGCGCGCGCGCGCGCGCGCGCGTGTGTATATGTATGTGTGTGTGTATGTGTGTGTGTGTTTTATTCATTTTATTTTATTCTTTTATATCGAGGATAATAGAATAAGCACTCATGTGCTTTTTTCAGTCAGTCCCCGTGTGTATGCAGTTTTGTAAATTCTGTCATCTGTTCCCACCGGCACACAATGGCCTACTCTTACGAAAAGCGGAACAGGATTAACGTGTACACAAGATGTTCTGCGTGCGTTCGCACACGGGGCCTCGGTTTATAGTCGCATCCGAAGGACTTTTGGGGAGAGTGGAGTCTGCACTGATACAAATTCCATACATTATTATTTATTATTATTATGTTAACTCTAAGGGAAAATATCCCCTTGAACGGTAATGGAACCCGGGTCGTCAGATTTCGAGCGCAATGTTCTAACCATTAGGTTATCCCGTCCCCCGTGAGTGTGTGTGCGTGCGTGCGTGCTTGCCTGCGTGTGTGTGTGTGTGTGTGTGTGTGTGTGTGTGTGTGTGTGTGTGTGTGTGAAGTCAAGTCAACAGATGTAACGGATAGAAGTAAGTAAGTAAGTAAGATAGATGCAAGTCAGAGGATGTAACAGTTAGAAGGAAGCGATCTGTCTGATATCGCAATATCATAGGCAACGTGTGTATACACTGTCATGCTGAAAGGATTAACAAAAGAAATTACCACTGTAGAAATGCTGAAGCCTCACACACACACACATACACACACACATACACACGCGCACGCACACACGCACGCTTGCATGCACAAGCATAATAAACAAGCACGCGCGCACACACGTATAACCTATTGCGCACGATTACGAACGCACACACAAACACACACATAACATTGCGCACGCATGCACGTACACCCACACATAGAAACACATAGACTTGCGCGCGCGAACACACACACACACAAACACAAACACACACACACAAACACACACACACACACACACACACACACACACGACCAAATGCATTCATAAAAAGGATAGACAGTTATATTCACGCAAGAGTGCACGTGCGTAGTTAACACAGGACTACACAAAAAGTGTGTGTGTGTGTGTGTGTGTTCGTGTGTGTGTATGCGTTCGTGTGTGTGTGTGTGTGTGTGTGTGTGCGTTCGTGTGTGTGTATGCGTTCGTGTTGTGTGTGTTGCGTTCGCGCGTGTGTGTGTGTATGTGTGTGCGTGCGTTCGTGTGTGTGTGTGTGTGTTCGTGCGTGTGCGCGTGTATGTGCGTGCGTTCGTGTGTGGGTGCGTGTGTGTTTATATGTTCGTGTGTAGGTGTGTGTGTGTGTGTTCGTGTGTAGGTGTGTGTGTGTGTGTGTGTGTTCGTGTGTAGGTGTGTGTTCGTGTGTAGGTGTGTGTGTGTTCGTGTGTAGGTGTGTGTGTTCGTGTGTGTGCGTGCGTGCGTACGTATTCGTGTGTGTGTGTGTGCGTGCTTGCGTATTCGTGTGTGTTCGTGTGTGTGTGTGCTTGTGTGTGTGTGTGTGTGTGGTGTGTGTTCGCAAGCTATCTCCTTGATCCTCCAGAGTGATGAGTATCTCTGTTGCCAGTCCCGACCTTTCATAACAGCGGCTGATGTTTCTCTGTCTAGAGACAGCTTTGATGTGCATTTTTTCCCCTCACAGTGGCTGAATAGTAGTGCTAACGAAAAAAGTTCTGAGAGAGAAAGAATGAGAGAGTGTGTGTGTGTGTGAAAAGAGAGAGAGAGAGAGAGAGAGAGAGAGAGAGAGTGTGTGTGTGAGAGGGAGTGTGTGTGTGTGTGTGAGAGAGAGGGAAAGAGAGTATGTGTGTGTGAAAGAGTGTGTGTGAGAGAGAGAGTGTGTGTGTGAGAGAAAGTGTGTGTGAGAGAGAGAGTGTGTGTGTGAGAGAAAGTGTGTGTGCGTGTGAGAGAGAGAGATGGCTATTATGTCACCGATCTTAGTTATTTTAATTTGTTTTTATTTTGAGGATAATGGAATAATACAAGAAAGAGAGAGACAGAGACTGTTACAGAATAAAACGAGGAAAAACAAGTTTGTATGTGTGTTAGTTTGCCTTGTATATGCAAGCACATGTGTGTTAGTTTGTATGTGTATGCAAACGTATGTGTGTGTGTAACTTGTATGCGTGTTAATTTGTATGCAAGCACGTGTGTGAATGTGTTAGTTTGTATGCAAACATGTGTGTGTGTACCTTGTATGTGTGTTAGTTTGTATGCAGATGCGTGTGTACCTTGTGTATGTGTTAGTATGTATGCAAACGTGTGTGTGTGTGTGTACCTTGTATATGTATTAGTTTGTATGCAAACGCACGTGCGTGGATATCTTGTATGTGTGTATGCAAACGTGTGAGTGTGTGTATTTGGTGTCTGTGTGTATTTAGATGTGTGTGTGTGTGTATTTAGATGTGTGTGTACATATGTGTGCTGCAAAAAATAACATTTTACCACGAAGGCGAAGTCAACGGGTAGTTTTCAACCACCTCCCAAGGAAACAGAGCGCTGCACACAATTTGCAGGTGTGTCCCAAAATAGCAACACGTCGCTCTGATCGCGCGCAAGGGAGGTAACCTAACTCACCACACCATCACAGCTGTTTTCTTCTTTTTTTGTTATATTCATCCACACTGTAGTTCTTCACTCTACTACACTCCTGCACACTATTCCTTACTCAGCACTGTGACGATTGTGTCAGGAGAGAAGGACCAGTGTGTAGGGGTGAGTGGTTCAAGTCTTGTCTGGCCTCATTAAGATAGTGGGTCGCATTTCCCGTCAGTACTGCTCCAATACTGAGGGTTAATTAGCTCCGGTGTGTGTGTGTGTGTGTGTGTGTGTGTGGTGTGTGTGTCGTGCGTGTGTGTTTGTGTGAGAGTGTGTGTGTGAGAGAGTGTTTTTTTGTTTTTGTTTGTTTTTTGTTTAATGTCCATTCACTACTTGGTGATAAGGACACACCCGCATTCAAAACCAACTTCTCTCTCTCTCTCCTCTCCCCTCTCTCCTCTCTCTCTCTCTCTCTCTCTCTCTCTCTCTCTCTCTCCCCCTAATAATTATATGTGTATTTATATTCTCACAACTGTCTACAGTAGAGGTCTTACTGGGGAAGAATATATAACCTCAGCAACTGATGTTATGAACTGCTGAGAGTCATATAAAACCTCTTGAACAGTGGAATATTTTTTTATGAATATCTATTCCTCTCCTTTTAAACAGGTCAGTTAGGATTGGGCAATCAAACAATAAATGGTGGATTGAAAGAGATTGGGAACAGCAACATGTCACATTTTTAGAATATTTGGTGTTCCATGCATTTAGTCTCATTTTATATATTAAAATTTCTCCTTTCCGTGAGCAAGAAATGTTTTCAGAGTGTGTTTTCTCCATTTTAGAATGTATGCAATTCATCAATTTAGCATTAATTTCATGCAAGGACATGTGAGAGAGTGTGTTTGAGTGTATGTGTGAGTGTGTGTGTATGTGAGTGTGCAAGAGAGAGAGTGTGTGTGTATATGTGAGAGAGATATAGTGTGTGTATATGTGTGTGTGCGAGAGAGAGAGAAAGTGTGTGTGTGTGTGTGTTGTGTGTGTGAGTGTGGCGCGCGCGCGAGAGAGAGAGAGAGAGACAGAGAGAGAGAGAAAGAAAGAAAGAGTGTGTGTGTGTGTGTGTGTGAGTGTGTGTGTGTGGAGTGTGTGTGTGTGTAA
>CM054159.1:38473874-38486374 GCA_028751875.1 Rapana venosa | reverse complement strand
AGTGGATTGGGCATATCCTCCGAAGAGACCCACAGTCAATCCCAAGAACAGCATTGCACTGGACCCCAGAAGGAAGGAGAAAGAAAGGAAGACCAAAAGCAACGTGGAGGAGGACTGTAGAAAGTGAGATGAAAGCCATGCAGCACTCTTGGGGATCAGTGACTAGGTTAGCCCAGGATAGGCAGGAGTGGAAGCGCTTTGTTGCTGCCCTACACACCACTGGGTGTAATGGTTGATGATGATGATGATACTACAACACAATGCGCTGCATTACACTACACTACACTACACTACACTACAACACACCGCAATGCAATGCAATACAATACAACACAATACAACACAACCCAATACAGCACAATGCAATAACACAATACACCATAAACTGAGTCAGAACATCATATAGATTCATTCGCACTCAGGCAAGAAAACAAGAAGCAGACGTTTAGTCCTCCAGTTTGGGTTCAAGGCCTCTAATTTCGTCAGGAGGGACGGGATAGCCTAGTGGTTACAGTAATGTATTCGTGATCTGCTGACCCGGGTTCGATTCTCGTTCGAGAAGATTTTTGCTCTGGAGTTAACATCAGTGCCAACTCCACTCTCTCCCAAAAGTCCTTCAGATGAGACAATAACCCAAGGTCCCGTGTGTGCGAACGCACGCAGAAACATCTTGCGCACACGTTAAAACCCGTTCGGCTTTTGGGAAGAGTAGGCCATTGTGTGCCGGTAGGAAGGGATGACAAAGTTTACAAAACTGCATACCCACGGATATGTAGTATAGGGAGGAACAGGATAGCTCAGTGGTCAGATCATTCGCTTTCCCCCAACCGAGGTTAAGCAGCATCGAACGAGTTACTACTTGGATGGGTGACCGTTTGCGCGCCTTGGTTTCAGTACAGTCCCTCATTTCACCCAACTGTACATGGGTACCTGCCCTCTTTATGGTCAAGGAAGGTAAAGCAGCGAGGGAAAGGAGATGGGCACCGCCCTCAATATGCTGTTGCCTAGAGAAGTTGAGGTCTCTGATGCCTCGCTCCCCTAAGACTTTATAGGTTATGGGAAGAACACATTTACCTTTTTACGGGGACTGCGTGTTAAAAAAGCACATGAGTGCTTATTTCCTTTTCCTCGATATAAAACAATAAAATACAGAAAATAAAAGAGAAAGAAAGACAGACAGAAAGATGAAAGAAATAAAGAAAGAAAGACAGAAAGAAAGAAAGACAGACAGACAGAAAGAAAGAGAGAACGAAAAAAAGAAAGAAAGATAGACAGAAAGAAAGAAAGACAGACAGACAGACAGACAGAAAGAAAGACAGAAAGAAAGACAGACAGACAAAAATAGACAAACAAACAGAAAGAAAGCAGACAGACAGACAGACAGACAGACAGACAGAAAGACAGACAGAAAGACAGACAGAAAGACAGACAGACAGAAAGACAGACAGACAGACAGACATAATATAGAAAGGATACGAATATTCTGAGATGTCTGCTAGTATCATTATCCACAAGACATAGGTCTGCTCTTGGCATTTTATGGGGTAAGAAGGAAGGGATCAAATGTCCATCACGATCCCTCCTCCATCATTGCATATTTCCTGGTGTGACTGCAGTGAGTCATTCGCTTAGTGTGAAGTCAAAACGAAACAGAAGGGATTTTCACCTGCATGTTTGGGGGGATGGGGGGGGGGGGTGATGGAAGGAGGGGTGGGGGGAGAGGATTCCTTTAACATGTAGGTGTTACTGTTATTAAAAAAGAAAAATGGGTACGGGTTTGTTTTTATTGGGTCTTTGTCTCACACGGTAAAAGCAGATACACTTGAACAATGTTGGTATTGTCGGTGTGAGGGGTGTGGGTGTGGGGTGGGGAGGGATTGTGTGTGTGGGGTGGGGGGAGGTAGATGTGTGTGTGCGTGTGTATGTGTGTGTGTATGTGTGTGTGTTTGTGGATGTGTGTGTGTGTTTGTGTGTGTGCTTGTGTGTGTATTTGGGTGTTTGTGTGTGTGTGTGTTTGTGGATGTGTTTGTATGTGTGCGTGTGTATTTGTGTGTGTATGTGTGCGTGCGTGCGTGTGTGTATGTGGATGTGTGTGTGTATGTATGTGTGTGTGTGTATCACTCTGCTCTATGCAGAAAAAGGCAAAACCGTGGCATACAGCCGGTTTATGTTTCATGGCACATGATACCATTTTCTTCTTCATTCAGAAATAGATTGACCGGTTTTGTTTTCAAAAACAAACAAAAAATTCACCTTTCACACACACACACTTTCAGGCACATGCACTCACACACACACACTACACACTTTCACACACTTTCACACACACACACACTATACACACACTACACACTACACACACTTTCGGATCACACACACACACACTACACTCACACAAACACTACACACACAACACAACAGCACAACAATACCACACACACAACACCCTCCATACACACACTCCCCCCTCCACCACCACCCTCCTCCCCCTCCTTCCCCCGCCCCTCCCACCCCCCCCCCCCCCCACACACACACTCACACTATCCATTTTTTTCAACCATGCTGACACTAACTACACTACAGACAGCTAGCTGCCAATCAGAAAAATGAGAGAGAGAGAGACAGTATAATAGGACAGAGCCTTGTTCTTCCTTGTCATCACACACCCTTCCCCCCACCCACCACCACCCCCACACCACCACCACCACCCCCACCACCCCCACCCCCACCACCCCCACACCACCACCACCACCCCCACCACCCCCACCCCCACCACCCCCACACCACCACCACCACCCCCACCACCCCCACCCCCACCACCACCCACCCCACACCACCACCCCCACCACCCCCACCACCACCACCACCACCCCCACACCACCACCCCCACCACCACCACCCCCCCCACACCACCACCACCACCACACCCACCCTAACCCTAACCCCACACCCCCACCCTCACCACCACCTTACAGTCCTCATCTCCAATTTTTTCCCTTGGCCATCAGACACACTGTAGGCTAGTGGACAATGTCCCTCCTCCCCCACAGTGGTCCACTGGCTTGTCCACTATAGTCCACTAGCGCTTGCCTGGACAGGGCCAAGAAATGACCGGTGTAAGGCTAAGTGACACCAACTCTGTCAATCCCCCCCACGCTGGACTTACGAACGAAAGGTCATCCATCTCTCCTGCGCTGTCTCCCCCTCATCACTTAATGGCTTTCCCTTGTTTCCTTTGGATAAACAGTTGGGACTCCACCGCTTAAAGCGTTCGTGCCTGTTAGGGATGCTTTTGCTGGGGCGCATTGGCAGAAATTTTTTTTTTTTATTTATTTTTTTTTTTTATACCACTTTAAGTCACGGCAGATTTCTCTCCGTGAAATTCGGGCTGCTCTCCCCGGGGAGAGCACGTCGCCACAAGAGCAGCGCCACCCATTTTTTTCTTCTTTTTTTTTCCTGTCTGCAACAGTATTTGTTTCCCTATCAGAGTGGCTTTTGTCTACATAATTTTGCCAGGGACAACAGGAAAAAGAAAAAAGGGTGGCGCTGCTCTTGTGGCCACGCGCTCTCCCTGGAGAGAGAGCAGCCAAAATTTCACGCAGAGAAATCCGCGTGACATAAAGTGGTATAAAAAAAATAGAAAGTTTTTTTTAAAAATCATAACTCAACTTTATTGTGTCGAAACAAGACAAGACAACAACCATAACCATTATGAAAAGATTTTAAAGTAGATCAAAACCGATACGCCCATGGACCATATGAAGAGCTCCTGACTTCAGCATAAAACAGCAACAGCAACAACAACAACAACAACAACAGCAAAACACAAACTAAAGTGGTTCGGGCACGTCACACGAACATCTGGTCTGGCCAAGACTGTCCTACTACAGGGAACAGTACAAGGAGGGAGACGAAGAAGAGGCAGACAGAGAAAACGATGGGAAGGAAGACAACATCAGAGAGTGGAGGACTGGTGGTAGCCTTGAGTTGAACGATTTGCTACAGAAAGCATAGGACCGCGCGTGGGGAGTGGAGGAAGCTGGTTGCAATATCTTCAGTGGTGCCCCCCTACGGTTCATGGGACTACGGGATAGGTGAGGTGAGGTGGGAGGAGGATAACAAACATAGAGACAGTGCGTTGTGACAACAAAATGACAACCTCACTGCATAGTAAGAATAAAATAAGTGACAAATAATCCCTTGTGTTATTCTCTCCTCCCCCCCCCCCCCAGTATGGATGCTGGGGAGGGGGGAGGGGAGCTGCCAGTACCAATAGCATCCCCATATTCTGGAAATTCTGTAAGGAAAGTGGCAGGATGGTTAAGACGTTTGCCTGCCAACAAGTAAACCGTGAGGTTCTGAGTTCGATTCCCAGCCTCGCCCTTTCTTCCCAGTTTCGAACTGAATGTCAAAGTCCTTCGGATGAGACTATAAACCGAGGCCCCGTGTGCGAACGCATGCAGAACATCTTGCGCACATGTTAAATCCTGTTCCGCTTTTCGAAAGAGTAGGCCATCGTGTGCCGGTGGGAACAGATGACAAAATGTACAAAACCGCATACACACGGGGACTAGGTGTAAAAAAAAAAGCACATGAGTGCTTATTCCATTATCCTCGATTTGAAAAAAAAAAGTCATCTGAGCGCTTTGATTTGTTGCTTTACAAGATTCAGCGCTATATAAATTCCATACATTATTATTATTATTATTATTATTATTATTATTATTATTATTATTACCAGAAACTTCCTCTTTTCTATCACTCTCTTTATTTCTGCTTTGTTTCTTTTTCTTCCTGTCACCCCCTTCTTGTTTATTTTCTGCCTTCTTGGTCCATTCTCCTGACTTTTCTTTTTTTAATCTAGAAAACTTAAAAGATAACCATTCTCTCTTATACTGAAGTCGGATGCGCTGGGCCTGACTTGTCAGGCGCTTAACGGCAGCGTGACGCATTTTCGCTCATATAACAGACAACAATAGTTGCTGTCTGAGCGTTCGATGATGATGAAGAATAAAGTCCTCTTCTGCTGTATCTTAAAGATTCTGACGTGCTTCTTGTATCTGAAAGACGGACGGGGGACGGGGTAGCCTGGTGGTTAGAGTGATGCTGCTCGTGATCTGCTGACCCGGGTTCGAATTCTGTTCAAGAGGATTTTTTTTCTTCTCGAGTTTACGTCAGTGCCGTCTCTCCTCCCACCAAAAGTCCTTGGAATGAGATTATCAATTGAAGCCCTGTGTTCGAACGCATGCAGAACATCTTAATAATAATAATAATAATAACAAATGGAATTTATATAGCGTTGAATCTTGTAAAACAAACAAATCGAAGCGCTTGCGCTCAAATCATTTACACGCGTGAAACTCTCCTTAAACATAGTGAACAACAGATTTCAAATTTCATATTTCAGATTTCTTGCGCACACGTTAAAACCCGTTCGCCTTTTTGAAAGAGTAGGCCACAGTATGCCGTTGGGAACAGATGAGAAAATTTACAAATAAAAACTGCACACACACACATGCACACGGGAACTGGAAGTTTATAAAAAAACAACAACAACACATGAGTAAGTCTTATTCCTCGAAAAACAAAAGCAAAAGAATAAATGAAATGAACGAAATGAAAAGATAAGGACAGCACCAAGCTGCTGTTAAACCTTTTTGCAAAGGTCCTCTTGACAAGACTTACCTGAGTCATCGCATTGTGTCAAGAAAGAAGACAGAAGAAGAAAGAAGAAAAGAAAAAAGAAAGAAAGAAAGAAAGAAAAAAGAAGAAAGACACCTACAGTAAAAAAGGACACAGCAATGATCTCTACTGGCGAAGGTTTAACTTCACAGGTGTTACTATAAAACCCACACGGGGCTTTCTTTCTCACGCATAAACTGACACACTAAACCTTGTCAGCAGACTATATTTATACTTTTTGTTTGTGTTATTTTCAGAGAAAGAGAGGGAGGGAGAGAGGGAGAGGTTGAGAGAGAGAGCGAGAGGAGAGAGAGAGAGGGAGAGAGAGAGGAGAGGAGAGAGGGGGGGGGGAGGGGAACAGAGAAGAGAGAGAGAGAGGAGGGGAGAGAGAGACAGATAGACAGAGACAGAGACAGAGGCGCAGAGATAGTCAAAGTCAAAGTCAACATTTTATTTCCAGATGGTACATTGAATAAGCAATGTATTTGCTTTTTTTCATCAAGCCATCTATCTAAGAACAAATTTCTTAATGATTATATTGAAATACTACATAGATACAGAGAGTGTGTGTGGTTTTTAAAAAATTATCTTATTCTTTTATATCGAGGATAATGGAATAAGCACTCATGTTCTTTCTTTTTACATCCAGTCCCTGTGTGTATGCGGTTTTGTACATTCTGTCATCTATTCCCTCCGGCACACAATGGCCTACTCTTCCGAAAAGCGGAACAGGAGTTAACGTGTGCGCAAGGTGTTTTGCGTTCTTATTCTTTTATATCGAAGATAATGGAATAAGCACTCATGTTCTTTTTTTTTACATCCAGTCCCTGTGTGTATGCGGTTTTGTACATTCTGTCACCTATTCCCACCGGCACACAATGGCCTACTCTTACGAAAAGCGGATCAGGAGCTAACGTGTGCGCAAGATGTTCTGCGTTCTTATTCTTTTATATCGAGGATAATGGAATAAGCACTCATGTTCTTTTTTTTACATCCAGTACCTGTGTGTATACGGTTTTGTACATTCTGTCATCTATTCCCACCGGCACACAATGGCCTACTCTTACGAAAAGCGGAACAGGATTTAACGTGCGCGCAAGACGTTCTCCGTGCGTTCGCACACGGGGCCTCGGTTTATAGTCTCCTCCGAAGGACTTTGAGGGAGAGCAGAGTCTGCACTGATGTTAATTCCAGAGGAAAATATCTTCTTTAACGGGAATCGAGTGTGTGTGTAATAGAAAGAGATAGATACAGAGACAGTCACAGAGAAAGAGAAAGAGAGAGGCAGAGACAGAGACAGATAGACAGACAGACAGAGTGCGTGAGAGAGAGAGAGAGAGAGAGAGAGAGAGAGATGTGAGTGATGTGTTGTGTTGTGGTGTGTGTGTGTGTGTGTGTGTGTGTGTGGTGTGTGTGCATGTGAGTGAGAAAGAGAGAGAGGCGACAGACAGACAGAGGCAGAGAGAGTTTGTGTGTGTAATAGTGTGTGGTGTATACTGCTCGCGCTCATACACACATCCACCACATACACCTACACACACTCCCACACCCCTACCCCCAACCCACCCTCACCCCCCCACACACACCCCCACACTACCTCTAACCCAACACCCACACCCCACCACCTGCACCAACAACACACACACTATCTCATAAAAAAAACCCACACAACCTACCTAACTACCCTCTCTCTCTTATTCTCATCTCACTCTCCTAACCCACCTCCCCACCCTCCCCTCTCTCTCTCTCTCTCTCTCTCTCTTCTCTCTCCTCTCTCCCTCTCCTTCTCCCTCTCTCTCTCTCTTCTCTCTCTCTCTCCTCTCCTCTCCTCTCCTCCCTCCCTCCCCTTCCCCCTCCTCCCTCCCTCCTTCCTTCCTTCACCAACCCCTCAACCCTTCTTTCATACTGGTCTCCACCACCACCACCACCCCTCACACCCCCACCCTCACACCCTCCACCCCACCCCCACCCCCCAGACAACACCCCCACACCCACCCCCACCCACCCACCCTTCACACAGCACACAATGATAACACTGCACTGCTTATGACCTCAATGCAGGCTATGACTCAGCCCTGCCTCTTTCCAATTCAATCTATGACTGGCTTTCTTTCTTTTCTTTCTTTCTTTGCTTTCTTTCTTTCTTTCTTCTTTCTTTCTTTCTTTCTTTCTATCTTTCTTTCTTTCTTCTTTCTTTCTTTCTTGCTTGCTTTTCTTTTTTCTTACTTTCTTTCTTCGTCTTTTCTAATGCATACCTTATGCATACCCCTACACTGTCTGTTTGTCTGTCTTGTTGTGTGTGTGTGTGTGTGTGTGTGTGTTGTGTGTCTTTTTCTGTGAGGGTCCTTTCTTGGGTTTGGTTTTGGTTGCTTGTTTGTTGGTGTTGTTGTTGGGTGGTGTGGTATTTTTTGGTGTGTTTTTTTTGTTGGGGGAGGGGGGGGGTGTTGTTGTTGTTGTTGGTTTTTTGTTGTTGGTTGTTTTGTTTGTTTGTTTGAGGGGGGGGGGTGGTTGGGAGGGGGGTGGAGGGGTAGGTACAGGTTGGTGGGTGGGTGGGTAGGTAGTATTAGGTGAGATTAAGGGGGAGAAAAAAAGAGTGGTGTGTGTGTGTGTGTTTGTGTGGGTGGGTGGTGGAGGTGTGTGTGAGGAGGTGGGGTGGGGGTGTATGTGTGTGTGTGTTTGAGAGAGACAGACAGAAAAACAAACATGCAGAGACAGGGAAAGACAGAGAGACAGAGAGAGAAACAGAGACAGAGAGACAGACAGACACATAGAGAGAGAGAAAAACAGACAGACAGACACACAGACACACACAGAAAGCCAGAGACAAAGACAGACAGACAGAGACACAGAGAGACATAGAGAGAAAGAGACAGACAGACAGACAGAGAAACACAGTGACAGAAAAAGACAGAGACAGATAGAAAGACACACAGACACACACACAGACACACACACACACACAGAAAGCCAGACACAAAGACAGACAGAGACAGAGAGACCCAGAGAGAGACACACACACACAGACAGATAGCAGACACACACACAAAGACAGACAGACTAACAAACAGAGACACAGAGAGAGAGAGAGAGAGAGAGAGAGAGAGAGAGAGAGAGAATAGAGACAGACAGACAGACAGACAGACAGACAGAAAACAGAGAGGTTTTTTTAATTCTTTTTTAATTCTTTTATATCAAGGATAATGGAATAAACACTTATGTGCTTTTTTTTTTACATCCAGTCACAGTGTTTGCGGTTTTGTAAATTCTGTCATCTGTTCCCACCGGCACACAATGGCCTACTCTTACGAAAGAGTCACACACACACACACACACACACACACACACACACACACACACACACACACACACACACACACACACACACACACACACGTTAAATTCCTGTTCCGCTTTTCGTAAGAGAAAGCCATTGTGTGCCGGTGGGAACAGATGACAATTTACAAAAACTGCATACACACGGGAACTGGATGTAAAAAAAAGCACATAAGTGCTTATTTCCAGTATCCTCATATAAAAGAATAAATAAAATAGATAAATAACCACACACAGACACACACACAAACACACACACACACACACACACATACACACAACACACACACACACACACACACACACACACACACACACACAACCACACATATACACACACACACAGATTGAGAGACAGAGACAGAGAAAGGTGGCGTTAACATCAGTGCAGACTCACTACAGGGTGGCAAGTCTAGAGAAACAATAGAGACTAAAAAAAACAAAACATAAAAAGTCAGTGAAGGTTGTTAAGTCGATGCAGGGGGTAAGTAAGTAGGCAGGCAGATAGCATGGGGTCTATCTTGTAAAATCGGTGGTCTAGAGGTAACGCGCCTGCCTAGAAAGCCAAAAGTCCGGGTCGGAAGTGTGCGGTGGTTCGAATCCCGTTTGGACCCGAAACTCCCCCCTCCCCCCCATCCTTTAGAACATGAGTGGTGGTCTAGTCTGGGCACTAGTCCTTCGGATGAGACTATAAACCGAGGTCCCCGTGTGCGAACGCACGCAGAACATCTTTGCGCACATGTTAAAATCCTGTTTCGCTTTATTGTAAGAGTAGGCCATTGTGTGCCGTTGGGAACGGATACCAATTTACAAAAGCGCATACACACGGGGGACTGGATGTAAAAAAGAAAGCACATAAGTGCTTATTCCATTATTTTCGATATAAAAGAATAAAATAAATAAATAAATAAATACACAAAATTTATTTAGCGCGCGTAAAAGAACCCGCGGCAGCAAAGAGAGTTGTCCCTGGGCAAACATTTTGTCAGGAAAAAAGCCATTCTGATAGAGAAACAAATGCAGTTGTAGACAGAAAAAAAGAAGAAAAAAATGGGTGGCGCTGCTCTTGTGGTGACAGCGCTCTCCCCGGGGGGAGAACAGATCGATTTTCACGCAGAGAAATCTGACGTGACTTAAAGTATTTGGAGTCGGGACAGTCTGTCTGTCTTTGTCTCTGTCTGTGTGTCTGTCTTTGTCTCTGTCTGTGTGTCTGTCTGTCTTTGTCTCTGTCTGTGTATCTGTCTGTCTTTTTCTCTGTCTGTGTGTCTGTCTGTCTTTGTCTCTGTGTGTCTGTCTGTCTGTCTGTCTTGTCTGTGTCTCTGTCTCTCTCTTTCTGTAGATATATAATATGTGGGTGTGTGTGGATGTGTGTGAGTTTTTGTGTGTATCTCTCTTTAATAATATATATATATATATATATATATATATATATATATATATATATATATATATATATAATATATATCCCACAGATAATTACGGCTAAGGACTTACAAGAGAAGAACAATAATTTATATAACCTCAGCAAATGATGTTATGAATTGTTGAGAGCTATATAAAACTTCTTCAACAGTAGTATAGTTCTTATGAATATTCTAGTCCTTGCCTTAGAAACATGTCAAGAGGAATTCAACAGTCAAATGTTTGTCTTACCTATTCAAGATAACACAGTTGTGGAGACAGGATTGCCTGGTGGTTAGAGTGAAGCGCATTACCTCCGTGATCTGCTGACCAGGGTTCGAATCTCGTTCAAGGAATTTTTTTTTCACTGGAGTTAACATCAGTGCAGACTCCATTTCCCCGAAAAGTCTTTCGGGTGAGACTATAAACCGAGGTTCCGTGTACGAACGCACGCAGAACACCTTGCGCAGACGTTTAAAACCTGTTCCGCTTGTCGGAAGAGTAGGCCATTGAGTGCTTGAAATACTGATAGAGATTAATAATAATAATAATAATAATAATAATGATAATAATAATAATAATAATAATAATAATAATATTATTATTATTAATAATAACGAATGGGTTTTATATTGCGCTGAATCTTGTAAAGCAAACAAATCGAAGCACTTGCACTGAAATCATTCACATGCATGCAACCGTCCACAAATATCAGCATGAACAAATATCAAATTTATACACACAACACACTAAGGTGGGGGTGGTGGAGGTGAAGGTAGCTATTGAAAAGTAGGAACAGATAACAGGGGAAGATCTCAAGTAGAGTATAAGTGCGTTTTGAGGCTAGATTTGAAAGTATCACATGAAGGCTTTTGACGAAGTGGGAGAGGGAGGTCGTTCCATGTGGACGTACTGGAAACAGAGAAAGAACGACAGCCAACAGGGGTTTGTTTGAATCTGGGTGTTCGAAAGCACAACGTATCTACAGCTGAACGAAGGGAACGGGACGGAGTGTACAGGTGAAGACAGTTACAGAGGTAAGAGGGTGCAGATTTGTGGAGACATTTGAAACAGAGGGCATTAGTCTTCTACTTTATTCTTTATGAGACAGGCAGCCAGTGAAGAGATCGCAAAAGAGGAGCGACTTTTTTATGTCTTTCCGTCGTGTTCGACGATGACCTCCAAAACAGCAGAGAAGGCAGCTGCTGTTTCGGAAATTGGGCAGAAATTTGATTATAGTGGAGGTGCCTTTCTTAAAGCACACTCCCACTCTCTCGGCCAAGTGGGCATAAGGACAGTCAGCGTTGGAGATGTTCTCCAAAGGCCAGCTAGCCCCCAGGGCTGCAGCACATAAGGACTGTGCGAGTCAAGCCTCCTAGTCAGAGAGTCCTAGTCGATCACTAAAGACTAAGCTGTAAAGTGGAATTCCATGAGTAGGAAAGAAAGCCACTGGTCATACAGCCTCTCACTTTGCTGTTGCCCCCAGCGTCAATGGTTTAATCAAGAACTGTGATAAAGCCCAGGCGCTGACGGTACGAGTGCCTATGCGTTGTCTAACTTCCCTATAGCTGAAATACTGTAACGCTTGTCTTGGCGCTGCTATCATTTTAGTCTCCATCATCCCAACAAGTCCAAACATTGCTTCATGGAACGTAGAGCTGTAATGTAAACACACACACATGACTAAAAATGAGATGCAAAAAAGGTTCATGTGTAAATTGGAGGCTGACAGAAGATGTTTCTCATCCTTTCCTCAAGATGATCGAGGACCGCACTGAAGTGTCTTTTGGCGGAGATCTCTTTTTAAATTTGTTTAATAATTGTATTCTTTTATATCGAAGATAATGGAATAAACAGTTATATGCTTTTTTACATCCAGTCCCCGTGTGTACGCGGTTTTGTAAATTCTGTCATCTCTTCCCACCGGCACACAATGGCCTACTCTTACGAAAAGCGGAACAGGATTTAACGTGTGCACAAGGTGTTCTGTGTGGGGGCCTCGGTTTTTAGTTTATCCTCGGTTTATCCGAAGGACTTTTGGGGAGATTGGAGTCTGCACTGATGTTAATTCCAGGGGAAAATAT
>CM054159.1:38456374-38463874 GCA_028751875.1 Rapana venosa | reverse complement strand
CTTCAGATGAGACTATAAACCGAGGCCCCGTGTGCGAACGCATGCAGAACATCTTGCGCATACGTTAAATCCTGTTCCGCTTTTCGAAAGATAGGCCATCGTGTGCCGGTGGGAACAGATGACAAAATTTACAAAATCCGCATACGCACGGGGACTGGATGTAAAAAAAAGCACCTGAGTGCTTATTCCATTATCCTCGATTATTTATTTTTTTAAAATCAGTCATCTGAACGCTTTGATTTGTTGCTTTACAAGATTCAGCGCTGTACAAATTCCATACATTATTATTATTATTTATTTATATATATATATATATATTTTTTTTTTTTAGCTGCAATTTTCGTAGTTTCTGTGCTTCAGCAATAACATTTGCAGCTTGATCACAATAATTATCATCATCAGCTAGACGATAAGACAGAAACAATAGGAACTTGCCTTTGAAAAGCTTCTAAACTGAATACACTACAGTTTTCAAGTATGGAAACATAAGCTTGACACTGAAACAGGAAATGTACTTCATCATCAAGAGTAGGACCACACATATAGGGCATGGGAACTGTGTGGACGTCTCAGGTTGAAACCATCTTTTGTTTGCATTGAAACCCAGTGTTCTAAAACGAAATCTTCCATAATGAAGTCAGTTTCATTTGTCAGTGACTATTCGAAGATAATTTTCATCCTGAAAGGCACATTTAAAACCAAAAAACAAAACAAAACAAAACCCAGCTGTATTTATTTTTACTTTCCATATGTGAGCGCCAATTTTGTTTAAGTGAACGAATGAACAATTATAAATATCAATGTACCGAATGCATACAACAAAAAAGCTTTAAAAAAAGATAATTATTGGTTACAATTGAATCCAAGATAAACTGTGTGACATGTACAGAATGTTCTTCATAGATATTTTGGAATGACTAGCTTCGTCATTTGTTTCTTTGGAAAAAGCTATGAACTACTCCTCTCTCTCTCTCTCTCTCTCTCTCTCTCTCTCTCTCTCTCTCCCCTCATCTCTCTCTCTCTCTCTCTCTCTCTCTCTCTCTCTCTCTCTCTCCTCTCTCTCTCTCCATGTTTTATGGCCTAAGGCTGAGATACATTAAATTTCTGAGTTCTGAGTTCTCTCTCTTTCTCCCCCCACCCCCCGCCCCTCTCTCTCTCTAAAATTGGCACTCAGAGAGACAGACAGACAGACAGAGACGGACAAACAGACAGGCAGGTGGGTAGAGAGACTGTCCAACAGTTAAAGTCAGCCAACTGCTAAGGCAGTAAAGCAGCAAAGTGTTTTATAGTTCACTGCCATGTTGACTCTGTCTGCCTGTGTGTCTGTCTGTGTGTCTGTCTGTGTGTCTGTCTGTCTGTGTGTCTGTCTGTCTGTCTTTACCTATCAAACACACAGGTACATACACACAGAGACACAGACACACACACACACAAACACACGCATGCGCACAGACACACATACAAACACACACACAACCAAACGCGCACACACACACACACAAACACACACGCACACACACACACACAAAACACACACACACACACAAAACACCACACACACACACACACACACACACACACACACACACAAACGCACTCGTCTAATATCACAAAGGGGTGAACAGACGTTACATTGAAGACAGCAACAACACAAACGCACACAAAACACACACACACAACCAAACGCGCGCGCACACACACACACAAACACACACGCCACACACACACACACACACACACACACACACACAAACGCACTCGTCTAATATCACTAAGAGTGAACAGACGTTACATTGAAGACAGAAACAACACAAACGCACACAAACACACACACATACAACCACACGCACACACATATACAAACACAAAACAGGCACACACACACAAACTACATTACACTACACCATGCCGCACTACACTACACTACACTACACCATACCACACTACACTACACTACACCATAACCGCACTACACTACACTACACCATACCGCACCACTCCACACTACACTGCACTACACTACACTACACCACACTACACTACACTATACCACACTACACTACACTACACCACACCACATCACGCTACACCACACCAAAACCACACACCACTCACCACAACTACACTACACCACACCACGCCACACTACACCACACTACACCACACTAAATACACCACAACCACACCAAACTACACCACACCCTACACCCACCACACTACACCCACATCACACTCCCACCCCACCAAGCTACACCACACCACACTACACGCACTACACCACACCACATTACACATCACAGCCACCTACACTACACCCACCCACCTACACTACACCAACAACTAAAACCCAAAACCACACAACATACACCACACCATACCCCATCACACACACTAACCAAACCACACCACAACTACACTTCACTACACTTACACTCACTACCTACACCGCACCACCTACACCTATCTCTACTACTACACTATACCACACTACACTACACTACACCAAACACCCCACACCACCACACTAAAACACACGACACGACAGACACACACCAACCACATCACAACCACACAACACCACACTACACTTCACCCTACCACACTAATACTACACTACACCCACCACACTACACTACAGTACACTACACCATACCACACTACACTACACCAAAACCACACTACAACCACACTACACTAACACTACCACACTACAATTACAAACCACACACAACAGCACCACATAACACCGACACTACACCACATTACACTACAACCACACCACAACACACTACACACACACATACACCACATTATCACCAGATGACACTACCTACACTAACACACCAAACTCCACTCCACTCACACTCCACTCCACTACACACACACTACACCACACTACACTACACTACACTACACTACACCACACTACACCATACCTACACTATACCACACTACACCACACTACACCACACCTACACTACACTACACTACACCCACACCACACTACACCACTCACACTACACACAACACTACACTACACCAACCTACACCACATCACACACACTACACCACACACCTACCTACACACCACACCACACCACAACCACACTACACTACACCACACCACGCCACACCACCACCACACTACACCACACACACACCACACCAACACCACACTACACCACACAACACCACACAACTCACACACACACTACACACATACCACACCACACACACAACCACAACTACACGACACTACACTACACCACACACTCACCACACACACACACCACCACACCACACTACACTACACACACACAACACAAACACCACACACACCACACCACACACACTACACTACACTACACTACACTACACATACACTACACTACACTACACTACACACACGCACCCACCCCTACACATACACTACACGACACTAACAATACACTACACCGCACACACAACTACACCACACTACACTACACTACACTACACATACACCACACTACACTGCACTACACTACACCAAACACAACACACCACATACCTACACCACACCACACTAAAACCACACAACACTCACACAACATCACACTAACACTACACTACACCACACCACACACACACACACACTACACCACACTACACCACACCACACACACAACAACCACACCACACTACACTCACACACACCTACACCACACTACATCCACACTACACCCACACTACACCATACACAACCAACACAACCACTACACCACACTACAACCACACCACACTACACCACACCACACCACACACTACACCACACTACACCCACACTACAACTACACCACACACACTCACCAAACAACCACACCACACCACACACACACACCACACCACCCACACCACACAATACACCCACACCACACCACACCACACTACACCAACACACACATCACACACACTACACTACACACCACACCACACCACACTCAGCACGACACTACACACACCACACACCTACACTACGCCACCCAACACCACACACACACACTCACACACACAACAACAACCACACCACATACACTACACTACACTACATACATCACACACACACACACTACACACACCACACATACACCACTACAACTACACTACACCCACCACACTACCACACTAACTACAACTACACTACACACTACACTGCACTACACTACACCACACACCCACAACCAAACACAACACCACACAACACACTACAACACACACACTACACTACACCACACACACCACACCACACACACACACTAACACACACAACCACACTACCACAACACCACACCACACTACACCACACCACACACACCACAACTACACAACACACTACACCACACTACACCCCCCACACACCACACCACACCTACAACCACACTAACACCCACACCACACTACACCACACCACACACCCAACACCACACTCACACTACAACCACACTACACTACACCACAACCACACCACACACTAAACACACTACACACTACACACCACACCACACACCACACTACACCACATACACCACACCACACCACACTACACCCACACTACACCACAACCCACTACTCACACCACAACCACACACCACAGCACACCACACCACACTACACTACACTACACACACTACACTACACTACACTACACTACACTACCTACACTACACTACACTACACTACACTACACTACACTACACTACACCACACCACACTACACTCACTACACTCACAACCCAAAACACACACACACACACACACACGGCACTATGAACACAGCATAATAATTGTTCAGTGTTTTACAACTGACCACCTCTATGTCTTGTAGTGGACTGAAGTGACCATACACAGGACAAGGACAGTGACCACACAGCGTGTGAATGACTACTCAACTGAATGTCTGTCTGCCTGCCTGTCTGTCTGTCTGTCTGTTTTGTCTGATCTCTCTCTCTCTCTCGCTCTCTCGCTCTCTCAATGTGTAGATGTTTATTTTCATGACTTTATAAGTTTGATTGTTGTTGTTTTGCTTGGTTTGTTGTTGTTATTATTGTTTGTTTGTTTTTTCTCTGGTTTTTTTTTCCCTTTTTTTTTTGTTTTTTGTTCGTTATTGTTTTTTGGGGTTTGGGTTGTTGTTTTTTTTGTGGTGTTGTTGTGTTGATGTGTTTTTTTTTTGGGGGTGATGTTTTAGAGTTTTCTTTTTTCTTTTTGTTGTTGTTGGTTTTTTTAAGGGTTATTTTCCCTTTGTTTCTACTGTGCGAGAGTATAAGTATTGGGTTATTACTAAGATGTATCCCTACGGGCGGGCACTGGATGTAAAAAAGCACATGAGTGCTTATTCATTATCCTCGAAATGAAAGAATTTGTCAGTGTCATTGTAATTCTCTCTCTCTCTCTCTCTCTCTCTCTCTCTCTCTCTCTCCTCTCTTTTCTCTCTCCCCTCTCCTCTCTCTCTCCCCCTTTTCTCCTCTCTCTCTTCTCTCTCTTCTCTTAGCGCGCGCCGCGCATGTTCTTTCTGTGTGTGTGCGAGTGTGTGTGTGTGTGTGTGTGTGTTGTGTGTGTGTGTTTTGTGTGTGTGTGGGGTGTGTGTGTTTTGTAGCAGCAGTCTTTAGTTTTAACGTCTTTCCACTTTACGTGATGCCAGAACGATCAAAAGGATTAATTGGAAAGTGTTGTGTATATGGGTGCGTGTGTATGTGTGTGCGTGTGTGCTTTTGCGTGCTGTGGGGATTTGTCTGTATGTATGTGTGTCTGTCTCTGTCTGTATATTTGCCTGTGTGTCTCTCTTGTGTCTGTTTGTGTGTCTGTGTGTGTGTCGGGTTTTGTTATTATTGTTCTTGTTATTGTTCTTCTTGTTTTCTTCAAGCTGATGTTAGTTTCTAAGTGTGGGTTTGTTTTGATAGGTGTATGCCACAGCTGTATTTTATCTTTTACTATTATAGATTAATTAATTAATTAATTAGTAGTTTACGTTCGCTAAAATAACCTCTTGGATGCAAAAGACCAATGCCCTCTTTATGAATAATGATTTTTTTCATGGATCAGTGCTCTTTCACTTCCACTTCACTTAGCTACTTCCAAATGCAAACAGACAGGCAGGCAGGCAGACAAAGAGACAGACAGACAGACAAACAAACAAACATTAAAGCATTCACACGGTGGATCGGTGGTCTAGAGGTAACGCGCCTGTCTAGAAAGCGAAAAGTCCGGGTCTGAAGTGTGCGGCGGTTCGTACCCCGTTTGGACCGGAAATTTTTCCCCCATCCATTAGACCATGAGTGGTGGTCTGGGCGCTAGTCTTTCGGATGAGACGATAAATCGAGGTCCCGTGTGTTACACGTAATTATTTAGCGCACGTAAAAAAACCCACGGCAACAAGAGAGTTGTCCCTGGCAAAATTCTTAGAAAAAAGCCACTCTGATAGGGAAACAAATACAGCTGCAGAAAAAAAAAAAAAAAAAAAGGGTGAAAGGGTGGCGCAGCGCTAAGTGGCGACGCGTTCTCCCGCTCTCCCGGGGGAGAGCAGCCCGAATTTCACGGAGAGAAATCTGCCGTGACTTAAAGTGGTATGAAATAAAATCTGAGCGCTTTGATTTGTTGCTTTACAAGATTCAGCGCTATATAAATTCCATACATTATTATTATTATTATTGTGTGGCCAGTGTCAGAGATAGACAAATAGACATACAAACAAACAGCCATACATACATACACACATACATACATGCATACATACATACATGCATACATACATACATACATACATACATACATACATACATACATACATACATATACATACATGCATGCATACATACAGACAGACAGAAAGACAGACAGGCAGGCAGGCAGACAAACAGAGAGACAAACAGCCATACATACATACATACATACATACATACATACATACATACATACATACATACATACATACTACATACATACATACATAACATACATACATGCATGCATGCATGCATGCATACATACATACATACATACATACATACATACATACATACATACATGCATGCATGCATGCATACATACATACATGCATACATACATACATACATGCATACATACATGAATACATACATACATACATACATACATACATACATACATACATACATACATACATACATACATACATACATACATGAGTACATACATACATACATGCATGCATGCATACATACATACATACATACATACATACATACATGCATCTATGCATACATACAGTCAGACAGACAGACAGACAGACAGACAGACAAGCAGACAGACAGACAGGCAGACAGACAGACAAACAGACTTTCAGGCACTCGCACTTTCTGTGGCCAGTATCACATATAGACAAATAGGCAGACAGACAGACAGACGGACAGACAGGCATTCAAATATTCACACGTTGTGTGGCCAGTGTCACTAATAGACAAATAGACACGCAGACAAGCAGACAGA
>CM054159.1:38434785-38437285 GCA_028751875.1 Rapana venosa | reverse complement strand
AATATTATATGCTTGGTTTTTGTTGTTGTCGTTGTTGTTGTTGTTGTTTTTTTTAGACAAAGTGATGATGGAAGTATATGTTGAACTTTTATTTATTCAGTAGTTCAACAAATACAAACCAAAAAAAAAGAAAAGAAAAAAAACTAAGAAAGAAAACGGCATAACGCAAAAAAATCAAAAGAAGAAAGAAAATGGCATAACTTTTTTTTCTTCTAAAATGTAGTATGTGAGTCGGTGGTCTAGAGGTAACGCGCCTGTCTACAAAGCGAAAAGTCCGGGTCGGAAGTGTGCGCTGGTTTGTATCCCGTTTGGATACGAAACTTTTCCCCCATCCATTAGATCATGAGTGGTGGTCTGGGCGCTAGTCTTTCGGATGAGACGATAAACCGAGGTCCCGTGTGTTGCACATAATTATTTAGCGCACGTAAAAGAACCCACGGCAACAAGAGAGTTGTCCCTGGCAAAATTATATAGAAAAAAGCCACCCTGATAGGGAAACAAATACTGTTGCAGACAGGAAAAAAGAAAAAAAATGGGTGGCGCTACTCTTGTGGCGGCATGCTCTCCCCGGGGAGAGCAGCCCGAATTTCACGCAGAGAAATCTGCGTGACTTAAAGTGGTATAAATGAATACAATAAATAAATAAATAAATGCCATATTAGGACTGGATTTTGTTCGCTGGGCTCTTTGGATTGTTTGTTTGGGGTTTTAAAAAGATGTCTTTCTTTTTGTGTGTGCATAAAGCATAAAACAGCTGGTAATCTTCAATGTCCTAACTGCCGTTTATTAGAAGATAAACACGTAACCTTAAGCAGAGTGCATGCAGTATGGCTGATTTCACAAACTGTCCATGAATTAAGTAAGTAAGACAGAAAAGTGGCACGGCATTATCGGACTTGGCACACAACTATTGTTTCCCTTGCAGACAGTTGTATTTCATTGTGTATCGTCTTTGTTGTTGTTATTGTTGTTCAGAGGGGGGGGGGAGGGGGGTTGGTTTGGCTTGTTTTACGGTTTTTAAAAAAATCTGATTTCTTGATTTGTTTTGTTTTATAACTAAAGCCAAGCTTTAGAATCGGATGCGCTGGGCCTGACTTGTCAGGCGCTTAACGGCAGCGTGACGCTTTTATTTTTGCTCGTATAACCAGACAAAAATAGTTGCTGTCTGAGTGTTCGACGACGACGAAGAAGAGAAGAGAAGTAGTAGTAGTAGTAGTAGAGTAGCGTAGAGAGTAGTAGTAGTAGTAGAGAGCGTAGTTAGTAAGTAGAGTCGAGTAGTAGTAGTAGTAGTAGTAGTCGTAGTAGTAGTAGTTAGTAGTAGTAGTAGTAGTAGCAGTAGCAGCAGCAGTGTGTAGTAGTAGTATAGTTAGCAGCAGTAATAGCAGCAGCTAGTAGAGCAGTACAGCATATAGTAGTAATAGTAGTCAGCAGCAGTATAGTAGTAGTAGTATATATAGCAGTAGTAGTAGTAGTAGTAGTAGTAGTAGTAGTAGTAGCAGTAGGTAGTAGTAGTAGTAGTAGCTAGTAAGCAGTATGTAGTAGTAGTAGTAGTAGTAGTAGTACAGTAGTAGAGACAGTAGTAGTAGTAGTAGTAGTAGTAGTAGTAGCAGTAGTAGTAGTAGTAGTAGTAGAGAGCAGTAGAGTAGTAGTAGTAAGTAGTAGTAGTAGCAGCATAGCAGAGCAGCACAGCAGCAGTACAGTAGTAGTAGATAAAACTGGCTGAATTATACCAAAAGAGGAGCATAATAATTATGTTTTTCTAATTCTATGTATAGGTGATTGGAATTTTCTACTTCAAAAACCCAACCATCGTGACAATTGGCCATCCACGATATCCCCCACCCCCACCCCCACTCCACCCCTTTCCAAGGAGAGAAAAAGAAAAGATAAAAAAGCGAAATTGAAAATATAGCTTTTTTTCCCCTTCAAAATCTGCTGACCTTGAATTTTAGATATAGGTGAGGACATGGTGAGATTGTTATCACTGTATCAGTCTGGTGATTGTATGTAGCCTCTTGACGTCTGAGTTCTGTCTGATCTGATCTGATCTGATCTAACTTGATCTTATCTGAAGCACATTAAAAGGGAAAGAAGACCAGACAATCTTCATCTTTTGGGGGGCTTTTGTGGGTTTTTTTGTTTCGTTTTTAAATTCTTTCGCTCTTTTTAAGTGAAGGTAAAGGTGTCCCATAAACTGTATGGTCGTTAAAGAGCGAGACATCAGATACCTCAGCTTCTCTAGGGGGCCAGCATATTGAGGGCGGCGTCCATCTCCTCTCCCTCGCTGCTTTTACCTTACCTGACCCTAATATACTGAACACTGAGAGTAGTTTATTGCCATGAACAATACAGTCTTTTTTGGCAAGGAGCACGGTATGAACACAATTTAAACAATATCTCTTTGCAACAAGGAAATAATGAAAACCGAAAGGGGAAAAGGAATCTCCAATAACTACATTCAACCAAATGCATTAATAATTATTATCATAATTTAATTGTT
>CM054159.1:38422285-38429785 GCA_028751875.1 Rapana venosa | reverse complement strand
ATGGGTGGTGGGGGTGGTTGTGATGATGGTGGTGGTGGTAGGCTAGTGGTTATGATGGTAGTGATGGTGGTGTTGTGATATGGTGATGATGGTGGTAGTGGTTGTGGTGGGTGGTGGTGGTGGTGGGGTGGTTGTGGTGATGATGGTGGTAGTAGGTGGTGATGATGGTGGTAGTAGTAGTAGTAGTAGTGGTGGGTGGTGGAGGTGATGGTGGTGGTGGTGGTGGTGGGGTGTGTGTGTGGGGGGATGTTGGAGAGATAGATTTGTACTGTATGTTGCTTGGGTTTATTTGAGATGTCTACTACTATATTTGGATGATGATGATGATATATATATATATGTATATATATATATGTGTATATATATATATATATATATATAAATAATATATATATATAGTTTCTAAAACTGATACGAGCCTGCGTTGTTTAGACTATGAATGAGGGGTGGTGATGGTGGTAGGGAGGGGGGATGAATGTTGGAGAGATAGGTTGTACTGCATGTTGCTTGGAGTGTGTTTGAGATGTCTACTACTATACCTGGATGATGATGTATATATGTATATATACATATATATATAGTTACTGAACTGCTACGAGCCTGCGTTGTTTAGACTATGTATGCAGTGGTGGTGATGGTGGTGGGGTGGGGGTGGGGATGTTGGAGAGATAGGTTGGACTGATTGTTGCTTAGAGTTTGTTTGAGATGTCTACTACTATACCTGGATGATGATATATATATAGTTACTGAATTGTACGAGTCTGCGTTGTTTAGACTATATATGTAGTGGTGGTGATGGTGGTGTGTAGGGGGGGGGGGGTGAATGTTGGAGGGATAGGTTGTACTGTATGTTGCTTGGGGTTTGTTTGATATGTCTACTACTATACCTGGATGATGATATATATAGTTACTGAAATGATACGAGCCTGCGTTGTTTAGACTATGTATGTAGTGGTGGTGATGGCGGAGATGGTGTGAGGGGGGGGGGGAGAATGTTGGGAGATAGGTTGTACTGTATGTTGCTTGGAGTTTGTTTGAGATGTCTACTACTATACTTGGATGATGATATATTATATAGCTACGAGCCTGCGTTGTTTAGACTATGTATGTAGTGGTGGTGATAGGTTGTGTGTGTGTGTGTTTTCGTTGGTATGGTATGGTGGAGGTTATCTATCTGTGTGTGTGTGTGTGTGAAAGAGAGAGAGTGTGTGTGTGAGAGAGAAAGAGAGTGTGTGTGTATGTGTGAGTGTGTATGAGAGAGAGAGAGTGTGTGTGCGCGTGAGTGAGAGAGAATGAATGACTGAATCTTTATTTTTTCAAGGGTAACAGAATAAGCATGCGCATACTTTTGTTCATCCGGCCCTTACCCTAATTAGGGAGAGTGCGTGTGTGTGTGAGAGAGAGAGAGAGAGTGTGTGAGTGAGAGAGAGTGTGTGAGAGAGAGAGAGAGAGAGAGAGAGATTGATCAAACGAGTCAGATGGTCAGACAGACAAAATTAGAGATAGAAGGCAAGACAAAATTCTTTATTGTCAGAGAGAGAGAGACAGATACAGAGAAAAAGACAGAGAGAGACGATAGACACTTTTGTTGATATGCTGTTATACAGCCCCATAGCCAAAGGGAGATAATTCAACCAACAAAAAGCACTGGCTCAAGAATCCTACAGTTTAGTACCTAATTGATACAACGACCAATAAACCATAATGTATAACCTAACTTTGTGGCAGTTGTATGCTTCCCCATTCTCATAACAAGAGTTAAGATTAACAGGATAGAAAAACAAAATTAGATAATACATACTTATGTGATATGACCACCAAACGGCTTTCTCTTCTTTTATCAGAATGGGGATATCCGATCTGCAATAACTCTGTACAACTTCTCAGCCACGACAGTACAGAATGAACAGGGAGGATTGTGGTTTCTAAGAAAGAGGCTGTATAAATAGTACATTTTACTGCAAGGGTAAAATGTATACAACGGATCAGTTTTCAAACACCACCCAAGGAAACAGAGCGCTGCACAAAATTTGCAGGTGTGTCCCAAAATAGGAACACGTCGCTCTGATCGCATGGGAGGTAATCTACTTACCACACCATCACATTATTACTATTTTGTTGGGGTATGTTTGTTTTGATGTCTCATCTTCTGAGCCGTCTCTGTCCTGCTGTTCCCGCGCCGTCCATTTTCAATCTACCCACTCCAGCCATACCCACATTCGTCATGTCTCATCCTCAGGGTCGGAAATCCACTGGGAGGCCTATAAATGTCAGGCCACAGTAGGGCTACCAGCCAGAGGGGCCCTGCAGTACTAACTAATCACTTTGGTGGTGGTGGTTTAATGGTGCCTGTTCTGAGCTAACCTCACGCAGTCACCTACTAAGCCCCCCCACTACTGACGACAGTAATAAATTGCTCAGTCGCGGAGCTAGACTTGAGTGAGACGTTCACCCGGGGTGGCTACCACCATAGCGTCCCTTTAATGACCCTTTTCCCCGTAGACCTTCAACCCTTGAAGGCTTTGATACAAACTCGCCACAGGCACAGAAGTGTATGGAGAAACCGAAACAGGAGTCACCATGAGACCAGAGCAACTGGGCCCATCGATACAAAGACAATTATTTTTCTTGTATTGCCTGATGACAAACGCAAACGAGGACGACCCAAGAACACTTGGCGTCGGACTGTCGAAACAGAGCTGAAGACCTTCCAACATACCTGGGGAACCATTCGGAAGCTGGCCCAGGACAGACAGGAGTGGAGAACATTTGTTGCTGCCCTACGTGCCAATAAGGCACAAAGGCATTGATGATGATGATGATTGCCTGATGATCAATGACAACGAGGATGACGTGATGAAGGTGTTATGGAAATGCGTGTGCTTTGAGACTACTTCACAGGGTTGCACTCTACGTTTCGTATTATATTATATTATTATTATTAGCCTGGCGTCAACTGGGCCCGAGAGATACAGACACCTGCAGTGTTGGTCAGGTAATGTCGAGCAACACTCTCTCTCAAACTCACATCCGTAAAGTGGATGAAGCTCGACTGTGTGGTTCTAATCTTTGCAATGACCCCACAGCAAAATCTCTCTCTCCTCTCTTTCTCTCTCTCTCTCTCTCTCTCTCTCTCTCTCTCCTCTCTCTCTCTCTCTCTCTCTCTCTCTCTCTCTCTCTCTCTCTCTCTCTCTCTCTCCTCTCTCTCTCTCTACCTCTCTCTCTCTTTCTCTTCTCTCTTCTTCTCTCTTTCTCTTTATCTCTCTCTTTCTCTCTTTCTCTCTCACTTTCTCTTTCTCTCTCTCTCTCTCTCTCTCCTCTCTCTCTCTCTCTCTCTCTCTCTCTCTCTCTCTCTCTCTCTCTCCTCTCTCTCTCTCTCTCTCTCTCTCTGTGTCTAGGTAGGAGCCGGCCGGAGTTCGTAAATTCCTTGTGACTCATATGGGATTCGAACCCGCGACCTTCCAGTCCGTAACCCAAGGCGCTAACCGCTACGCCAAGGCGGCTTAATACCACCCAAAGACTTAACTTTGGGCGGGCCCATTGTAAACATTCAGCGCACCTTTCTATTTTCAGAAATCATACTTACACTAAGTCACCATTATCAATGTTGATCTCCTGCAAACAGTTTTCGTCAAAAGAGAAATGTTATTTCTTTTTCTTCTCACGGTAGGAAGGAGAGAGAGGGTGAGAGAGAGAGAGAGGGGGGGGGGGGAAGAGCTAGAGAGAGAGAGAGAGTGCTAGAGAGAGAGAGAGAGAGGGAGAGAGAGATTGATTGATTGATAATCTTTATTCCCACAGAGAGAGAGAGATCGATTGATTGAGAGATTGATTGATTTATTGACTGATTGATAATCTTTATTCCCAGAGAGAAAGAGAGATTGATTGATTGAATGGTTGATAATCTTTATTCCCAAAGAGAGAGAGATTGATTGATTGATTGATAATCTTTATTCCCAGAGAGAGAGAGAGAACAATGAACAATGAACAATAGAGAGAGAGAAGGAATGAGTGAATGAATGAATGAATTAGTGAATGGATAGATGAATGAATGAATAAATTAACTTTTTAAAGTCTCCATTGACAATCTTGAGCAATCAAGGACCGAATTTTAAGCCAATCCCAATGTTACAATACTGTTACAGAGAGACTATCTGACAGACTAATACGAAGACAGAGAAATCGTGCTGTGTGTGTGTGTGTGTGTGTGTGTGTGTGTGTGTGTATGTGAGCGTGAGTATGCATACGTGTGCATGCGTGTGTGTCCGCACGGCGTGCGTGCGTGCGTGCGTGTGTGTGTGTGTGTGTGCGTGCGTCTGCGTGTGTGTGTGAGTGTGTGTATGTGTGAACATGTCGCCCAATGCTTTGATAGATGGAATGTATGTATAGTGTCCACAGAACCAACAATAATGATATTATAGACTGAAATAGCACCGGGTGTGTTTGTGTTGTGTGTGTGTGTGTGTTTGCGTCTGTGTGCGTGTGTGTGCGCGCGCGCGTGTGTGTGTGGACATGCCGCAGAATGCTTTGATAGATGGAATGTATGTATAGTGTCCACAGAACCAATAATAATAACATTATAGACAGAAAGAGCATAGGGTGTGTTTGTGTTGTTTGTGTGTTTGTGTGTGTGTGTGCATGCGCTCGCGCGCGTGTGTGTGTGGACATGCCGCAGAATGCTTTCATAGATGGAATGTATGTATAGGATCCACAAAACCAATATAAAATTAATAATATTATAGACAAAATTAGCACAGGGTGTGTTTGTGTTGTTTGTGTGTTTGTGTGTGTGTGTGTGCATGCACTCGCGCGCGTGTGTGTGTGAACATGCTGCGGAATGCTTTGATAGATGGAATGTATGTATGTATAGGGGGCCACAGAACCAACAACAATAATATTGACAATATTCGAGACCGAAAGAGCAGAGGGCAGGCAGGGGCAATAACCCGCAGATGGGGAGACAAACATTGGGTTCATGCACTTCACTTCACTCCACTAACACATTGCGCGGTATTATAGTGTATATATACTTGACTGCCTACAATGTTGGTCATTGCCCTTACTTCTGTGTGAGTGTGTGTGTGTGTGTGTGTGTGTGTGTGTGTGTGTGTGTGTGTATGTGTGTGTGTTTCTGTTTCTATTTGTCTGTCTGTGTGTCTCTGTCTCTGACTCTCTCTGTCTCTGTCTGTCTGTCTGTCTGTCTCTCAGTGTTTGTCTGTCTGGCACTCTGTCTTTGTCTCTTTCTGTTTGTCAGTCTTTCTGTCTCTCCCTGTCTCTGTGTCTTTCTCTCTCTGTCTCTGTCTGTTTCTCTGTCTCTGTCTCTCTCTCTCTCTCTCTCTCTCTCTCTCTTTGTTTGTCTCCCTGTTTGTTTGTCTGTCTGGCAGTCTGTCTGGCAGCCTGTCTTTGTCTCTTTCTGTTTGTCAGTCTTTCTGTCTCTCCCTGTCTCTGTCTGTCTGTCTCTGTCTCTCTCTCTCTTTGTTTATTTCCCTGTTTGTCTGTCTGGCAGTCTGTCTTTGTCTCTCTGTTTGTCGGTCTTTCTGTCTCTCCCTGTCTCTGTCTTTCTCTCTCTGTCTCTGCCTCTTTGACTCTTTCAGTCTCTATGTCTGTCCGTCTTTCTTTCTCTCTCTCTCAGTCTGTCTGCCTGTCTGTCTGTCTGCCTCTCTCTCTCTCTCTCTCTCTCTCTCTCTCTCTCTCTCTCTCTCTCTCTCTCTCTCTCTCTCTCTCTCTCTCTCTCTGGTGCCTAGTCACATCCCTTGGGATAAAAACTTCTAGGCCTTTCTGAATAACATTTCGATTTTTTTTTATAACTCAATGCAATTGCAACCTTACGGCAGGAAAAAAAGATCAAATACCCCCAAAAAAACAACCACTCAACCTTATGAATGTAGTAACTACGGTTGATTAGAAAGAAAGAAAGAAAGAAAGAAAGACAGAAAGAAAGACAGAAAGAAAGAAAGACAGACAGACAGAAAGAAAGAAAGACAGAAAGAAAGACAGACAGAAAGAAAGACAGACAGACAGAAAGAAAGAAAAACAACCTTATGAATGTAATAACTAAGGTTGTTTAGAAAGAAAGAAATAAAGAAAAAAGAAAGAAAGAAAGAACGAATGAAAGAAACAAAGAAAGAAAGAAAAAAATCCTTATGAATGTAGTAACTAACGTTGTTAAGAAAGAAAGAAAGAACAAAATGAAAAACCAACCTTTCTCCACCCCTACCCTCATCCTCACTCCCACCCCCACCCACCCACTTTACTCTTTTAACTGTACCCCTTTCTATCAATATTCGCCCTGTCCTCCACCCACCCACCCTCCCTCTCCACCCCCTACCACCCCCTACCCCCAAACCCTCAACCACACCTTCTAAACCCCAAACCCCCAACCGTTGGTTTTTCTTTTTTTTTTCCCCCTTCAATGATTTGCAGTATAGTAGCAAAAAGTGTGGTCAGGGGAAAAGGAGTTCGGTTCAGTAGGGAACTGTTTGTTCCCCTTGTTCCCTAAGGGGTTATAATCTGCCCTCAAGTACTATTTCTTTATAAGACGCGCGCGCGCGTGCGTGCGCACGCGCGCACAGATCGCGCTCAGCCCAGATGGTTGGAGTGCAGTGTTTATGTTGTCTAGCTGTGTGTGTGTGTCTGTCTCTTGTTTGGTGCTGCTTTTTCAGTCTGTTTTATATTCTTCTCTGTTTCTGTCTGTGTGTCTGTGTGTGTTTGTTTGTTTGTTTGGGTGTGTGTGTGTGGGTTTGTTTGTTTGTTTGTTGTCTGTTTGTTTGTTTGTCTGCCTGTCTACCTATCTATCTTTCTATCTCTCTCTATCTCTCTATCTATCTATCTATCTATCTATCAATCGATCGATCTATCTATCTATCTATCTATCTATCAATTGATCTATCTATCTATCTATCTATCTATCTATCTATCTTCCTATCTATCATCTATCTATCTATCTATCTATCTATCTATCTATCTGTCTGTCTGTCTGTATACCTGTCTGTCTATCTATCTATCTATCTATCTATCTATCTATCTATCTATCTATCTTCCTATCTATCATCTATCTATCTATCTATCTATCTATCTATCTGTCTGTCTGTCTGTCTGTCGGTCTGTCGGTCTGTCGGTCTGCCTGCCTGCCTGCCTGCCTGCCTGCCTGTCTGTCTGTCAGTCTGTCTTTCTCTCTCTAACTATCTATCTTTCTCTATCTATCTATCTATCTGTCTATCTATCTATCTATCTATCTATCTATCTATCTATCTATCTATCTGTCTGTCTGTCTGTCTATCTATCTATCTATCTATCTAACTATCTATCTATCTATCTATGTATCTCTTTCTTTCTATGTTTACAATATGTGCCTGTGTGTGTTTGTTTGTTTCTGTATCAGTCTTTGTCTGTATCTGTGTGTTTCCATGCCTTTGTGCGTGAAACTATATTATGTACAGCTTGAACGTACATAGTCACACACACGTAATTACCTCAATATCATTCCGAACCTTAGCTTCTTAC
>CM054159.1:38412285-38417285 GCA_028751875.1 Rapana venosa | reverse complement strand
TGTATGTATGTATGTATGTATGTATGTATGTATGTATGTGTGAATGTATGTGCGTATGTATGTATGTATGTTTGTATGTATATATGAATGTATGTGTGCATGTATGTATGTATGTATGTGTCTATGTATGTGTGTATGTATGTATGAATGTATGTATGTATGTATGTCTGTATGTATGTATGTATGTATGTATGTATGTATGTATGTATGTATGTATGTATATATATATGTATACCTTGGGTACGGAATAGCTCAGTGGTCGCAGCACTCGCTTTCCCCCAGCCAAGTTAAACAGCGTCGAGCGTGGTTACCAGTTGGATGGGTGACCGTTTGCGCGCCCTGGCTTCAGTACAGTTCCCCCACCAGTTCACCCCAGCTGTAAATGGGTACCTGCTCTCTTTAGGGTCAGGGAAGGTAAAGCAGCGAGGGAGAGGAGATGGGCGCCGCCCTCAATATGCTGGCCTTAGAGAAGTGAGGTCTCTGACGCCTCGCTCCCCTGCGACCTTATAGGTTATGGGACTCCTTTACCTTTACCTTTTTTTATGTATGCCTTCTTGCCCAGACACTCAAGTCCACTGGAACCGCACTGTGTACGTCTTCGTTTCCACGTTGCTCTGTTCCTATATACACATGTGTCACGACACATTGCATAACGTCAGTGTCGAAACGCATACTTCCCTGCTGGCATAATGTATGCTCAGTGTCACCAGGGACATGAGAGATAATCCACAAAGGTGACAGACTTGTGACAGTGGGGAGTGAGAGAGTGGGAGATGTAAGTGAAAGTGTGGGGGAGGGAGGGAGGGAGGGAATGGGAGGATGGGTGGGAAGGGGGGGGGGGGGGGGGGGGGGAGGAGGGGGGGAGGGTGCGGAGATGGGTTGAGGGGTGAAGGGGTATAGAGGGGGAGGGAGGGGGGGGGGTGTTGAAAGGCTATGGGGAAAATGTATGTGACTGTGTTGTTTGTTGTATTTTTTGGCATTCATTTCACTCGCTAAGTTTGACAAGTTTTACTTTTGTTTTGTTTTTTGTCTTTGTTGTTGTTGTTGGTGGTGGTGGTGGTGGAGGTGGTGGTGGTGGTGGCGGAAGGTGGTGGTGGATGTGGTGGTGTGGTGGTTGTGGTGGCGGTGGTGGGGGGTGGTGGTGGTGGAGGTGTTGGTGGTGGTTGTGGGTGGTGGTGGAGGTGGTGGTGGCGGTGGAGGTGGTGGTGGTTGTGGGTGGTGGTGGAGGTGGTGGTGGTGGGGGTGGTGGGGGTAGATGAGGTGGTGGTGGTGATGGTAGTGGCTTTGATTTGTTTTAGCGTATTTGATTTTTCTTTTCTTGTGGGGTATGCGTTTCTGTTTTGTTTGTATGAAACTTGGACGCTTCAAAAATAAAACAACAACAATCACAACCACAACCACCAATACCACCACCACCACCACCACCATCACCACCACCACCACCACCACCACCACCACTACAACAACAACAGCAACAGCAACAATAACAAGCAGACAGCCACAGTCGCATCTATCATTACTGCATCTCAGTTGCCAGATTTTGGTTTTTTTTCCATCGGTTACATCTTCCATGGGGACGGGATAGCTCAGTGGTCGGAGCACTCGCTTTCCCCCAGCCAAGTTAAGCAGCGTCGAGCGTGGTTACCAGTTGGATGGGTGACCGTTTGCGCGCCATGGCTTCAGTACAGTTCCCCCAGTTCACCCAGCTGTAAATGGGTACCTGCCCTCTTTAGGGTCAGGGAAGGTAAAGCAGCGAGGGAGAGGAGATGGGCACCGCCCTCAATATGCTGGCCCTAAAGGAGTGAGGTCTCTGACCCCTCGCTCCCCTACGACCTTATAGGTTATGGGACTCCTTTACCTTTCCTCCTTCCTACATCTTCCATGTTCACCAACAGTGTGATTTCTGCCTGTGGATGCGACAGCTTTTGCCCACCATGAAGGTAGCCGCATTCCGACTTCAGAGATGCATGCTGGGTATCTTCGTAATTGTGTAAAATTTATTTATTTTACTCTTTTATATCGAGGATAATGGAATAAGCACTTATGTGCTTTTTTTTACCATCCAGTCCCCGTGTGTATGCAGGTTTTTTTGTTTTGGTAAATTCTGTCATCTGTTCCCACCAGCACACAATGGCCTACTCTTACGAAAAGTGGAACAGGATTTAACATGTGCGCAAGATGTTCTGCGTGTGTTCGCACACGGGGCCTCGGTTTATAGCCTCATCCGAAGGACTTTTGGGGGAGAGTGGAGTCTGCACTGATGTTAACTCCAGGGGGAAAATATCCCCTTGCACGGGAATTGAACCCGGGTCGTCAGATTTCGAGTGCAATGTTCTCACCACTAGGCTATCCCGTCCCGTTCGTGTCTCCGTAACACACTGATCACTGTCGTAAATGACAAGATCTTCAACGCGCATATTTGACCATCTGTATGCGTATTCACACGAAGGGAATTAAGGCACTGGCAGGTCTGCGCTTGAAGTTGACCTGGGAGATCGTAAAAAATCCCCAACCCTCAATTCAACTTGAGAGATCGTAAAAAAAAAATCCCCAACCCTCAATTCAACTGGAGAGATCGTTTAACAAAAATCCCCAGCCCTCAATTGAACTTGAGAGATCGTGAAAAAAAATCCCCAATCCTCAATTCAACTTGAGAGATCATAAACAATCCCCAACCCTCAATTCAACTGGAGAGATCATTAAAAAAAATCCCCAACCCTCAATTGAAGTTGAGAGATCGTAAAAAATCCCCAAACCTCAATTGAGAGATCGTAAAAAAATCCCCAACCCTCAATTCAACTGGAGAGATTGTTAAAAAAATCTCCAACCCTCAATTAAACTTGAGAGATCGTTAACAAATCATTAACCCTGTATTGAACTTGAGAGATCGTTAAAAAAATCCCCAACCCTCAATTGAACTTGAGAGATCGTAAAGAATCCCCAACCCTCAATTCAACTTGAGAGATCGTAAAAAAAAATCCCCAACCCTTAATTGAACTTGAGAGATCGTAAAAAAACAAACAATCCCCAACCCTCAATTGAACTTGAGAGATCGTTAAAAATAAAAATCCCCAACCCTCAATTGAACTTGAGAGATCGGAAAACAACAACAACAACCCTCAATTGATTTGAGAGATCATAAAAAAATCCCCAACCCTCAATTCAACTGGAGAGATCGTTTAACAAAAATCCCCAACCCTCAATTGAACTTGAGAGATCGTTTAAAAAAATCCCCAACCCTCAATTGAACTTGAGAGGTCGTGTAAAAAAAAATCCTCAACCCTCAATTGAACTTGAGAGATCATAAAATAATCCCCAACCCTCAAATGAACTTGAGAGATCGTAAAAAATTCCCCAACCCTCAATTGAACTTGAGAGATCGTGTAAACAAAAAATCCCCAACCCTCATTTGAACTTAAGAGATCGTGTAAAACAAAAATCCACAACCCTCAATTGAACTTGAGAGATCGAAAACAAAAAATCACCAACCTTCAGTTGAACTTGAGAGATCGTGTAAAAAAAATCCCAACCCTCAATCGAACTTGGGAGATCGTTAAAAAAACAAACCCTAACCCTCAATTGAACTTGAGAGATCGTTAAAAAAAATCCTCAACCCTCAATTCACCAGACGCCGCCGAGACTCGAACCCACGACCGTAAGAACAACCTACAGGATTGAAGTCAAACGGTCTTAACCATTCGGCTATAGCGTCATGTGGGCTACAAGATGTAATTTAATGTCTATTCAGCTCCATTATATGTCTGACCTGTTGTTCTATTTTGCAAACTTAGCTAGATGTCTAATGAGCGGAAGGATACGTCACATAAAAGTGGACTCTTCCGGTTTGGGTTGTCTTTATATAATGACAAGAATATTACGTAATACTGAGTCAAAAGGTTCAGCAAGTGTATATTACCAGACAGAATGACAAACGACCCCGCTGTTATTGAGAAGAATAATTCATGTTATGGAAAAGGAATTGCTGACAAGCGAATTACAGTAAATTTGCAACAACGACTGCTTAGCTTCTTGTTCTCATCTTAAATCTGATTTTTGGTTTTGTTTTTTGGTTGGTCCTGACTTAAAAATGAAAATGACTTTCTGTGAGAGAGAAAGACGATGTTGAAAAGAAATACCGTTTATGGTTTCTTATTTTAATTGTATTTATTCATTTCTTTGTTTATTCATTTATTTCGAGGGTATTGGAATAAGCACTCATGTGTTTGTTGCGGGTGGGGTGTTTTTTTACATCTAGTCCCAGTATGGATAATAGTTGAGTAAATGTTCTCATCCGTTCCCACCGGCACACAATGGCCTACTCTTCCGAAAAGTGGAACAGGTTTTAATGTGTGCGCTAGATGTTCTGCGTGCGTTCGCACACGGGGCCTCGGTTTATAGTCTCATCCGAAAGACTTTTGGGAGGAGTGGAGTCGGCACTAATGTTGTTAACTCCAGGAGAAAATATCCCCTTGAACGGGAATGGAACCCTTCCCATGGTTTCCAGAACATGTGAAGAATTGAAGCATAGCATAGCACAGCATAGCACAGCACAGCACAGCATAGCACAGCATAGCATAGCATAGCACAGCACAGCACAGCATAGCACAGCGCAGTATAGCATAGCATAGCTGTATAGCATAGCACAGCAAAGCATAGCATAGCACGGCATAGCACAGCACAACGCAGCACAGCACAACACAATACAACACAATACAACACAGTACAACACAACACAGCACAGAACAACACAGCACAACACAGAATAACACACTTCAGAACAACACAACACAGCACTACGCAACACAACACAGCACAGCACACAGCACAACACAGCACAACGCAACACAACACAACACAGCACAACACAGCACAACACAACAACACAGCAACACAACACAACACAACACAGCACAGCACACAGCACAACACAGCACAGCGCAACACAACACAGCACAGCACAGCACACAGCACAACACAGCACAACAACACAGCACAACACA
>CM054159.1:38374785-38389785 GCA_028751875.1 Rapana venosa | reverse complement strand
GTCAGAGACCTCACTTCTCTAAGGGGCCAGCATATTGAAGGCGGCGCCCATCTCCTCTCCCTCGCTGCTTTACCTTCCCTGACCCTAAAGAGGGCAGGTACCCATTTACAGCTGGGGGAACTGGGGTAACTGTACTGAAGCCAAGGCGCGCAAACGGTCACCCATCCATGTGGTAACCACGCTCGACGCTGCTTAACTTGGCTGGGGGAAAGCGAGTGCTCCGACCACTGAGCTATCCCGTCAAAGATGTATTCACAAGAAATAATACTTAAGAAGAAATGTGACAGGACGGTATTAGACGTCCATCTACCTAACAGGTATGTAAACCGTGAGGTTCTGAATTCGATTCCCAGCCTCGCCCTTTCTTCCCAGTTTGACGGGGAAATTGAACTGAATGACAATTTTTTACGGGAGAGACTCCAAGCAAGTCAAACCTGTGCGCTTACAGACTTGCGCACGTTTAAAGAACCCACGACAGTTAGTTGAAAATCGGAAAAGAGAATGAAGATTAGCTGGAAATCGGGAAAGAGCAGGGAGGTACCTCCGAACTGTCCTGGCCCAAAAAAATTGGTAGGTTCAATTTCCATCTGTATCCCCGAGGTCATAATGCAACTACCTTATTGGTGAGAAGAAGAAAAGACAGTTGCGTTACGCACACATCTCACCATTGGTGAGCTTCGAAGCTGTAGCCTAGAAACAGAAATAAATCTCCAACAGAAAGAACAAAGGTCTTCTAGGGGAAGACAGATTCGCACAGAATCCACTCTACTTGAAGTACAGATTGGCACAGAATAATAATAATAATAATAATAATAATAATAATAATAATAATAATAATAATAACAATAAATGGACTTATATAGCGCTATATCTTGCAAAGACAAATCAAAGCGCATGCATTCGACCTAATCTTACACAGTCATACATTTAATGACAAATAATCAATAGTTCAAACAGATATTACAAACATGGTACCTGCAGACCAAATCTATGAAATAAAATTGCAATAGTCAAATGTTTTTCTAAAGCACACACACACACACACACACACAGGTCATATACTTTAGCAGGGTGATAGATTGGCACAGAATACATTCTACGTGAAGTACAGGTTGGCACAGAATCCATTCTGCTTGAAGTACAGATTCGCACAGAATCTATTCTGCTTGAAGTACAGATTGGCACAGAATCCATTTCATGTAAAGACAGAATTCGCACAGAATCCATTCTGCTTGAAGTACAGATTCGCACAGAATCCATTCTGCTTGAAGTACAGATTGGCACAGAATCTATTCTACTTGAAGTACAGATTGGCACAGAATCCATTTCATGTAAAGACAGATTCGCACAGAATACATTCTGCTTGAAGTACAGATTGGCACAGAATCCATTTCATGTAAAGACAGATTCGCACAGAATCCATTCTGCTTGAAGTACAGATTGGCACAGAATCTATTCTACTTGAAGTACAGATTGGCACAGAATCCATTCTACGTGAAGTACAGATTGGCACAGAATCCATTCTACTTGAAGTACAGGTTGGCACAGAATCCATTTCATGTAAAGACAGATTCGCACAGAATACATTCTGCTTGAAGTACAGATTCGCACAGAATACATTCTGCTTGAAGTACAGATTCGCACAGAATACATTCTACTTGAAGTACAGATTGGCACAGAATCCATTCTACGTGAAGTACAGGTTGGCACAGAATACATTCTACTTGAAGTACAGATTGGCACAGAATCCATTTCATGTAAAGACAGATTGGCACAGAATCCATTCTGCTTGAAGTACAGATTGGCACAGAATCCATTCTGCTTGAAGTACAGATTGGCACAGAATCCATTCTGCTTGAAGTACAGATTGGCACAGAATCCATTTCATGTAAAGACAGATTGGCACAGAATCCATTCTGCTTGAAGTACAGATTGGCACAGAATCCATTTCATGTAAAGACAGATTGGCACAGAATCCACTCTACTTGAAGACAGATTAGCACAAAATTCATTCCACTTAAAGGCAGATTGGCACAGAATCCACTCCATGTGAAGAGAGATTGGCACAGAATCCACTCCATGTGAAGAGAGATTCGCACAGAATCCACTCCACGTGAAGACAGATTCGCACAGAATCCACTCCACGTGAAGACAGATTGGCACAGAATCCGCTCCACGTGAAGACAGATTGGCACAGAATCCACTCCACGTGAAGACAGATTCGCACAGAATCCAGACAGATTCGCACAGAATCCACTCTACGTGAAGACAGATTCGCACAGATTCCGCAAAAAAAAGCCCTACTTCTCAAAAGTACAGTGATGCTTATCACAATACAAACATCAAGCAACCTTAGCCAGTAGTTGTGAAAAAAGAAGAAGACACTGACAAGACAAAACAAAATAGAACCCAAACCCTACCCCCCAACTCCCCCCCCCCCCCCCCCCCACCCCCCCCCCACACCATCCACCCCCGCACTTTAAGATGGAAGTAAATAAATGGAAAATGTCACAACAGTGTGAGAGAGGAGGGAGAGGAGGAGGAGGAGGAGGAGGGTTAGGGGGGGGGGGGGTGAAGGAAAAGATTAGCAGCTTTACCCACCAACACCATTCATTAAGGCTAGCCACAACAGTCAGGGCAGACGAGGGGGGGGGGGTAGGGTTACTGGTTTGAACCCTCCACGCCCTCTTTTACTCCAGGGTGGGGGCAAGGATGGAAGTGACAAAGTGGATAAATGAAAGATGGGGTGGAAGGAAGGAAGGAAAGAAGGAAGGAAAGAAGGAAGATTGGCTTTTCCAATGACAGGGTGACCTGACACACACGCTGGTGATCTGGGTGGATTGAGTTTTCCCGGGGAGGGAGACAAAACTGGCGACAGGATGTTGGGAGGGGGAATCTAGGAGTGGAGGGTGGAAGGGGGGGGGGGGGTGGGGGGGGTGGAAGGGTGGAAGAGGGTGGTGGTAAAATTAGGTGTGTGTACGTCCATAAATACTGTCATTCTGTCTGACAGGTGTGGAAAAAAGAAGAAGAAGAATTAAGAAGAAGAAGAATTAAGAAGAAGAAGAATTAAGAAGAAGAATTTGAAAAAGAAGAATTTGAAGAAGAAGAAGAAGAAGAATTTGAAGAATTTGAAGAAGAAGAAGAAGAAGAAGAACAAGAAGAAGAAGAAGAAGAACAACAACAACAACAACAAGAACAAAACAAGAATGAAGAAGAAGAAGAAGAATTGCGAAGAAGAAGAAGAAGAAGAAGAAGAAGAAGAAGAAGAAGAAGAATTGCGAAGAAGAAGAAGAAGAAGAAGAAGAAGAAGAAGAAGAAGAAGAAGAAGAAGAAGAAGAAGAAGAAGAAAAAGAATTGCGAAGAAGAAGAAAAAGAAGAAGAAGAATTGCGAAGAAGAAGGAGAAGAATTGCGGAAAAGAAGAAGAATTGCGAAGAAGAAGAATTAAGAAGAAGAATTTGAAGAAGAATTGCGAAGAAGAAAAAGAAGAAGAAGAAGAAGAAGAAGAAGAAAAAAAAGAAGAAGAACAAGAAGAACAAGAACAAGAACAAGAACAAGAAGACAGAAAGAAAGGAAGAAAGAAGGAAAGAAAGAAAGAAAGAAAGAAAGAAAGAAGGGGGAAAAAAAGGAAAAAGGAAATGTCTCAATCTTAGGATTACACCTGGTACTGGTATGTAGGTCAGCCGTAGCTCTTTTTTTTGGGGGGGGAGGGGGGATGGGGTTGGGGTGGGGGTGGGGGGGGAGGGGGGTGGGGGGGTTGGAAGACGCTGATTACTGTGTCGTTGTGGAATTGATGTGTGGAGTGCTAAGAACAATAAAAAATAGATAAATGCTGACACGTGTGCGTAATTACACACGGGCACACACACGCATGTGCGCGTGCACATACATACGCGTGCACGCGCGTACGCGTATAAAAAAGTATGCGCGTGCTCATACACCTTCACACACATACACATGCGTGCATACACATCCACATACACATACACATCCGTCTAATATCACTAAAAGTGAACAGACGTAAAATTGAAGTCAACAACACATGCGTGCTCGAAAGCGCGGCGTGCGCCACAGCCAAAGCCGGCGCGCGCAACACTGCACCACACACACACACAACACACACACACACACACACACAAACACATACTCACCATCACACACAAACACACACACACTCTCTCTCTCACACACTCTCACACACATACACACACACACACATACACACACAACACAATACAATACACATACACAGTTTATTTTGTCTAATTTTACAATGTGAAGACACTAGATTAACTCTCTCACTCGCTCTCTCTCTCTCTCTCCTCCTCTCTCTCCTCTCTCTCTCTCTCTCTCTCTCTCTCTCTCTCTCTAGCTCTCTCTCTCTCTCTCTCTCTCTCTCTCTCTAGCTTTCTCTCTCTCTCTCTCTCTCTCTCTCTCTCTCTCTCTCTCTCTCTCTCTCTCTCTCTCTCTCCTTCAGCAAAGACCTACCTAGCATTCACACCTCATTAAATCCAAACTGTGCTTGTACAAAGGTCTTGTTCTCAATGACACAACATTACTGTCACAAGGTGTTAACACACTGACGGAACTAACATTGCTTAAAAGGTAAAGGTGTCCCATAACGTATTAGAGCGAGGCGTCAGAGACCTCAACTTCTCCAGGGGCCAGCATATTGAGAGCAGCGTCCACCTCCTCCCTCCCTCACTGCTTTACCTTCCCTGACCCTAAAGAGGGCAGGTACCCATTTACAGCTGGGTGAACTGGGGGACTGTACTGAAGCCAAGGCGCGCAAAACGGTCACCCATCCAATTGGTAACCATGATCCACGCTGCTTAACCTTGGCTGGGGGGAAAGCGAGTGCTCTGACCACTGAGCTATCCCGTCCCCTACATTGCTTACAGACTTTGAAAGTGACTGAGAAAAGGACTGAAGATCTGAATGAATCAATGATGACGTTGTTGTCTTTGTGTGTGTGTGTGTGTTACAGGGTCGCTTTGCTATGATGACGCCATACTGTGATGACCAAAGAGAAGGCTGAAGGATCCTTTTTGTGTTGTTAGTCTATGACTGAGTGAGGAGCAAGGTAAGGTTTCTTGGTTTGTTGTTGGTTGGGGTTGTTTTTTTGGATGGGGATGTTAAGATGAGGTTTTATTGCTAGTTTAGTGCTTTGTCTTTCTTTCTTTCTTTCTGTCTTTCTATCTTTCTTTCATCCATTCACTTTTTCATTCTTTCTTTCTCTCTATCTGTCTTTCTTTTTGTCTGTCTTTCTGTCTTTCTTTCATTCATTCACTTTTTCATTCTTTCTTTCTTTCTATCTGTCTGTCTGTCTGTCTGTCTGTCTTTCTTCACACATTCATTCACACATTCATTTTCTTTCTTTCTTTCTTTCTGTCTGTTTGTCTGTCTTTATTCTTTCATTCGTTCTTTCTTTCTTTCTCTCTTTCTTTCATTCATTCACTCTTTCATTCATTTTTTCTTTCTTTCTGTCTGTCTGTCTGTCTTTCTTTCTGTCTGTCTTTCTGTCTTTCTTTCATTCATTCATTTTTTTCTTTCATGCTCTCTTCTTTCTTTCTTTCTGTCTTTCATTAATCTTTCTGTCTTCTTTCTTTCATTCATTCATTCACTCATTCATTAATTTATTAATTCATTCTGTCTTTCTTTCTCCCCTTCTTTGTACCTCTGATGCTTGTTGGAAGTGTTAAGCCTTTTTCTCTGTGTGTGTGGCATGCGTGCGTGTGTGCGTGTACGTGCGTGTGTGCGTGCGTGTGGTGTGTGTAGTGTGTACGTCTGTGTGTAGTGTGTGTGTATGTGATCATATGTCATTGTCTGTGTCAGTCTTCTTGGTCTCTTTCTGTTTCTGTTAGTTTTTCTTTTCCTCTTTTCTTGCTGCGTCTCTCGGTCTGTCTGTCTGTCTATGTCTGTCTGTCTATGTCTGTCTGCCTGTCTGTCTGTCTGTCTCTCTGCCTCTCTCTTTCTGCCTCTGTCTGTCTGTCTCTCTCTCCTCCCCCCTCTCTCTCTCTCTCCCGCCTCTTTTCTCCTCTTTGTCCTGTCCTCTCTCTCTCTCTCTCTCTCTCTCTCTCTGCCTGTCTTCTCTCCTCTCTCTCTCTCTCTCTCTCTCTCTCTCTCTCTCTCTCTCTCTTCCTCTCTCTTGTTCTTGCCACCTGCTGTCTCTGTGCATCTATGCCAGTCTGTCTGTCCTTCAGCGCGCCCGCGCGTGTGTGTATGCATAATTATGTAAATGCTTACTCGTGTGTTGGGTCTTGGTTTAGTTTGTCCTATGCTATGACGGACACACACAAAAAGAAAAAGGACTAAAATCAATCAGTGGTTTAGACATAACGCCTTCACACCACAACACACCAAACCACACCACACCACACACCACACTACGTACAACAGACACGGAGGTACAGGAAAAAGAACCAAAAAAAAAACCCCAAAAAACCCCACTCTCAGACCTTGTTAACCACAAAACAGCAACGCTGTCCTTCACTTCTCCACCACCCCCCACCCCCCACTATCCCTAAAGGGACAGTAAGGGCTGATCCTCCCATGACATGGGCTTACCTTCTTCTTCCTCCTCCTCTCTGATTTACAACCCCAACCCCCACCCCCACCCCCAACACACACACACACACACACACACACACACACACCTCCACATAAGGGATGTGCTAAGTTCCCTCTGTCTCTGATGTGATCTCTGCGCCATAAAAACCATCAAATCCCCCCACTTTCGAAAACTCTAATCCAAGCCTTTCTTCCCACTAAAACTTGCTAAGCTGTTCCTGATTGGTTGAGGCTTAACATACAACGGTTAACTCGTGTCCAATGACTGCTTGAGGTTAAGTCTCCCCTTGCGGAATTTTCATTGGGTCTTCCCAGTTACAAATTTGTAATGTCATTGAAGTCTTTTTCTTTCTGATGGGTTTTTAACGCTCGTTTTGTGCTTTGTCGTGGTAACGTTTTTTTGGGGGGTTAGAATTTGTGGTATAGAATTTCGATGCGAGAGCATTTTCGACATTCCATTTCAGGGTGTTGTGGGCGTTCTTGAATTTCATTATCAGTGGTTTGTTCCATTCAGTTTCTGAGCTATCGAGTTTCATTGAGGAGTTAATGACATGTTAGTGATAGTCTGTACACTAAAAAGCTTCAGGGGTCGGTGGGTTTCTTTGCATTAAATTTTCTAAGTGTTTCTTGCCGTACCAAGTGCCATTCATATTTCTCTTGTTTATCTCCTGGTATAGTGAGATTTATGTACCTATATCTGTGTGTTTTAAAGTATCTCTGTTTACTTTCCAAGTTACATTAACTGTATTTTAAGTGTAATTTATTTGCCCCTCTCCCATTCTCTCAAGTTGTTACTTTTAATTTAAAAAAAAGACGATAGTAAAAGAAACAAACATGAAAGAACAGAAGGATATAAAAAGGGTTTAAAAAAAAGATTAAAAAATGAAAAGGAAAGGAAACATATTACTTAAATAGCTGGAAAAATAACAGAAAGATGAACAAACACACGCACACACACAAACACAGACACAACACACACAACACACACACACACCACACACACCAACACACACACACACACACACACACTCTCTCTCTCTTCTCCTCTCTCTCTCACACACACACACACACACACCACACACACACACACTCACACACACACACACACACACACACACACACACACAACACACCCACAACACACACTACACTCAAAGCACACGTGACAGCAAAATACAATCTGTCTGTCTGTCTCTCTCCCTCCCTCCCTCCCTCCCTCTCTCTCTCTCTCTCTCTCTCTTCTCTCTCTTTCTCTCTTCTCTTCTCTCTCTCTCTCTCTCTCTCTCTTTCTTTCTTTCTTTCTATCTTTCTTTCTTTCCTTCTCTCTTTCTTTCTTTCTTTCTTTCCTTCGTTCTTTCCTTCTTCCTTCCTTCTTTCTTTCTTTCTCTCGCTCTTTCTTTCTCTCTCATTTCATTGGTCGACTATTTAATCCAACGATTGGTTAATCCATCCACTTATTCTTCGACTGAGGGTTGGACAGGAAAAAAGCCACATTGTGTTATTATTTTTCCTTAATGAAAAATATTATTATTCATTCTTATCCATCTCTCTCTCTCTCTGTCTCTCATCTCTCTCTCGTCTCATCTTCTCTCTCTCTCTACATTCTCTCTCTCTCTCTTCTCATCTCTCTCTCTCTCTTCTTCTCTTCTCTCATTTCACTGCTATGTTTTCCCTTATAAAAAATCTTCATTCATTCATTCTCTCTCGCTCGCCCCTCTCTTTCTCTTTCTCTCTTCTCTATCTTCTCTCTCATCTCATCATCTCTTCTCTCTCCTCTCCTCTCTTTTCTCTCTCTCTCTCTCCTCTCTCTCTCTCTCTCTCTTCTCTCTTCTCTCTCCTCTCTGTCTCTCTTCCTCTCTCATTTCACTGGTTATTGTTTTCCCTCAATAAAAATCTTCATTCATTCATTCACATTCATTCATTCATTCATTGATTCATTCATTCATTCATTTACTCCACCCCCCCCCCCTTTCTCTCTCTCTCGCTCTCTTCCTTTCTTTCTTTCTTTCTTTCTTTCTCTCTCTCTCTCATTTTACTGGTTATTGTTTACCCTCAATAAAAAAAATCTTCATTCATTCATTCATTCATTCATCTCACTCTCTCTCTCTCTCTCTCTCTCTCTCTCTCTCTCTCTCTCTCTCTCTCTCCTTCTCTCTCTCTCTCTCTCCTCTTCTCTCTCTCTCTTCCTCTTCCTCTCTCCTCTCTCTCTCTCCTCTCTCTCTCTCTTCACACACACACACACACACACACACACACACGCACACGCACACAGAGAAAGAGTGCAGTGTAATATCAGGTAACAGGCTTCACATCACTTGTGAATTCACACAATTTACATGCCCCAGTCCGCGACCCTCACATTTATCACAAGCAGACGACAAGCCCAGCTGGAGATATGACGTGTGTGTGAATGCTGAAGATGACGTAGGACAATTAGAGGACAATGGAGGACAATGGAAGATTATGGAGAGGGTGAAAAACAATATAGAGGAGAAGGGGATCCTTCGGGAGTGGGAAGGGGGGGGGGGGGGGGTGGGGAAGAGAAAGAACGAGACCTTTTGTGTGGGGGTGGGGGGGGTGGGGGGGGGAGGGGGGGTAGGGGGGAGGGGGGTAGGGAGGTGGGGTGCGTGTGTGTGTGTGTGTGTGTGTGTGGTGTGTGGTGTGTGTGTGTGGTGTGTGTTGTGTTTGTGTGTGTGTGTATTGGTGTGTGTGTGTGTGTGGTAGTGTTGGTGTGTGTGTGTGTGTGTTGGTGTGTGTGTGTGGTGTGTGTGTTGTGTGTGTGTTGGTTGTGTGTGTGTGTGTGTGTGTAGTTTGGTGTGTGTGTGTGTTGTGTTGTGTTGTTTGAGTTTGGTGTGTGTGTGGTGTGTGTTGTTTTGTGTGTGTGTGTGTGTTTGGTGTGTGTGTTGTGTGTGTGTGTGTGTGTGGTGTGTGTGCGTGTGTTTTAATGTGTGTATGTGTTTGGTGTGTGTGTTTTATTGATTGATTTATTTTATTCTTTGATTTCGAAGATAATGGAATAAGCACACGTGTGGGTTTTTTTTACATCCAGTCCCCGTATATGTGCAGTTTTGTCAGTTTTGTCATCCGTTCCGAGCAGCACTCCATGGCCTACACTTTCGAAAAGCGGAACAGGGTTTTAACGTGTGCGCAAAACGTTCTGCGTGCGTTCGGACCTCGGTTTATAGTCTCGCTCGAAAGACTTTTAGGAGGAGTGGAGTCAGCACTGATGTTAACTCCAGAGGGAAAAAATCCTCTTGAACGGGATTCGAACCCGGGGTCAGCAGATCACGGATTCATCACTCTAACCACCAGGCTGTCGATACCCTGTCCCCCCTCATCATGAGATGAGGTGGAGGGAGTGATACAAACCGTAGCGCAGGTTTGAGCTGTGTATGCAGAACATTGCGCTGGCAATCTGACGACCCGGGTTCGATTCCCGTTCAAGGGGGATATTTTCCCCTGGAGTTAACATCAGTGCAGACTCCACTCTCCCCAAAAAGTCCTTCGGATGAGACTATAAACCGAAGCCCCGTGTGCGAAACGCACGCAGAACATATTGCGCACACGTTAAATCCTGTTCCGCTTTTCGTAAGAGTAGGCCAATGTGTGCCGGTGGGAACAGATGACAGAATTTACAAAACCGTATACACACGGGGACTGGATGTAAAAAAAGGACATAAGTGCTTATTCCATTATCCTCGATATAAAAGACTTTAAACAAAAATCAAATCAACGCAGGATTATACGCCAATATCCACACTGGTGCAGCGATGATAACGGAACGGGTGTAACGTGCTGGTGGAGGTCATTTCAGCATTCTCCTGTAGATATTATGGCCTTAGTGACCGTATTCTCTTTAATCAACCAAACAGAGATTCTGAAGTCGTGTGGTGTGTTTTTAGAGGGATGCTGTATTTTATGAAGTTTAGGTCAGTTGAGCTGAGAAATCGCTTCCAGTTTTTGTTTGTTTTTTTGAAACAAGAAGCTATTTTCAAATTGGCCGAATCTGGTATCTCATCTGTCTCACCTGTCGGCATTCCCCGAGTTCGGTGTCAAAGGCCGCGCCCAATAACACTGGCATAATCCTTCTTCTTCAGTATAAGTATCATTTCAGTATAATCATTAAGAAATTTGTTCTTAGATAGATGGCTTGATGGGAAAAAAAAAAGCAAATGCATTGCCTATTCAATGTACCATCTGGAAATAAAAATTTGACTTGACTTGATCTCTCTATTTGCTTCGTCTTTACAGGTAATCTGATAATTATCCAGATGATTTTTTAAAAGAGATTTGGGTTTTTTGATAAGATGGAGGAGCTCGCTTAATTACTTCACGAGGGTCTATCACAACCCTAAAAGAAATTATAATTAGTTCTAAACTAAGAATCATTGTTTCACAGGTAACAGAACCATGAAAACAGCTCTTCTCTAGTTATTTATCCACCTGGGCTTTATCACAGTTCTTGATTAAACCATTGACGCTGGGTGAAGCAGCAAAGTGAGAGGTTGTATGATCAGTGGCTTTCTTTCCCACTTATGGAATTCCACTTTACAGCTTAGTCTTTAGTGACAAGACTATGACTCTCTAACTAGGAGGCTTGACTCGCACAGTCCTTACGTGCTGCAGCCCTAGGGGCTGGTTGGCCTTTGGAGAACATCTCCAACGCTGACTGTCCTTATGCCCACTTGGCCGAGAGAGTGTGGGGGATGTACTGTGGGCAAGGCATCTCCACTATAATCAAATTTCTGCCCAGTTTCCGAAACAGCAGCTGCCTCCTCTGCTGTTTTGGAGGTCATCGTCGGACACGACGGACAAAAATACATACATGTACATATGCATGTTCCTAAAAGGGATCTTTCTATTCTTAGAAACTATTTCTGTTTGGTTTTAAATGAAGATTATTTTCATTTTGGGGCACAGTGGAATGAATGTGCCTGTCTGACAAGCAAATGTGGCAGAAATAGGAACATGAAGATTCCACCAAATCACATAGATCAGACTTAAAGATTGTCTTACATTACAATTTCTTTTGATTGCATTCTAAATGTCTTTCATACTTCGGTTAAATAAATCACACACACACACACACACACACACACACACACACACTTTTCTAAAGCTAATGCCGCGTAGATTTCACATGGAACTTTCTTTCGCCAAATTTGTAGCCTTCTTACTTAAAATCTTGTGACCGGATAAAAAAAAAACACCCTCAAGACTTGTTTAGAATAACTGCTGAAGCTTTAGAGAAACACGAAATGACCATTCTCTTTCCAAAAGCTACCTTTTCCTTTCTTTTCAATAAGTTCATCTCTTCATTCTACATACGTATTTCGTAAAACCGTGTTTTTTCCACACTAAAATTGGCCAAATTATGCATACTGGGAGTCTGTATTGCCTGATATGACGTTTCGATGACGACAAACATGACGTCATCCTATTGTCTTGGTGTCAATATGGCTGGAGTTTGTTCCGTGATAAGGATAAGAATCTATTATGGACGGCTGCTAATCGTTTGTTGTGTGTACACTCAGACCCAACATTGGTTCAAAGTTAATCTGTAATTGAGCAAATAATTATGATGGCAGTTTTGTGACAGAACTCGCTACAGTGAAGACACAGGGTTGGTTTGTCAATGTCTCTCCCGCCACCCCCACCACCCCCCACCACCCCACCCCCCAAAACACACCACACAACACACACACACACGCCACACACACACACACACGCACACACACGCACGCACTCGCATGCTCACTTGTAAACAAACGCCGCACATACGCACACATGCATACATACACACAAACACACACATACATCACACACGGACACGTACACAACATACAGGCACCACACGATAAACACAATTTCTCTGATATATTTACACACACGACACACAACCCTGCACAGCGCCACACACACACACACACACTCACTCATACCACAGACCTTACAATTTCACTCATAATTATACTCACACTCAACTCATCACACACACACGCACGCAACGTACATACATACACCATTACTCATACAACACACACATACACACATACACGCACGCACATATACACACTCACATACACACACCCACACAGACTCACACAAACACACACACACACACCACACGCACACACGCACAAACACACACACATACACACACCCACACAGACCTCACACAACACACAACACACCACAACCACATACACGCACACACACACACACGCACAAACACACAACAGACAGCACAAACACACACACACACACACACGAACAAACACACACAACACGCCAAACAAACACACACGCACAAACAAACACCTACAACGCACAAAACACACAACACAACGACAAACAAAACACACAATGCACAAACACACACACACAGGCACAAACACACAACACACACAAAACACACACACACAAAACACACACACACATACTTAACCCTCTGATATCACTTTTCCATGGAAAGACCTTAAACTGAAAAACTAACTACTAACACACACGCGACTTCAAGATTTCATTCTTTCCATCTTTTAGGAGGAGTATAAAGGATTGCAAACAAAGTAAACAGGAGAACAAACCTATCAGCAATTTCACGAAAGAAAAAAAAATGTCAGTACCAACAGTGAATCTCTTTTACAGAAAATACAATTCATGTGGAAGTTCTGGGAAATAAGATTTAAAATGTATTCCATTTTGATCAAAAGAGCAGCCTAAAATTTCCAAAAATACCACGGAAGGCAATAAATTTTGACCAAGACAGACCTTTTCGAAATTTGCATTTCATTAAACTACAAAATGAGGACGTGGTTGAATAAAACACACACACACACACACACACACACACACACACACACACACACACACACACACAAACTCCTCTCTCTCTCATACATACACATGGCATGCACACGCACACACACACACACACACACGCACAAAACACACACACACACACACACACACACACACACAAACACACACACACTTAACCCTCTGATATCACTTTTCGGTGGAAGGACGTTAAACTGAAGAACTAACTACTAACACATACGATTTCAAGATTTCGTTCTTTTCATCTTTTAGGAGGAGTATAAAGGATTGCAAACAAAGTAAACAGGAGAACAAACCTATCAGCAATTTCACAAAAGAAACAACATATCAGTACCAAAGGTGACTCTCTGTTACAGAAAATAATAATAATAATAATAATAATAATAATAATGTATGGAATTTATATAGCGATGAATCTTGTAAAGCAAAAAATCAAAGCGCTCAGATGACTTTTTCTAATCGAGGATAATGGAATAAGCACTAATGTGCTTTTTTACATCTAGTCCCCGTGTGTATGCGGTTTTGTACATTTTGTCATCTGTTCCCACCGGCACACAATGGCCTACTCTTTCGAAGAGCGGAACAGGATTGAACGTGTGCGCAAGATGTTCTGCATGCGTTCGCACACGGGGCCTTGGTTTATAGTCTCATCCGAAGGACTTTAACATTCAGTTCGATTTTTTTGTCAAACTGGTAAGAAAGGGCGAGGCTGGGAATCGAACCCAGAACCTCATGGTTTACTTGTTGGCAGGCAAACGTCTTAACCATCCTGCCACCTTCCTTCCATACAGTGCAGTGGAAGTTCTGGGGAATAGGGTTTAAAATGTATTCCATTTTGAATAAAAAGGCAGACAAAATTTTCCAAAAATACCTCCAAAGGCAATAAATTTTGACCAAGACAGACCTTTTCGAGATTTGCATTTCATTAACCTACAAACTGAGGACGAGGGTTGAAGAAAAGACACACACACACACACACACACACACATGCACACACACACCACACACACACACACACGCATGTACACGCATACATAATACTCTCTCATACATACACATGCGCGCGCACACACACACGCACAACACACACACACTTAACACACGCACACACACACACACACAAACTCTCTCTCATACATACACATGTGCACGCGCGCGCACGACGCACCACACACACACCACACACACACACACACACACACACACGTAAGAGTAGGCCATTGTGTGCCCGTGGGAACACATGACAACATTTACAAATCCGCAAACACATGGGGACTGGATGTAGAAAAACCACGTAAAAGTGCTTATTCCATTATCCTCAATATAAAAGAATACAATACAAACTAAATAAAATAAAACACACACAGTGAAGAAAGAGGGAAAGTCACAGGAGGAAATAAGGATAAAAGAGAGAGACGGAGACTTACGCAGGCAGTCAGTCAGTCAGACATACATGCAGACAGTGAGACACACAGACAAAGACAACCAGACAGACAAAGATAGACATACAAAGACAGAGAGAGACAAAGACAGACGATAGACAGACAGAGACAGAGACAGACAAAGACAGGCAAAGATAGACATACAAAGAT
>CM054159.1:38364785-38369785 GCA_028751875.1 Rapana venosa | reverse complement strand
CACAACACACAACAAAAACACACAAAAACACTCGATACCACCACCACCTCCACAGCCCCCCTCACACACACACACTCAGAACCCCCCCCCCACCCACCCACACACAAAACACACACACAAACTGACCCCCTCTCCCATCACACACACACAGACACACACTCAGATACCACCCCACCACCCATGCCCCCCCCTCCCCCCCCCCACACACACACACACATACACACACACTATCCTCATCTCCTCCCACCCCAAACCCACACCCCTTACCCTCACCCCCATTCCATCCTTCTCCAATTCCTCCCTTCCATTCTCTCCCACACTCACAAACTTTCCCCCCCCACCTTGTCCACCCTCCCATTTCCAACCCCACCCTTCGTTTATGGTTTCCAAGACTGTTTATTGGATTAACCACCACACTTGTAATACTTGTCACCATGTAAAAAACCTGGTGAGAGTGAGTGTACTGCCAGCTGCTTCTTCATTTTGTCCATAGATTGGTAGGTCTGTCTGTATAGGGTGGTTGGAGTTGTGGCATTTTAGTTAGTGCGTGTGGTTAGGTACTTAGTATATATATAGTAGTAGGGGGACATTGGTGTCTTGGGTATGTGGTGGGGTGTGGTGGGTTGTGGGTGGGGGGTGGTTGTGTGTGGTGTGGGTGGGGGGGAAATTGGGGTTGGTGTACTGCTGGTTGTCAGTTGTTTGGGCGTGCAAGAAGGCTGGACATGTCCCACGAAAACTGACCATGACAAAAGATACGGTTCATAAAATAAAAGGGGCGTGCTTTTATAATAATAATAATAAGTATGGAATTTTATAGCCTGAATCTTGTAAAGCACAAATCAAAGGCGCTCAGATTTTAAAACATACCACTTAAACACGGCAGATTTCTCACCGTAAATTCGGGCCTCCTCACTCCCGGAAGCGGGAGAACGGTCGCCACTTAGCGCTGCGCCACCCTTTACACCCCTTTTTTTTTTTTTTTTTTTGCGTGTATTTGTTTTTGTTTGTTTTTGTTGTTTGTTTATTTTTTATTGAAGTCATCCATTGTTCTTCCCTACATACAGAAGTCAATCTCTCTTGACACTCACACTCCTTCCTTTGTCTGCCCACCCACCCCACCCATCCTTTATCATTTCTTCCAGAGACGTGTTAGGGATTAACCACCAGCAGCTTGTAATACTTGTCACCTCCCTGTAAAAACCCTGTGGAGGAGTGAGTGTACTGCCAGTCTGCTTCTTCATTTTGTCCATAGGATTTGTAGGGTCTCTCTGTAGTAGGATGGCTGGAGATTGAGGCATTTTTAGTTAGTGCTTTGATTAGGTAGTTAGTAGGCACATATAGTACTAGAAGGGAATCATAGATGTGTCTTTTGGTGTGTGGTGTGTGTGTGTGTGTGTGTGTGTGTGTGTGTGTGTGTGTGTGGTGTGTGTGTGTGTGTGTGTGTGTGTATGTGTTGGTGTACATGCTGGTTGTCAAGTTTGCTTTGTCTGCAAAAACGCTGGACACTGTCCCCACGAAAACTGACCATGACAGAAAGATGCCATTCATAAGATGAAAATGTCTTGCTTTTGCATGTATTGATTTGTTTGTTTTTGCTGTTTGGTTTGTGTTTTTTATTGAAGTTATCCGTTGTTCTTCCCTACATACAAAAGTCAATCTCTCTTCACACTCACACTCATTCCTTTGTCTGGCCACCCACCCACCCATCCTTTATCATTTCTTCCAGAGACGTGTTAGGGATTAACCACCAGCAGCTTGTAATACTTGTCACCTCCCTGTAAAACCCATGGAGGAGTGAGTGTACTGCCAGTCTGCTTCTTTCTTTATTCTCTTTTGTCCATAGGATTTGTAGAGCCTATCTGTCTGTAGCAGTGTCATTGGAGATTGTGGCATTTTTAGTTAGTGCTGTGATTAGGTAGTTAGTAGGCACATATAGTACTAGTAGGGAATCATAGATTTGTCTTTTGTGGGTGTGGGTGTACAGTATTGGGTGTCGTGGCTGTTTTGTCTTGCAAGAAGGCTGGGATGCTGCCCATACAAAAAAACCCTTTGATTATGATAAAAAGATGCTATTTTACATGATAAAAAGTTCTTGCTTTTGCATGTATCTGTTTGTTTGTTGCTTGGTTTTTATTGTTGTTTGTTTGCTGGTTGGTTGGTTTGCTTTATTGAAGTCATCCTTTGTTCTTTCTTATATACATAAGTCAATCTATCTCCACACTCACACTCCTTCCTTTGCCTTCCCACCCACCCACCCATCCTTTATCGTTTTTTCCAGAGACGTGTTAGAGATTAACCACCAGCAGCTTGTAATACTTGTCACCTCCCAATAGAAACCTGTTGAGGAGTGAGTGTACTGCCAGGTGGCTTTTCCATTTTGTCCATGGGATTTGTAGTGTCTATCTGTAGTAGGATGGTTGGAGATTGTGGCATTTTTAGTTAGTGCTGTGTGGTTAGGTAGTTAGTATATACAGTAGTAGTAGGGGGGATCATTTGGTTGTCTTGTGTGTGTGTGAGTGTGTGTGTGTGTGTGTGTGTGTGTACAGTGTTGGTTGTCATGGTGGTTTTGTCTGCAAGAAGGTTGAGACACTGTCCACAAGAAAAACTGTGACTATCATATAAAGACCCCGTATAGCAAGATCAAAAGTTCTTGCTTTTGCGTGTATATGTTGTAGGAATTTTTTCTAAGTAGTTTTTTCTTCTTTTATCTCGAGGATAACGGAATAAGCAATCATGTGCTTGTTTTTATTACGTGCAGTCCCCTTGTGTATGCAGTTTTGTAAATTTTGTCATTCGTTCCCACAGCACAGAATGGCCTACTTTTCCAAAAAGCTGAACGGGTTTTAAAGTCTGTGCAAGATGCTCTGCGTGCATTCGCACTCGGGATTGGTTGTTCTTTCCTACAAAAATATTTTTAAAAGAGCCTGAAAAGCGTTGCCAACACTGGTGAAACAAGTATTTTTATTTCTGAAACAAAAAGAATCTTGCTTCTGAAAAAATTAAAGCTGTCTAGCACTGGTTTGCACCGTGTATCTTCTGATTCAGCGTAGTTTACAGCCAGTCTTTTAAAAAATTCGCAATAGAAATTCCATGGAGCTGGTTCCAGCTTCACTTTAGTGGAAAAGACGGTTTTCCTAAGTGTGCCTGGTGTCTGAAAATACACACTGCCTTTTTTGTCTTTTTTTTTTTTAGGCCTGCTATAATATAGAGGGGACGGGATAGCTCAGTGGTCGGAGCACTCGCTTTCCCCCAGCCAAGTTAAGCAGCGTCAAGCATGGTTACCAGTTGGATCGATGAACGTTTGCGCGCCTTGGCTTCAGTACAGTTCCCCCAGTTCACCCAGCTGTAAATGGGTACCTGCCCTCTTTAGGGTCAGGGAAGGTAAAGCAGCGAGGGATAGGAGATGGGCGCCGCCCTCAATATGCTGGCCCCTAGAGAAGTGAGGTCTCTAACGCCTCGCTCCCCTACGACCTTATAGGTTATGGGACTCCTTTACTTTACTATAATATAGAATGTCCTACATCACGAACACAAGATCCAACAGTGCCTTCTCCTGTGCAACTGAACAAAGCCAGAGAGCCACAATCAAACTAGTCATTCACGATGTTTTCTTGCCGACGATTTGTATTGTACTGTATTGTAGACCGCTTTTAAGTCAGGGCAGATTTCTCTGTATGAACTTCAGGCTGCTCTCCCCTGGGAGAGAGAGCGTGTCGCCACAAGAGCAGCGCCACCCAGTTATCATAATTGTTGCGTCTATTATCAAAGATCAATGGTCACCTGACTGTATGTGTATTTGTTGATTCTTTCTGTCTGTGCTCTTCATCTTTCAGTTATACTGTGTCCCACGAAGATTGTAAGCTTTTTTTTATATTCTTTTATATCTAGGATAATGGAATAAGCACTCATGTGCTTTTTTACATCCAGTCCCCGTGTGTATGCGGTTTTGTCAATTCTGTCATCTGTTCCTACCTACCGGCACACAATGGCCTACTCTTACGAAAAGCGGAACAGGATTTAATGTGTGCGCAAAGATGTTCTGCATGCGTTCGAACACGGGGGCCTCGGGTTTATAGTCTCATCCGAAGGACTTTGACACTCAGTTCGATTTTTTGGGTCAAACTGGGAAGAAAGGGCGAGGAGGCTGGGAATCGAACCCACAACCTCACGGTTTACTTGTTGGCAGGCGAACATCTTAACCGTCCTGCCACCTTCCTTCCTTTAGAGCTTTAGACTTGTTGCAGGATAGCTCAGTGGTCAGAGCACTCGCTTTCCTCAAGCTAAAGGTTAAGCAGCATTGAGTGTAGTTGCTAAGTGGATTTGTGACCGTTTCCGCGCCTTGGCTTCAGTACAGTTCCCCATTTCACCCAGCTGTAAATGTGGACCTTCCCTCTTTGGGGTCAGGGAAGGTAAAGCAGCGAGGGAGAGAAGGGCACAGCCCTCAATATGCTGGCCCCTTGGAAAACTGAGGTATCTGACATCTCGCTCTTTTTCAACGACCGCTTAGGTAATGGGAACACCTTTAACGTTTTAGCTCAATGGATGATATACTGCATTAAAAAGTTTTTGATTAAAGCAACCCGTCCTGTCCTGTCCAGTCCTCATCATTATGCGGTCACTTTCTTCCAACCTCCACTCCTAGTGTGTGTGTGTGAGTGAGTGTGTGTTGTGTGTGTGTGTGTTTTGTAGTGCGTGCGTGCGTGCGTGCATGTGTGTTTGTGTGTGTCTGTCTTTCAGTCTCTGTCTCTCTCTGTCTCTGTCTCTCTGTCTTTGTCTCTGTGTGTCCTCTGTCTTTCTCTCTCCCTCCTTTTTCTCTGTCTCTTCTCTATCTCACCCACATCCCTCTCCTGTCTCTGTCTGTCTGTTTGTCTGTTTGTTCAGTCTGCCCCCCCCCCCCTCTCTCTCTCTCCCAATGGGAACAGATGACAATTCACAAACCGCATACACACGGGACTGGATGTAAAAAAGCACATAAGGGCTTATTTCCATATCCTCTATAA
>CM054159.1:38344785-38349785 GCA_028751875.1 Rapana venosa | reverse complement strand
TGGATGACACTGACAGACAGACAGTGACAATTTCATTTGACAAAAATGTAAGAAATGAATCATGTGGTGAAATTGTGAATGTAGCAAAAGAGTGTGGTTGTAGTTACATAAATGGAATCAAAGATTGTGTCCATGATAACAGGAATGAAGAGGGAGATTGTGAAATGGGGAAGGAGGGTGTGGAAAATCACGAAAAGCATGTGAAGAAAGGTAGGGATGTGATGCAAGCAGAAAATGACAGAGAAGTGCGTGCAGAGAGGGAGAGTGAGGGAGAGGGTGTAGAAGGTGAGAGTGGGGAAGGGTGTGGGGAGAATGAGAGTGAGGAAGAGTGTGCAGAGAATGTAACAGGAGCAGAGTGTGGGGGGTTTATGGAAGATGGGGATGAAAGCTGCCAAAGGGAAGAGACTGTTACACTGGCAGATGTAATGGAAAGGTTGCAGCAAATGACGGAGAAGGCTGAAGATGTCCACTTCATGCTACGTGACATGAGACAGTGCACTGCTAGGACCACTGCTGTGTTGAAGGGAAATGTTCATAAAGATGTTTCTTGATTAATGTGTTGTACACTTCTGGACTGACTTAACAACATGAAGAAACGGTGGTCCGATGAATGACATTATATGTATATAGAACAATGATATGGAATCCATGTCATGAAGACTGTTTGGGCTGTCATTAATTAATTATGCTTTTCGTTGATTCTGTGTTTTGTGCCCAATCCCCATCCCACTGTCCCCTTGTGAATGGGCGATGATGCTTATCACAATAAACTGTTGTCATTGTCATTGTCTCTCTGTCTGTCTCTTTGTCTCTGTCTCTGCCTCTCTGTGTGTCTGTCTCTCTCTCTCTGTCTGTTTCTTTGTCTCTGTCTCTGCCTCTCTGTGTGTCTGTCTCTCTCTCTGTCTGTTTCTCTCTCTGTCTGTCTCTCTCTGTCTGTCTCTCTGTCTCTCTCTCTGTCTGTCTCTTTGTCTCTCTCTCTGTCTCTCTCTCTGTCTGTCTCTCTCTCTCTGTCTGTCTCTCTCTGTCTGTCTCTCTGTCTGTCTCTCTCTCTGTCTCTTTCTCTGTCTGTCTCTTTGTCTCTGTCTCTGCCTCTCTGTGTGTCTGTCTCTCTCTCTGTCTGTTTCTCTCTCTGTCTGTCTCTCTCTGTCTGTCTCTCTGTCTCTCTGTCTCTCTCTCTGTCTGTCTCTTTGTCTCCTCTCTGTCTCTGTCTCTCTGTCTCTCTCTCAGTCTGTCTCTCTTTCTCAGTCTGTCTCTCTCTCTCTGTCTGTGTCTCTGTCTGTCTATCTCCCAGACGGTGTTCACGTTTGTGGTTGTTGAATGTACTCCTCTCTCCTCTCTCTCTCATCTCTCTCTCTCTCTCTCTCTCTCTCTCTCTCTCTCTCTCTCTCTCTCTCTCTCTCCTCTCTCTCTCTCTCTCTCTCTCTCTCTGTCTCAACCTAAGTATTATAATAATGCATGTCGTTTTAGATTAAACCTACTCATGGCAGTAAGAAATGAGAGCGTCTTATGTAACCTTGCGAGGTTTGTTGTCTACAAAGCTTTGAAATATCTTGACACTGTTACAAGTGTAATGATTGCATGATACAATAAGGTGTTTCTGAGAGCAAATCTTTTCCGAACCGATAATTATTTCTAGCATTTTATGTATGATCACCCCTTCAGTAAGGGGCCATGGCCTAAATCTGAATAACATATTTCGTATTCGTATTCGTATTCTCTCTGTCTCTGTCTCTCTCTGCGTCTGTCTCTCTGTCCCAGACGGTGGTGAGAGTACATGTGTCTACGCGCGCGTACACCCGCACACCTGCATGCTTGATCGTGCGTGTGTGTTTGCATGTCTGCATGCGTGTGCGTGCCTGCGTGGGTGTAGGTGTAAGTTCATAATAATGGCGTATTGGCTCACACCCGTGGAAGCGAGCTGGTGGGCTGCTTTCTTCATTCAGTTACATTCATCTTTCCTGTTGTATATAATAGAGCTTTACCGTCCGCCAGAGATAGATAGATAGATAGATAGATAGATAGATAGATGATAGATAGATAGATAGATAGATAGATAGATAGATAGATAGATAGATAGGTAGATAGATAGATAGATAGATAGAGAGAGAGAGATAGATAGATAGATAGATAAGAGAGACAGACAGACAGACAGACAGACAGACAGACAGACAGAGGCAGATAGAGACAGATAGAGACAGAGAGAGACAGAGAGAGGGAGAGAGGGAGAGACAGAGAGAAAGAGAGGGAGAGAGAGACAGACAGACAGACAGAAAGACAGACGGAGCCAGAGAGAGATAGAGACATAGAGACAGAGATAGAGAGAGAGACAGACAGACAGATAGAGGGAGAGAGACAGAGAGAGAGAGGGGGAATGCGAATGCGAATGCGAGGGAGAGAGACAGAGAGAGAGAGAGGGAGAGAGACACAGAGAGAGAGAGAGAGGGAGAGACAGAGAGAGAGAGAGGTGTGATGGATACAAGCTGTTACACAAAAGATATTTCGTCAAATAAAATGCGTGCGCCCACGCATGCACACGTGCATACACGCACGCACGCATGCATGCATACACAGCGTTCATACACATGCACACACGCACGCGCGCACACATACATACACGCATATGCGCACACCGCTCTGGCACATATGCACATGCGCGCACACACATACAAACAAACACACACAGACAGATACACACATTTTCTAATATCAGAGTAATCTTGTCAGAAGAGGTTAAATGAATTTGAACACACACGCACACACGCGCGCGCGCGCACACACGCACACACAACACACACACACACACACACACACACCTTCATCCTTCCCCCGCCCCCACACACACGCTCAACCACCCCCACCCCCACACCCCCAACACCCACCCCACACACACAACAAACACAACGCGCACACACACATCTCACTCTCCCACCCTCATCCACACCCCCACTCCCACCCCAACACCCCACCCACACACACCCAACTCCCCCCCCCCCCCCCAAACCACCTACTCCCTCCCCCCACTTCACACACACACACACATGTTGCCCACAATAATAATAACAACAACAATAATCACCTTCGTGTCAATAACAATACAATAACAGAGGCTATCATTATAGGAAGCAGTGGGTGGATGGATGGATGGATGGATGGATTGATGGCTGGCTGGCTGGCTGGCTGGCTGGCTGGCTGGCTGGCTGGATGGATGGATGGATGGATGGGTGTGTGGGGTACCCTGGTGCAGTTCCATCATTGTATTGCTGTTGGCGTGAGGCAGAGGACAAAGACAGCAAGGCTGGTGACATGTTGTCTTTCTTCCCTAGGTTTTGCAAGCGCTATGGTTAGTGTGTGGTGTGTGTGTGTGTGTGTGTGTGTGTGTGTGTGTGTGTGTGTGTGTGTGTGTGTGTGTGTGTGTGTGTGAGTGTGTGAGAGGGAGGGTGGGGGTGGGGGGGGGGGGGGTTAGTGTGTGTGTGTATGTGTGTGTGTGTGTGTTGTGTGTGTGTGTGTGTGTGTGTGGGTGGGTGTGTGGTGGGTGTGGGTGGTGAGTATGTGAGTGTGTGTGTGTGTGAGAAGGTGTGGGGGGGGGGGGGGTTGGAAGTGTGTGTGTATGTATGTATGTGTGTTGTGTGTTATGTGTGTGTGTGTGTGTGTGTGTGTGGTGTTGTGTGTGTGATGTGTGTGCGTGTGTGTGGGGACGGGGCGTGTAAGTGTGTGTGCGTGAGTGCATGTGTGTGTATGTGTGTGCGCGCGCGCGTGTGTGTGTGTTGGGTGTGGTGTGTGAGTGTGTTGTGTGTGTGTTGTGTGTATGTGTGTTGGTGTGTGTTGTGTGTGTGCGTGTGTGAGTATGTGTGTGTGTTGTGCATGTGTGAGTGTTTAGTGTGCGTGTGTGCATGTGTATGTGTGTGTGCGCGCACGTGCGCGCGCGCTTTCAACGATATCTAACGGCAACAAAAGACACACTGTAATAAGACCTAGACAAGCTGTGACAAGATCGATATGAAGGAAGACGAGTTTTGATAACAGAAGACGTAATGAGACAAGACCACTTTTGTTAAGGCAAAATGTAATAAGACAAGGCAAGCTTTGAAAAGACAAGACGTAATAAGTTTTGAAAAGACAAAATGTAACAAGACATTTTTTTTATAAGAGAAGATGTGATAAGACAAGTTTTGAAACCACAAGACGTAAAAAGACAAGTTTTGAAAAAGACAACATGTAACAAGACAAGCTTTGATAAGAAAAGATGTAATAAGACAAGACCAGCTTTCATAAGATCAGACTAATAAGACAAGTTTTGGTAAGAAAATGCATTATAAACCAAGACAACCTTCAATAAGACAAAACGTAATAAGTCAAGTTTTGAAAAGCCAAGATGTAATAAGACAAGTTTTGATAAGGCAAGATGTAATAAGACAAATTTTGATAAGACAAGATGTGATAAGACAAGTTTTGATAAGACAAGATGTGATAAGACAAGTTTTGATAAGGCAAGATGTGATAAGACATGTTTTGAAAAGACAAGATGTAATAAGACAAGCTTTGAAACCACAAGACGTAATAAGACAAGTTTTGAAAAGACAAGACGTAATAAGTCAAGTTTTGATAAGGCAAGACGTAACAAGACAAGTTTTGATAAGGCAAGATGTAATAAGACAAGTTTTGAAAAGACAAGATGTAACAAGACAAGTTTTGAAAAGACAAGATGTAACAAGACAAGTTTTGAAAAGACAAGTCGTAATAAGACAAGTTGTGAGAAGGAAAGATGTAATAATACAAGTTGTGATAAGACAAGACGTAATAAGACAAGTTTTGATAAGACAAGACGTAATAAGATAAGACCAGCTTTCATAAGACAAGACGTAATAAGTCAAGCTGTGAGAAGACAAGACGTAAAAAGACAAGTTGTGATAAGACAAGACGTAAAATGATAAGTTTTGAAAAGACAAGATGTAATCAGATAAGTTTTGATAAGGCGGGATGTAATAACCGGTTTTGGTAAG
>CM054159.1:38337285-38339785 GCA_028751875.1 Rapana venosa | reverse complement strand
TCAAATGACAAGCAGAGCTATACTAACAGCAGACAGTTACTTGACTTCAAATGACAAGCGGAACTATACTAACAACAGACAGCTTTTTGACTTCAAATGACAATGTGACTATAATAACAGCAGACAGTCATTTGACTTCAATTGACAAACATGACTATACTAACAGCAGACAGTTACTTGACTTCAAATGACAAATGTGACTATACTGACAGCAGAAAGCTGACTTCAAATGACAAATGTGACTATACTGACAGCAGAAAGCTGACTTCAAATGACAAATGTGACTATACTAACAGCAGACAGTTAGTTGACTTCAAATGACAAACGTGACTATATTAACAACACACAGCTGACTCCACATGACAAGCATGACAATACTAGCAGACATTAACTTGGCTGACATTAAACTGACAAACCTGACCACACTAACAACCCACTGGCTGACTTCAAACTAACAAGGGTCTCTATACTAACTAACAGACACACACACACACACACACCACACACACACACAAAACACACATAGAGTAACTTAGTTGACTTCAAAACGACACCCCCCAAAAAACCCCTTACCAAACCACAACACACACACACACACACACATACACACACACGCACACATACAAAGAGTAACTTAGCTGACTTCAAAACGACCAACAACACAAAAAAACAACTTACAAAACAACACACACACACACACACACACACACACACACACACACACCACACACATAAAACACAAAACACACACACACACACACACACACATTCACACACACAAACACACACACACACATACTCACACACTCACACACACACTACACACACACACAAACACCACACACTCACACTCACACACACACAAACACACACACACACACACACACACACACACACACACACACACACACACACACACACACACACAAGACTTAGCTGACTGACTTCAAACGACAAGCGTCAGGTTACTAACTTAAACGGCAGACAAGCCAAGCCAAGCCAAGGTCCTGTCTGTCTCTCTCTCTCCTTGTCCACACACACACACACCACACCACACCACACCACACACACCACAACAACAAAAAAAGCTAGTCAGGCGAGGGCTTATAGTGTCAGGGTTGATTGAGTTTTTCCTTCCCTGAGTTCCCTGCCCCTTAAAGAGGAGAGAACACGGAGCAAAGGTGTAAGGGGCCCCGTGGTTTGTCTCTGATCTTGGCCTAACCTCTGGGCTTGACCCGTATTTATAAAGTAAGTCGCGACAATCTGCACGAACCTTACATTCTTCAAACACGTCATGTATGGGGATTGACTCGCGTCAGAAGTTGTGGGGTTCTTCTTGTTGTTGATTTTTGTTGTTGTTTTTTTATGGTTTTTTTTTATGGTTTTTTTTTTTGGGGGGGGGTTTCGTGTGTGTGTGTGTGTGTTGTTGTGTGTGTGTGTGTGTGTGTGCGGAGGGGGGAGGAGGGGGTTGGGGGGTAGGGGTGGGGTCGGGGGAGGTTGGTAGGTGGAGAAGAAAGAAGTGAGGTGGTTATGTTGAATAATGAGTTATATATAACAGAGAGAGTTTAAGCAGAAGCGTACAGAGTTTCAGGTTATGGAAAAGGGGTTATGGCTATAAGAAGGGGGGAAAAAAGCAACAATGGGTGGCGCTGCTCTTGTGGCGACGCGCTTTGCCCCGAGGGGAGAGCAGTCCGAATTTTACGCAGAGAAGAAATCTGCCGTGACTTAAAGTGGTATGAAAATTAAAAGGAAAATGTGAAAAAAATTGATTCTTTGTTGTTGTTGTTATTGTTGTTGTTGTTGTCTCTGTCTCTGCCTCTTGTTGTTGTTATTGTTGTGTCAATGTTGAGCGTTCTCCAGCTTAGCACTATGAGAGTCACCCGGAATAATCAATAATTATGTACTGGGACTCACTCATCGTACCTGACCTGTGGATCGATGGTCTAGAGGTAACGCGCCTGTCTAGAAAGCGAAAAATCCGGGTCGGAAGTGTGCGGTGGTTCGTACCCCGTTTGGACCCGAAACTTTTCCCCCACCCATTAGACCATGAGTGGTGGTCTGGGCGCTAGTCTTTCGGATGAGACGGTAAACCGAGGTCCAGTGTGTTACACATAATTATTTAGCGCACGTAAAAGAACCCACGGCAACAAGAGAGTTGTCCCTGGCAAAATTCTGTAGAAAAAAGCCACTCTGATAGGGAAACAAATACAGTTGCAGACAGGAAAAGAAAAAAAATGGGTGGCGCTGCTCTTGTGGCGACGCACTCTCCCCCGAGGGGAGGGAGCAGCCCGAATTTCACGGAGAGAAATCTGCCGTGACTTAAAGTGGTATGAAATGATATATGAAATGAAATGAAATGACCATGACTGTGAAATGAAAATTCTCCACACTGGATGATGGACAGTGTGTGTCTACCTACAACTCTGTTCTCTTTTGTTGTGCACCAATCAAACTTACAGAATAAAGAGGTTCTTTTAATATGAAATTTTGTTTGCTTTTT
>CM054159.1:38324785-38327285 GCA_028751875.1 Rapana venosa | reverse complement strand
GAATAAGCACTCATGTGCTTTTTTTTACATCCAGGTCCCGTGTGTATGCAGTTTTTGTAAATGTTGTCATCTGTTCCCACCGGCACACAATGGCCTACTCTTTCGAAAAGCGGAACAGGATTCAACGTGTGCGCAAGATGTTCTGCATGCGTTCGCACACGGGGCCTCGGTTTATAGTCTCATCCGAAGGTACCTGCAGTGTTAGGCCAAGAGAAACAAGACACATGCAGTGTCAGTCAAGTACTTGAACCAAACACTCTGAAAATCGCGTCTGTAAAATTAAAAAATAATAATAATAAAGAAAAAAAGGATGATGCTCGGTGAGATAGTTCCAATCTTCTTCTCCTTAAAAATCTGGAACAAATTCAATTCTACCTACGAGCGAGCTAGTTAGTTCAAACTTGAACGCACGCGCGCGCGCGCGCGCACACCACACACACACACACACACACACACACACGCACACACACACGCACACACGCACGCACACACGCACACACACGCACACACACGCACGCACAACACGCACACACGCACACACACACACACACACCACACACACACACACACACACACACACACGCACACACACAAAATCCCCAGTGTTTGGTGGTGGGATACAAATCCCATGCTTCTTCTGGAAGAAATCCCACTTCATTAGCTACTGTGTGTTACGGCAGCTGGGGAGGGGGGGGGGGGGGTAAAGGGGGGGGAGAGGAGGACGGGGGAGTGGGGGGGGGGGGATGGGGGGCTATCTTAGTGTCTGTTATACCTCTTTGGCACAGACAGCAGCAGTTGAAGAAGAAGAAGAAGAAGAAGCAACAACAACAACAACAACAACAACAACAACAGCAGCATTGCAAAGAAGAAAGCAAATAAGAAGAAGAAGAAGAAGAAGAAGAAGAAGAAGAAGAAGAAGAAGAGGAAGAAGATTTGCGAGGAAGAAGAAGATGGCAAAGAAGAAGAATTGCTTAGAAGAAAAAGAAGAAGAACAAGAACAAGAAAGAAAGAAAGAAAGAAAGGAAGGAAGGAAGGAAGGAAGGAAGGAAGGAAGGAAGAAAGGAAGGAAGAAAGAAGTAAAGAAAAAAGAAAGAAAAAGAAAAAAGAAAGAAAAGCAAGAAAGCAAACAAGCAAGGAAGAAAAGAAAGAAAGAAACAAACAAAGAATGAAAGAAAGAAGAATATAAGAAAGAATGAAAGAAAAGCAAAGAAAGTTAGAAACAAAGCAACCAAAAAAAAGGAAAGAAAAGAAGGAAAGAAAAGAAAACAAAAAAGAAAAAAGACAAACAGAAAGACAGACGAAAACAAACAAACAACACAAAGAAAGAAAGAAACAAACAAACAAACAACACAAGAAGAAAGAAAGAAACAAACAAACAAACAACGAACAAAGAAAGGAAGACAGACAGACAGACAGTCAAACAACGAAGACAGACAGACAGACAGACAAATAAACAAGAAAACAAAACAAACAAACAACAAAAGAAAGACAGAAAGACAGACAGACAGACAAAGAAAGACAGGCACAAACAACCAAACAACGAAACAAGACAGACAAACAGACAAAGAAACAACCAAAAAACAGACACAAAACAAAAGAAACAAACAAACAAAAAACCAAGAAAAGAACCTTCCACCTTCTGACTGTTCTGGAACCAGCAAACCGAGAGCTGTTCATTCTGCCTCTCCAGCCTAGGCCTATTAGCCTTGTTTCTGAAGCCAAACGGGCAACTAGGCCTAATAGCTGTCGATGACTTGACGCGTCTGTCTTCAATCTCTCTCTCTCTCTCTATAGATCTTTGCCAAAGCTTTTCTTAGACCATGATGGGCATCTTGTCGTGTCGTGTCTTGTCTCTTTGTGTTGTATGTATCGTTTCGTCAAGTCAAGTCAAGTCAAGTCAAGTCAAAGATTTTTTTTTGGCAGATGGTGGTTTGAATAGGCGGTGAGTTTGGGTTGGGTTTTGTTTGGTTTGTTTGTTTATCGAAGTTATCTGTTTAGGAATAAAATTACTTGATCAATAGTGTTTTTTAAATATTCGTGTGTTTGTTTGTGTGTGTGTGTGGTGGGGTGTGTTGTGTGTGTGTGTGTGTGTGTGTGTGTGTGTGTGTGTGTTTATGTGTGTGTGTTTGTGTGTGTGTGTGTGTGTGTTGTGTGTTGTGTGTGTGTTTGTAGTGTGTGTAGTGTATGTGTGTGTGTGGTGGTGTGTGCCGTAAGTGGTTGTGCGTGTGTGTGTAGTGTTGATGTAGAGCGAGTGTGTGTGTGTGTAAGTGTGTGTAGTGTAGTGTGTGTATGTGTGTGTGTGTGTAAGTGTGTGTAGTGTGTGTGTTAGACTATAGTGTGTATGGTGCGTGTATAGACTATAGTGTGTGTGTGTTAGTGTATGTGTATGTATGTGTCTCTGTCTGTCTGAATATCTGTTTTTCTGGTTGTCTGTCTTGCTATCTGTCTGCGTGTATGTCTCTGTCTGTGTATGTGTGTCAATGGTTCTGTCTCTGTAAGG
>CM054159.1:38304785-38322285 GCA_028751875.1 Rapana venosa | reverse complement strand
CCCCCCCCCCCCCCCCCCCCCCCCCCCCCCCCCTTTTTTTTTTTTTTTTCCCCCCCCCCCCCCCCCCTTCCCCCCCTTTTTTCCCCCCCCCCCCCCCCCCCCGGGTTCTTTTTTTTCCCCCCCCTTTTCCCCCCCCAAAAAAAGGGGGGGGGGGCCCCCCCCCCCCCCCCCCGGGGGGGGGGCCCCCCCCCCCCCCCCCCCCCCCCCCCCTTTTTTTTGTCGGGGGGGTTTTTTTTTTTTTTTTTCCCCCCCCCCCCCCCGGGGGGGGGGGGGGGGGGGGGGGGGGGCCCCCGGGGGGGGGGGGGGGGGGTTTTTTTCCCCCCCCCCCCCCCCCGGGCCCCCCCCCCCCCCCCCCCCCCCCCCCCCCCTTTTTTTTTTCCCCCCCCCCCCCCCCCCCCCCCCCCCCCCCCCCCCCCCCCCCCCCCCCCCCCCCCCCCCCCCCCCCCCCCCCCCCCGGGGGGCCCCCCCCCCCCCCCCCCGAAAAAAAAGCCCCCCCCCTTTTTTTTCCCCCCCCCCCCCCCCCCCCCCCCCCTTTTTTTTTGGGGGACAACCCCCCCCCAAAAAAAAAAAAAAAAAAGGGGGGGGAAAAAAAAAAAAAAACCCCCGGGGGGCCAAAAAAAAAAAAAGGGGAGGAGGGGGGGGGGGGGGGGGGGGTTGGGGGGGGGGGTGGGGGGGGGGGTTTTTTTTTTTTTTTTTTTTTTAAATTTTTTCTTTTTTTCTTTTTTTCCCCCTTTTTTTTTTTTTTTCTTTTTCTTTTTTTTTTTTTTTTTTTTTCTTTTTTCCCTTTTTTTTTTTTTTTTTTTTTTTTTTTTTTTTTCCCTTTTTTTTTTTTTTCCTTTTTCTTCTCTTCCTCCCCTCCTTTTTTCTCCTTTCTTTTCCCCTTTTCTTTTTTTTTCTTCTTCTTTTTTTTTCTTTTTCCCCCCCTTTTCCCCTTTTTTTTCTTTTTCCCCTTTTTTTTTTCCTTTTTCTTTTTTTCTTTTTTTTCTTCTTTTTTTTCTTTTTTTTTTTTTTTTTTGTTTTTAATTTTTTCCCATTTTCCCTTTTTCCCCTTTTTTGGGGAACGTAGTCCACTTAAATTTTTTTTTTTTTGTAAGCTTCTTTTGTTCATTTGTTGTTGTTTTTTTTTTTTTTTTTATTACTGTGCCAAATTCTAAAACTATTTTGATTGTGCTGCTACCCTTTTTCTTTTTTTTCCCCCCCCCAAAATTCCCCAACTTAACTTATTTCTAAATTTTTTTTTTCTTTTCTTTTTTTTTTATTTTCTTTTTTTTTTTTCCCCCCCCCCCTTTTTTTTTTTTTAAAAAAAGGGGGGGAAGGAGGGGGAGGTTTGCTTTGCTGCGTGATAGAGATGAGAGGTTAAGATGAGAAAATGAAAATTTTATTTTCTTTTTAACTTACTTTACTATTCCGCTGTGATGTTGCGCTGCGCGCTGCCATACAAATACTTCTTTCTACTAAACTTACTACCTTTCTAAACTACTACTACTACTACTAAACTAAATAATACTATTCCAAAAATTCTCTCTGTTTCTTCTCTCTCTCTCTCTCTCTCTCTCTCTCTCTTCCTCTCTCTCCCGCCTGTCTGTTTTTCTTCTGTCTGCGTCTGTCCGTTTCTTCTATCTCTGCCTTTTTTTTCTGTCTATTCTGTCTCTGTTTCCCTTTTCTGTCGTCTGCCCATCTGCCCCTATGTCTATCTCTGTCCTCCGTTTTCCTTCTCTTCTTTTCCCCCTGTCTCTCTCTTTCCCTTCTCTCTCTCTCTTCCCCTTCTCTCTCCATCCCTCCCTCCGTCAACACCCCCACCCCTCCCTCCCTCCCTCTCCTCCCCCCACCCCTTTCTGTCTGTATATTTCTCTCTCTCCCCTCCCTCCCAAACCCCCACCCTCCCTCCCTCCCTCCATCCCCCTCCCTTCCACTTTCCTCACTCCCCCCCCACCCCTCCCCCACCCCAAACCCCCCACCCCACCCACCCCCCCCCCACCCCCACCCTCCCTTAACTTCTTCCTACCCCCCCCCCTCCCTCCCCACCCCCCCCCCACCCCCCCCAACTCTCCTTTAAAACCTTAAAAAAGATGATAGCAGGCCCCACACACAAAAAGACACAACACACCACAACACAAAAACCAAACAAAAACCAACAACCACACACCACACACCACACAACCACACACAAAACCAAAAACCACAAAAAACACACACACCCCGCGCCAAAACTTACACAAAACACAGACACACCCAAACAAAACAACACACACAAACAACACAACACCACACCACACTTACCACGACCACACACCAACCACACACAAAGGAGGAGGAGGAGTAAAGTAAAACCGGAACTGGGAAAGGAGCCCAGACATTGTCCCCTTAACTTACTTATAAATTTGTTGTTGGCCCCCCCACTAACCTCTGCTTGAAGTATTAAAAGGGTAGGATGAATAGTTCCCCCTGTTAGCCCAATAATAAGTCGGCGACAACAACAACCCCCCATATCAAGCGGAGGAAAATAGGACCCTGGGTGAGGGGTGAGGGTGGTGGGGGGGTGGGGGGTGTTGGAGGGGGGGGGGGGGGGGGGGGGGGGGGGGGGGGGGGGGCAGGGAGGGGGTGGGGAAAAGGGGAAAATACAATGACAGGCCCACATAATGAAACAACGAGCCGCACATGATGAAATACTGCTAGAAGGTTTAAGTGGAGGGGGGGAGGGGAGGAGAAGAGGGGGGGAGGGGGATAAAAGGGAAAGGGGGAAGAGGAGGAGGAGGAGGTGGGAAGAGGGGGAGGAAGGATGAGGGGAGGATGAAAAAGGATTAGAGGAGGAGGAGAAGAGGGGGAGGGGATAAGAGGAGGAAGAGATTAAAAGGAGGAGGAGGAAGAGAGGAGGAGGAGGTGAAGAGGAGGAGGAGGAGGAGGAGGATGAAGAGGAGGAAGAGGATTAAGAGGAGGAGGAGGAAGAGGAGGAGTGAGGAGGTGAAGAGGAGGAGGAGGAGGAGGGAAGGGAGAAGAAGAGGAGTAAGAGGGGAGGATGAAGAGGAGGAGGATGAAGAGGAGGAGGAGAAGGAATATTAAATATTGTATGGAATTTATATAGCGCTGAATCTTGTAAAGCAACAAATCAAAGCGCTCAGATTTTTTTTAATGCGTGCATGCGTTTTTTTAAATTTTGTCATGTGTTCCCACTGGCACACAATGGCCTACTCTTTCGAACAGCGGAACAGGGTTTAACGTGTGGGCAAGATGTTCTGCATGCGTTCGCACACGGGGCCTCGGTTTATAGTCTCTTCCGAAGGATGAAGAGGAGGAGAAGGATGAAGAGGAGGAGGAGGAGGATGAAGAGGAGGAGAAGGATGAAGAGGAGGTGGAGAGAGGATGAAGAGGTGAGGAGGAGGAGGATGAAGGTGGAGATGGAGGAGGAAGAGGAGGAGGAGGATGAGACGAGGAGGTGGTTGAAGAGGAGGAGGGTGGATGTTTGATGTTATTTGTATGAAATTATCTGGGGGTACAGGTGTGTGTGTGTGTGCGTGTGGTGTGTGTGTGGTGGGGGGGGGGGGTGCGTGCGTGTGTGTGCGTGGGGGGGTGGGTGGGGAGAGGGGGGGGGAATGGGGATCGGGGGGGAGGGGAGTGGGGGGGAAGGGGAGGGGTAGGGGTGGGAGGTGTGGTGGAGGGGGGGGGGGGGGGGGGAGAGGGGGGGGGGGAGGGAGAGGGGGGGGGGCGGGGGATATGTAGGGGTGTGTGTGCAGTGTGTATGTGTTGTGTGTGCTGTGTGTATGTGTTGTGTGTATGTGTGTGTGCAGTATGCTTGTGTTTGTGTGTATGTGTGTGGCAGTGTATATGTTTGTTGTGTGTATGTGTGTGCGGTGCGTGCGTTGTGTGGTTTGGGGGGGTGCGGTACGTGCGTGCGTGTGTTTGTGCGTGTGTGTGTGTCGTGAATGTGTTGTGTTTGTACGCGCGCGAGCTGTATGTACGTGCTTTCATCTTTTTCTTACTTCTTCTTCTTCTTCCTTTCATCCTTCTTCTTCTTCTTCTTCTTTTCTTAATTCATCTTCTTTCATGTCTTCGCTAAATTATTCTTTGCAAAATTCTTCTTCTTGGCAATTCTTCTTCGCAAATTCTTCTCGCATACTTCTAATTCTTCTTCTTTAAATTTTTCTCTTCGCTATTCTTCGTCTTCTTCAACTTTTTCTTCTTCTTCTTCTTCTGTCTTCTTCCTTCTTTTCATTCTTCTTCTTCTTCTTCTTCTCCTCCTCCCTTCTCCCTTCTCCTTCTTTCTTTCTTCTGACTAGCAGCATTGTTTTTTTTTACTAATATCTGTATCATCACTTTTAATCGCGCAAGATGTGAAGTAGCACGTGGTTATGTAGCACGTGCGTGTTAGCCTATTAATTGATTTTGTGGGAAAACGACAGGGGAAAAGCCATGGGTACCAAGAGTTGCTCGCCCACTGTAAGATGGCTAGGCCTGTATTCCTAGGCCTACTGCTGTTTACTGTTTAAGGCTTACACACCGTATTAAAAAAAGGACTCTTTTTTTTCCTTCTGGTTTTTCTATGTGACTCTTATATTCATACCGCACGTACTAAGGCATCCACAGAAATAAAAACCCCTTTTTGTGTGTGAAAGACTAGCCTCTGACTCAAAACTCATGGGATTTTGAACAAATTTGGTAGGTTTGAAATTTTTTTTAAAAATGTTTCAGCAAATCCTGTACCCCCCTCAGTCCTTTTGTCGTCTGCTAGCTTCCTTACCGCAATATGCATGCGCGCACGGGGGTCAGCACTGTAGGAATACAGGCAAACCTCATTTTAATGGTTATTTCCAACTGTCTCGTGACTACCTGGGTATTGCTCTATGTCCTCAATCCCCCCTCCCCACAAAAACAAGTGCAGAGTCCATTTGTTCATGCTTTAAAAAAAATCTGTGAAAAATCACCAACATGGGTATTTCCATCTTCCTCGGACACTACCTGGGTTATAGCTCTTTGTCCTCAATTCCACCCCCCCCCCCCCCCCCCAAAAAAAAACCAAGTGCACAGTTCATTTTTCATGCTTTAAAAAAATCTGTGAAAATCATCAAACATGGTATTTCCAACTTTCTCATGACTACCTGGGTATTGCTCTTGTCCTCAATCCCCACCCCCCCCCCCCCCCCCCCCCCCCCAAAATAAAAAAAAAAAAAAACCACACACAAAAACAAGTGCACAGTCCATTTTTTCATGGGTCTGAAAAAAAATCTGTGAAAATCACAAACTTTATTTCCCCCCCACTCAGCTTCTTAGAAGATACTATTGGCTCCCCCACAATGATAACGGTTGTGCGGCCTAAACAAGGGCTACACATGCTGCAGGACTGCAGGCTGCAGGCATCATGGCCCTGGCCTGGCCCATGTGGCCTCCTTTGGCTTTTCCTTGATCCGTCTGCATCAAAAGATTCCCTCCCCCTTCTGCCCCTGTTCCCTGTCGTGTCAGCTCTCTGCATCTGTATCTGTCTGTCTGTTTGTTTGTTTGTTTGTTTGTTTGTTTGTTTGTCTGTTTGACTACTACTACCACTACCACCACCACCACTACCACCACTACCACCACCACCACCACCACCACCACTACTACTACTACTACTACTACTTCTACTACTACTACAACTACTACTACTACTATACTACTACTACTACCACCACCACCACCACCACCACTACTACTACTGCTACTACTGCTACTACTACTACTACTGCTACTACTACTACTACTACTTCTACTACTACTACTACTACTACTACTACCACCACCACCACCACCACCACTACTACTACTGCTACTACTGCTACTACTACTACTACTGCTACTACTACTACTACTACTACTTCTACTACTACTACTACTACTTCTACTACTACTACTTCTACTACTACTACTACTACTACAACTTCTACTACTACTACTACTATTTCTTCTACTACTACTACTACAACTTCTACTACTACTACTACTTCTACTACTTCTTCTACTACTAACTACTACTACTACTACTACTATCACCACCACCACTACCACCACCACCACCACTACTACTACTACTACTACTACTACTACTACTACTACTACTACTACTACTACTACTACTACTACTACGTCTACTACTACTACTACTACTACTACTACTACTACTACTACTACTACTACTACTTCTACTACTACTACTACTACTACTACTACTACTACTACTTCTACTACCACTACTACTACTACTACTACTACTACTACTACCACCACCACCACCACCACCACCACCACCACCACCATCACTGTTGTAGCACTTTCCTCACCTGTAGTCTTCTGCATTTCTTATCACAGTATCTACGAAGCATTCGGTCTAATTCCAGATAGAGAGAATTGATAAAGGATGAATTTTAAATTTGTTTTTTAAAGAAAAGAACATATATTATTATCTAAGGTTAAAATGTGTGCAAAATGTCTATCGACAGATATGGGGAAGTATGCCCCCCCCCAAAAAAAAACCCCTGTGATCATCATTTTATTTTTTCTTCTTTTCGATATTAAAGTTAAAAAAAAGTAAAGGTGTTCCATAACCTATATGGTCGTAGGGGAGTGAGGCGTCAGAGACCTCACTTTTCTAGGGCCAGCATATTGAGGGCGGCGCCCATCTCCTCTCCCTCGCTGCTTTACCTTCCCTGACCCTAAAGAGGGCAGGTACCCATTTACAGCTGGGGGAACTGGGGGAACTGTACTGAAGCCAAGGCGCGTAAACGAAAAAAAAGGGTTGGGAGGGGGGGGGAAAAAGGGCCCGGGGAAGGGGTTTTTGGGGAGGGAAAAGGATGAAAAGGGGGGAAAAGGCCCCGAACCAGTAAATAAACAACAACAGCCCCAATGATTGTGGGGAAAAAGGGGCCCGGGGTGGGGGTGGGGGTTATTTTTTTAAGGGGGGGGGGAGGGGGGGGGGGAGGGGGGGGGGGGAGGGGGGGAAAAAAGGGGGAAGAAAAAGGTAAGAAAGCCGGGGGGAAAAAGGAAAAGGAAGGAAAAGGTGGATAAAAGGAGGGGGGAGGAGGGGGGGAGAGGGGGGAAAAGGAAAAAAGAAAGGAGGAGGAGGGAAAAGGTGGTTTTGGAAGAGGAGGGGAGGAAGGAGGGAAAAGGAGGAAAAAAGAGGTTTAAGAGGAGGGGGGAAAGGAAAAGTAAGGACGAGGAGGGGGAAAGGGTTGAAGGAGGAGGGGGGTGAGGAGGAGGGGGTTTGAAGAGGAGGAGGAAAGGGGGAGGATAAAAAAAATTAAGAGGAGGAGGGGGAAAGAGGAGGAGGAGGGGTGAAAAAGGAGGGGGAGGGGGGGAAGGAAAGAGGAGGAAGAGGAGTAAGAGGGGGAGGATGAAAAAGAGGGAGGATGAAGGGGAGGAGGAGAAGGAAAATAATAATGTAGGGAATTTATTTTGGGGAAAAATTTTTTGGAAAAAAGGGCAACAAATCAAAGCCTCAGGTTTTTTTTTTTTTTTTTTAATGCGGTGCGGGGCTTTTTTTTTTTTTTTAAATTTTGTCATGTGTTACACTGGCACACAAGGGCCCCTATCTTTCAAACGGGGAAACCCGGGTTTTTTAAAGTAGGGGGGCAAGAGTTTTAAATGCTTTTCCGCACAGGGGGGCCTCTTTTTTATAGCTCATCCGAAGGAGGGAAAGGGGAGAAGGATAAAGGGGAGGAGGGAGGAGGGGAGGATGAAGAGGAGGAAAAAGGAAAAATGAGGGGGGAGGAGGTTGAAGAGAGGAGGAGGCAGGAGGGGGGAAAAAAGGGAGGAGAAGAGGGGAAAGGGGGAGAGAGGATAAAAACCGGGGAAGGGGATGAAGGGAGGGGGTGGGGGATTTTTAAAATTTATTTGTTGAAATTATCGGGGGGGGCGGGGTGTTGGGGGTGGTGTGCCGTTTGTGGGGGGGGGGGGTTGGGGTGGTGGGGGGGGGGGGGGTGCGTGCGTTTTGTGGGGGGGGGGGGGGAAAGGGAGGGGGGGGGGGGGGGGGGGGGGATAGGGGTTGGGGGGTGTGCAGTGTGAAATGTTTGTTTTTGCATTGTGAAATGTGTTTTTTGGGTATGTGTGTGTGCAGAAAAGAGTTTTGGGTGTGTGAAATGTGTGTGCGTTATTGTGTTGTGTGTATTTTGTGTGGGGCCCGTGCGTGTTTTTGGGGGGGTGCAAAGTGCTTTGGGTGTTTTTTTGTGGGGAAGGTGTGGTGTGAATGGTGTGTTTGTACGCGCCCCGCCCGGTTAGGACGTGTTTTCATCTTCTTCTTTTCTTCTTCTTCTTTTTTCTTTTCTTCTTCTTCTTCTTTCTTCTTTTTTAAATTTTCATTTTTTCTTCTTCTTTCTTCCCAATTTTCTTTGAAATTTTCTTCTTCTTTGAAATTTCTTCTTCGAAATTTCCCTTCTTGGGCAATTCTTTTTAATTTTCTTTTTTTTTAAAATTTTTTCCTTTTTTCGCAATTTTTCGTTTTTTTCCAATTTTTTTCTTCTTCTTCTTTTTTTTCTTCCTTCTTTTTTCTTTTCTTCTTTTTCTTCTTCTTTTTCCCCCTCCTCCTTCTCCTTCCCCTTCTTCTTTTTTTTACTAGCATTTTTTTTTTTTTTACTAATATCGGGTATCATCCTTTTAAAATGCGCGCAAGAGGGTAAAAAGTGGGCATTTTTTAGGGTAGCACGTGCGGGGTTAGCCTATTAATTTTTTTTGGGGGAAAAAAAAAAGGGAACAGGGAAAAAAGCCGGGTCCCAAGAGTTGTCGCAAGTAAAGATGGCTGGGCCCTTTGTATCCTAGTACTGCTGTACTTTTTTAAGGCAAAAAACCCCCGGGGGTATTAAAAAAATAAACCCCTTTTTTTTCCTTTTTGGTTTTTTTCTATTTTTGGACTCTTATTTTTAAAAACCCGCATTTTACTAAGGCATCCACAAAAAATAAAAACCCCTTTTTTTTGTGGTGAAAGATTTGCCTCTAAACTCAAAAACCCATGGGATTTTGGAAAAAATTTTGGTGGGTTTTTTAAATTTTTTTTTTTTAAAAATTTTTTCAGCAAACCCGTCCCCCCCTCAGCCCTTTTTCGTCTGCTAGCTTTTTTTTTTAACCCGCAAATATGAAATCCGAAAACGGGGGTCAGAAATTTGTAAAAAATACGGAAAACCCCTCATTTTTAAAAAAGGGGTTTTTCCCCCAAAACCTTCTGGGGTTTGGCCTTCCCTGGGATTGCCCCGGGGGTCCCCCAAATCCCCCCCCCCCAACAAAAACAAGTGCAGGAGTCCCATTTTTTTCATGTTTTTTAAAAAAAAAATCTTGAAAAATCACCAACATGGGTTTTTCCCAAAATTTTCCTTTGTAAAATCCCTGGGTATAATTTATTTTTGGGGGGGGGGGGGGCCCCCCTCAATCCACCCCCCCCCCCCCCCCCCCCCCCCCCCCCCCCCCCCAAAAAAAAAAAAAAAAAAAATCCCAAGTTCTTTTTTTTTTTTCATGTTTTTTTTAAAAAAATTTTGGGGGAAAATCACAAACAAAAATTTGGGTTTATTTCCAATTTTTTCTCAAGACAAACCTGGGTATTGCCCCTATGTCCTCAACCCCCCCCCCCCCCCCCCCCCCCCCAAAAAAAAAAAAAAAAAAAAAAAAACCACACAACAAAAAAAAAATTTTTGCACGGGCCTTTTTTTTACTTTGGGAAAAAAAAAATCTGTGAAAATCACAAACTTTTTTTCCCCCCCCCCCCCCCCACTCGCACTCTATAGAAAAAATACAGGGGCCCCCCACATGAATCCCGGGTGTGGGGGCCTAAAAAAAGGGCTACACATGCTGCAGATGCAGGTGCAGGGATCATGGCCCGGCCCGGCCCCTTTTTGGCCTCGTTTTGGGCCCTTTTTCCCTTTATCCCTTGCATCAAAAGATTTTCCCCCCCCCCCTTCTGCCCCCTTTCCCTTCGTGTCATTTTCTGCATCTTTTTCTGCTGCTGCAGTTTGTTTGTTTTTTTTGTTTGTTTGTTTGTTTGTCTGTTTGACCCACTACTTCCACACCAAAACCCCACCAACCCCCCCACCTACCATTTCCAAATAAACCCCCCCAAACCCCTACTACTAAATACTGCTACTATATACTAAATTTCTTTTATACTACTAATACTACTATACTAAATACTTAAATACTAAATAATATACTAATACTACTAAACCCCTTTCCACCTTTTCACTACTATAATACTAAATAAATACTAATACTACTACCAACCCCACCCCCACTTCTACTAAATGCTACTACTGCTTTCTAAAACTAAAATACGGGTTTTACACAAATACTACTGCTTTAATACTACTACTACTAAAATTTCTAATATCTGCTACTACTTGCTAAAACTAACTTTCTAACTACTACTATTACTATTTCTACCAATAAATACTCTACAAAATAATACTGCTACTACTTTCCAAAATACTACTTTCCACTAACTCTACTAAAAATACTAAATTAAAAAACCCCACCACCCACCACCAAATAAACCCCTAACCCCTTTAAACCCACCACCACCCACCCCCACTACTAACTACCCCACCACCACCACCACCACCCCCCACCCCCCAAATTTTGTTAAATGTTTCCCCACCTGAGTCTTTCTTGCATTTCTATCACATTTTCTACGAAGGGAATTTGGTCTAATTCCAGATAGATAGAATTGAAAAAGGATATTTAATTTTTTTTAAAAAAAAAGAACATTTTTTCATTATCAAATTTTAAAAAGTTTGCAAAAAAATCCCCAAACGACAATATGGGGGAAATAAGCCCCCCAAAAAAAAACCGTGAAACATCCCTTTTTTTTTTTTCCCTTTTTTTAGATAATTTAAAATTTAAAAAAAAATAAAGGGTTCCATTTAACCCATAAGGGCGAGGGGAGTGAGGCATCAAAGACCTCATTCTTCCCAAAAGGCCATCATATTGAGGGCGGCGCCCAAACCCCCCTCTCCCCGTGCTTTACCTTCCGACCCCAAAGACCGGGAGGGAAACCCATTTACAGCTTGGGGTGAACGGGGGAACTGTTTTTGAAGCCAAGGCGCGCAAAAGGGGCACCCATCCAAAATGGTAACCCCCGGGTCGAAGTGTTAACCTTAGCTGGGGGGGAAAAAGGGGTGGGTCTGACCCCTGGCTTAAACCCGTCCATTTAGATATTGGGAGGGGGTTAAAAGGTTTTTGGAAAAAAAAAAGAAAAAAAACAATCAAAAGGTCAAAAAAACCTTAAAACCCTAGGATGGAAAAGTTTTGGGGGGGGGGCTTTTAAAAAAAAGGGGCGAGAAAAGAGAGAGGGGGGGGGGGGGGGGGGGAGAGATAGAGAGGGAGGGGCAAAGGGGGAAGGGGGGGAAAAGGGTGGGAAAAGAGAAAGAGAGAGAGAGGGGGGGGAGAGAGAGACAAAACAAAAAGAGGGCAAAAGAGAGACAGAAAGACAGAGAGGGAGAGAGAAAAGGGGAGAACGAAGAGATAGAGGGGAGAGAGAGAGAAAAAAAGGGGAGAGAGAGAGTTGAGAGTGATAGAGGAAAAGGGAAGAAAAAAAGAGAGACAAGGGAAAAAAAAGAGAGAGAGGGGGGGGGAGGGAGGGGTTTAAAAAGAGAAATCCGACAGAGAGAGCCCGAGGGGAAAGAAAAAAGAGAAACTCCCGGGAAATCTGAAACTGTTTTTAAAAAAAAAAAACAAAAAAAAAAAAAAAAAAAACCAGAAAAAAAAAAAAAAAAAAAAAAAAAAAAAAACGAAAAAAAAAAAACAAAAAAAAAAAAAAAAAAAAAAAAAGAAAAAAAAAAAAAAAAAAAAAAAAAAAAAAAAAAAAAAAAAAAAAAAAAAAAAAAAAAAAAAAAAGAAAAAAGAAAAAAAAAAACCCAAAAAAAAAAAAAAACCCAAAAAAAAAAAAAAAAAAAAAAAAAAAAAAAAAAAAAGAAAGAAAAGAGGCCCCCGGGGGGGGGAGGGAAAGGGGGAAGAAAAAAAGAGAGAGAAAAGAGAGAGGGAAAAAGGGGAGAGGGGGGGGAAGGGGAAAAAGGATTTTAGAGAAAAGGGGGGGAGAGGAGGGGGAAAATTTAAAAGGAGGGAAAAAGGGGGAAAAAAAAGGGGGAAAAAGGGGGGGGGAAAATGAAAAAGGGGGGGGGGGGGGGGGGGGGGAGGGGAGGGAGGAAAAAGGGGGGGGGGGGAGGGGAAGAGGAGGAAAAATAAAAGGAAAAGAAAAGGAAAGGGGGAAATGAGGGGGGGGGGAGAGGGGGGGGGGGGAAAAAAAGGGAAAAAGGGAGAAAAAAAGGAAAAAAGAGGGAGAAAAAGAAGAAAAGGAGAGAGGGGGGGGGGGGAAAGGGGGGGAAAGAGGGAGAAAAAGGGGGTGAGAGAGGGGGAAAGAGAAAGGGGAAAAGGAAATGAAAAGAAAAACAAAAAAAAATTAAAAAAAAGGGGGATAGGGAAAAAGGGGGGGGGGAAGGGGGTGGGGGAAAGGGGGGGGGGGGGAAGGGGGGAGGGGGGGGGGGGGGGAGAGGAAAAAAAAAAAAAGGAAAAGGGGCCGAAAAAGGACAGGGGAGAGAGAGGGGGGGAAAAGGGGGGGGAGGGAGAAAAAAAAGAAAGAAAAGAAGGGGGGGGGGGGGGAACAAAGAAGGGGGAAAGAAGAAAAAAAGAGGAAGGGGAAAAAGAAAAGGGAAGGGGGGAAGGGGAAGGGGGGAAAAGAAGGGAAAAAAGAGGGGAAAAAGGGGGGGGGAAAGAAAGAGGAAAAGGAAAGACAGAGAAAGAACAAAAAAAAGCAGAAAAAAGGACAAACCAACCCCGAGACAAGACAGAGAAAACAGAAAAAAAGAAAACAGACAGACAGAGGACAAGAAACCCAAACCGAAAGAAAAAAAACAGGACCGACAAACCGAATACGGGAAACAGAACAAGGAAAAGGAAAAAGGAAAGTGAAGTTAAACAGGGAAAAAAAATTGGGGAAGGAAAAAAGGAAAAAAAAGGGGGAGGGAAAAGGAAAGGGGGAAAAAGGGGGAAAAGGGCAAAAATGGAAAGGAAAAAAAGGAAAAAAGGGGGGGGGGGGGGGGGGGGGGGGGTGGGGGGGGGTGGGGGGGGGTGTAGGAAGGAAAATAAAACTCAGAATTTCAGAAGAAGAAAAAAAAAAAATGATTTGGGAAGGAGAAGGGCAAAAGAGAGAAAAAAGGAAGGAAGAAAGGGGGGAGGGGGGGAGGAAGGAAAGGGAAGGGGGGGAGGGAGGAAAAGGGAAACAAGGAAGGGAAGGAAAGGAAGGGAAAGGGAAAAAAAAAAGGGAAAAAAAGAAAATAAAAAAAACAAGAGATTAAAAAAAAAAAGAAAGAAAGAAAGGGAAAGGGGAAGAAAAAAAGAATGAAAGAAAGAATGAAAGAAGAAGGGGAGACAGACAGGCAGGCAGAGCAAGAGAAAAGAGAGAGAGAGAGGGGAAAAGAGAGAAGAGAGGGGAGAAGAGGGGACCAGAGACAAAGAAAAGAGACAGAACCGAGGAGAGAAAAAAAGAGAAAGGCCGGGCACAAAAACACCCACACAAAAGGGCCCGACCAAGAAAAAAACCCCTAAAGACAAAAAACCCCCAAAAAAACCCCTAGGGATCAGAAAACACACACACAACACACACACACAAAACCCCACACACACACACAAAACAAACGGAGGTACACAGACAGACCACAAAAGATATTAAAGATACAGGTAGGCAACAAAAAAGAACACACAACATCAGGGTGGTAAGCGGACAAAAGAAAGACAGGCAGAAAAAAACAGAAAAAACCCGACAGGAAAGCAGCAGAACAAACAAAACAAAACCCAAAAAAAAGATGAAGCCAGCGCGCCCATTGTCCCCAAATGGAAAAGGGCCCCGGTTTAAAAAAAACAAAGGGTTTAAATTTTCCCAAAACTTCTCATTTTCTTCCCGGGGGGGAAAACCCCCTTTACCCCCCTTCAAATCCCCCCCCCCTGAGCCCAAAAATTTATTTTTTTTGTGTGTGTGGGGTGTGGGGGGGGGGGGGGGGGGGGGGGGGGGGATGGGGGGGGAGGGGAAAAAGGGGGGGGGGGGGGGGTTGGGGGGGTGTTAAAGGTGTGGTGTGCGCGTGTGTGTTTGGGGGGGGGGAAAGGGGGGGGGGGTGTGGTTTTTTTGGTTTTGGGGGGGTTAAAGGGGGGTGTGTGTGTGTGTGTGAGTTTGTGTGTGTGGGAAAAAGGGGGTGTTTTGTGTGGTGTGGAAATGTGGTGTGTTGTGTTGTGTGGGGTGTGTGTTGTGGGGCCTGTGTGTGTTTGGGTGTGTGTTGTGTTTTTGTGTGTGGTTGTGTGGGTGTGTTTTGGGTTTTAGGTTTTTTAGGGGGGGGGGGGGAGAGGGGGGACGGTGGGGGAGGGGGGGGGGGGTTTGTGGTTTTTGGGTGGGGGGAAAGTGGGGGGGTGTTTTTGTGTGTTTTGGGTTTCCCAAACTTGATCATAAGGGCCTTTAAAAATAGATAGATAGATAGGGTAGATGTTAGATAAATTTGATAGATAGATAGAAAGAAAGATAGATAGATAGAAGATGGATAAAATAGATAGAAGATAAAACAGACGGATAGAAATCGATAGAAGGTAAATTTGAAGATGGATAGATAGAAAAGATAGATAGATAGGGCGACAGACAGACAGATAGACAGATCGAATAGAACGATAGATAAAGATAGGTTATAAAATGTTTGATGGCTTTGATAGAAAGATAGAAAAAGATAGAAAAGAGGATAATTGGGGATAGAAGGGGTAGATAGATGGGTTTGATAGATAGATAATAGGTAGATAATAGAAAATAGATAGATAATGGGGTAGATTGATAGTGAATAGAAGATAGATAGAGGATAGATAGATAGAAGTTGATTGATAGATAGATTCTAATAGAAAATAAAGGATAATAGGGGTAGACAGATTTGGTATTAGATAGATGGATAGATAGTAATGGATAGATAGATAGATGAAAGATAGATAGATAAAAGGTTTGATAGATCAATAGTAGACAGATAATAGATAGAAAGATAGTAATTAGATAGATAGATTGATAGATAGGTAGTTAGATAGATAGATAATATGTAGATAGATAGTGAGATAGATAGATAGATAGTGAGATAGATAGATAGATAGGTAGGTAGATAGATAGATAGATAGATAGATAGATAGATATCTCAAAAAGTAAGGGGGGGGGTTCTCTTTGTGTCTTTCAACATTTGTCTCCGCCTATCATCTGCCTGTCGGTATCTTTGTGTGTCTGTCTCTCTTGTCTCTGTCTCTGTATCTGTCTCTGGTTGTCTGTCTGTCTCTGTCTGTCTTTCTCTCTCCCCTCCTGCTCTCTCTCTCTCTCTCTCTCTCTCTCTCTCTCTCTCTCTCTCTCTCTCTCTCTCTCTCTCTCTCTCTCTCTCTTGTCTGTTAGCATGCGTGTGTGTCTGTGTGTGTGTGTCTCTGTGTGTGTCTGTGTGTGTCTGTGTGTCTCTGTGTTTGTGTGTGTGTCTGTGAGTATGGCTGTGTGTGTCTGTGTGTGTGTTTGTTGTCTCTTAAATTTTATGTCTATTCACACAAAGTGATATTTGACAAGAGAGAGAGAGAGGGAGACAATGACCAATACCAGACCAATACCCAGAGAGAGAGAGAGAGAGAGAGAGAGAGAGAGAGAGAGAGAGAGAGAGGGTGGGGGTATGAACTGTAGGAAAGTAATGTAACAATGGAACTGTAAAAATCTATCTATCCTAATGTTGGTAATTTTCTGAATAAACTAAAATATAAATATGAAATGGAAAAGCTGGAGCATAGCAAACAAATGCAGTTTACTTATTTTCAGAAAAAAAATTGTTCCAGTACATAAACTTAGTAGAAAGTTGAGTACCATTTCAAAACATCAGTAACATTTTGTATGTAATCTATAAATCTTGTCTTGACAACGAAAATGATGATTGATTCTTTGTGTACTTTGTGTAGCTAGTAGCCTTGTACGCCTGTAAAATGGAAATGATGTAATGTTGTCTGGATGAAAAGTTAATTTGTTTGTTTTGAACTGTATATGTGTGCCAATCAAAAAAATTTTTTTTTAAAACAAAACCAAACAAAACAAAAATCTATCTACATAACAATGTAATCAACATCTACGTACAACAATGAAGAAAACTCTGAATCAAACTATTGAAAATCAATCAACCACAACTGCTCTGAGATAAGAGACAGATGGACAAAACGTCCCCTGCCTTGGAAAGGCATGTCTGTTGAATGAGACGTTAAATCCTGTTCCGCTTTTCGTAAGAGTAGGCCATTGTGTGCCGTGGGAACAGACGACAGAATGGACAAAACCGCATACACACGGGGACTGGATGTTTAAAAAAATAAAGCACATGAGTGCTTATTCCATTAACCTCGATATAAAAGAATAAATAAAATTAATTAATTGATTTAAAATATGTGTGTGTGTCTGTGTGTTTCTGCCTGTGTCTGTGTATATGTCTGTTTATCTGTGTGTAGGTCTGTCTGTGTCTGTCTGTGTCTGTCTATGTATGTCTGTGTCAGACCGTTTCTTAAGGATGCAGAAGAGAGAAGAAGAGAAGAAGAAGAAGAAGAATTGCGAAGAAGAAGGAATTGCGAAGAAGAAGAAGAAACAACAAAGATGTATCACATCTCTAATATAATATAATATAATATAATATAATATATATAATATAATGTATATAATATAATATAATATAATTATTATAATATAATATAATATAATATAATATATTTATAATATAATATAATACAATAATTATATAATATAATTATGATGTGATATAATATAATATGATTAATATAACATAATATAATACAATATAATACAATATAATATAATATAATATAATATAATTTAATATAATATAATATAATATAATATAATAAATAGCTCAGTGGTCGGAGCACTCGCTTTCCCCCAGCCAAGTTAAGCAGCGTCGAGTGTGGTTACCAATTGGATGGGTGACCGTTTGCGCGCCTTGGCTTCAGTACAGTTCCCCCAGTTCACCCAGCTGTAAATGGGTACCTGCCCTCTTTAGGGTCAGGGAAGGTAAGGAAAGCAGCCAGGGAGAGGAGATGGGCGCCGCCCTCAATACGCTGGCCCTAGAGAAGTGAGGTCTCTGATGCCTCGTTCCCCTACGACCTTACTATAGGTTATGGGACTCCTTTACCTCCTTTACCTTTACCTTTACTATAATATAGTATAGTCTAGTCATGGTGATGATGACTACTGCGGCAGAGAAAGCTGACACAATCAGGTCACTACATTCCTCACCTCACCTCACTCCCTGCATTGTCTGGCTTCATACTGTGTGAGTGTTTGTTTGTTTGTTAGTCCTAGTCCTGTCTGAGTAGATGATGTTTAGTTGTCTGTCTGGCTGTGTGTCTGTCCGTCTGTTTGTCTGTCTGTATGTCTGTCTGTGTGCCTGCGTATCTCTCGGTCTGTATGTTTGGTAGTGATTTCTGGTTTTGCGTCCGTCTGTCTGTCCGTCTGTCTGTCCGTCTG
>CM054159.1:38284785-38294785 GCA_028751875.1 Rapana venosa | reverse complement strand
GGCTTATGAATATGACAGACAAGACCAGGTGACCATCTTCCGATTAAGAACAGGCCACTGCAGGCTGAACCAACCTCTGCACAGGAAGATGAAAGTGGTACCCTCCCCCATGTGCTCATGTGGGGAAGCTGAGCAAGACACTCGCCACATCCTGCAGGAATGCAGGGCCTTCAGGCAGCTGAGAGAGGAAATGTGGCCGAACCCATTACCCCTAGAAGGAAAACTGTACGGGCCGGTGGATGCCCTACAGACGACTGCTAATTTCCTTAGGCGAACTGGTCTCTTGGTGTAAAACAATAAGGCATCGAAAAGAAGAAGAAGAAGATGTTATGCTTTAGAATGCTATGGTGAGATTTGTACTGAATTCAGCCATGACCAGCTCTTAACATAAGAACGTGCATTCTTCTTTAACAAGAACACATTTTCTGAAGTCGGAGAATGGCTGCCTATATGACGAAATACATGAGAAGACTCATACACGGGACGGGATAGCCTGCTTGGTTAGAGCGTTGCGCATTGCGCTCGTGATCTGCTGACCCGGGTTCGAATCCCGTTCAAGGGGATATTTTCCCATGGAGTTCACATCAGTGCAGACTCCACTCTCCCCAAAAAGCCCTTCGGATGGGACTTAAAAACCGAGGCCCCGTGTGCGAACGCACGCAGAACATCTTGCGCACACGTTAAAACTTGTTCCACTTTTTCGGAAGAGTAGGCCATTGTGTGCCAGTGGGAACAGGGGATGTGTGTGTATGCCTGCGCGCGCGCGTGTGTGCGTGCGTGCGTATGTGTGTGTTTCTGTGTGTGAGCGCGTGCGCGCATAGATGCGCACGCGCGCGTTTGTGTTAAAACTGTTGACCAATCGCCTGACAGATCACAAGGTAGCAATGAATGACGGTCTAAATAACGAAACGCGATAAGGGTTAAATTAAGGGTCACGTCTTGGGTCATCGCGCGCGCGCGTGCTGACCTATGGTAGCCCTTGACCAGTTGAGTCATTACGTGCATACGACACTAATCATGTCCGGCAAGTTAATGACCCGACCCTCTTGTTAATGTCAAGGATTGATGGGCAGTGGAAACTTGCATGTACATACGCACATCCAAACCTAAGTGGTGGGGACGGGATAGCCTAGTGGTTAGAACATTGCGCTCGCAATCTGACCACCCGGGTTCCGATTCCCGTTCAAGGAGGAGGATATTTTCCCCTGGAGTTCACATCAGTGCAGACTCTTCCACTCTCCCCAAAAAGTCCTTCGGGTGAGACTATAAACCGAGATCCTTGTGTGCGAACGCGCGCAGAACATCTTGCGCACACGTTAAATCCCGTTTTGGAAGAGTAGGCCATTGTGTGATGATGGGAATTGGATGACAAAGTTGACAAAAGGGCATACACACGGGGAATGGCTGTAAAAAAAAACAACGCATGACAAAATTATTTACGAAAGTGCATACACACGGCGACTGGATCGAAAAGAGCGTGTGAATGTTTATTCCATTATCCTCGGAATAAAAGGAGGGGGGTGGGAGGGGAAATGAACGCCATGCGGGCTTTAGGTTAAGCAGTTACCTGGTTCAAACTTTGCTGGAGTGTGGCTATTATATTCTGCAGGCAGCTTGTACGCTTCAGAAACAGAACAGATGACAGAATTTACAAAACTGCATACACACGGGGACTAGATGTAAAATTGCACCTAAGTGCTTATTCCATTATCCTCGATATAAAAGAATAAATAAAAGAATGAATAAATAAAATAGAAAAGTTGTAGACTAAGAAGAAACATTGAAACGTTAGCCTTTATTGTCCCTGGCAAAATTATGTTTAAAAGAAAAAGCCACTCTGATAGGGTAACAAACACAGTTGCAGACAGAAAAAAGAAGAAAACAATAGTGGGTGGCGCTGGCTCTTGTGGCGACGCACGCGCTCTTCCCGAGGAGAGCAGCCCGAATTTTTACGCAGGTTAATGGACTCAGATGAGACGCAACAACGATTAAGTATGGCTAGTGATCTGATTGATGTTAATACTAACCAAGCTCTTGATATCTTTAACAGTTGTATAACAGATTGTGCTGATTGCATGGAAAAGCAGATAAGCGTGAATAAAAAATATGGCTAGAGTGATTGGTATGATCTGGAATGTGTGGTGGCGCTGCTCTTGTGGCGACGCACGCGCTCTCCCCAGGGGAGAGCAGCCCGAATTTTTACGCAGAGAAATCTGCCGTGACTTAAAGTGGTATACAATCTGTTTTTAAGTTCTTTTGTTTCTGTCTCTGTCTGTATGTCTGTATGTCTCTGTCTCTGTCTGACTCTTTCTCTGTCTCTGTAGTTTTCTGTTTCTGTCTGTCTGTCTGTCTCTCTTCTCTCTCTGTCTGTCTCTCTGTCTGTCTGTACGCATGTCTCTCTCTATCTATCTATTTATCTATCTGTCTCTCTCTCTATCTCTCTCTCTGATTCTCTGTTTCTCTGTCTGTCTATGCCTCGTTTAATCTGTATCTCTGTCTATCTCTGTCTGTCTCTTTGTCTCTGTCTTGTCTCTGTTACTCTTCTTCTCTCTTCCATCCCTTCTTCCCTCCCCTCCCCCCCTCTCTCTCTCTCTCTCTCCTCTCTCTCTCTCTCTCCCTCCCTCTCTCTCTCTCCCTCTTCCCTCCCTCTCTCTCTCTCTCCCTCTCTCTCTCTCTCTCTTCCTCTCTTCTCTCTCTCTCTCTTCTCTCTCTGTCTCTGTCTTCCGGTTACCCTTCAAAAAGTGTTCGGGCCCCAACAGTCTCATTTCTTGTGGTATGAACCCCATCATCGTAAAGAATGCCTTCCTTACTACTTACTCTCCCTCCCCTCCACACCACACACACACACACACACACACACACACACACACACACAACACAAACACACGCACGCACACACACACATACACATACTCACACACAACACCCACATAAAACACACACACCAAAACACACACACACAAACACACACAACACACACAAAACACACACACACTCTCACACTCACACACACAACACACCAGACACACACACACACACGCGCGCGCGTGCAAGCACACCACAAAACACACGCACACAAAACACACACACAAAACACAACACACATACACATACACCCACATACACATACACACACTCGCACACAAAACACTCACACTCACCACAAACACACACACACACACAAAAACACACAAACACACACCACACACACACACACACACACACATTCGATTCCCGTTCAAGAGGAATTTTCCTCGGAGTTAACATCAGTGCCGACTCCACTCTCCCCAAAAAATCTTATGGGTGAACCGAGGCCCCCAGTGCGAATATACGCATGACATCTTATGCACACGTTAAAACCCGTTCCGCTTTTCGTAAGAGTAGGCCATTGTGTGCCGGTGGGAACGGATGACAAAATTGACAAAACTGTATACACACGGGGACTGGATGGGAAAAAAGCACATGAGTGTTATTCCATTATCCTGGAAATAAAAGAATAAAATAAATAAATAGCACACACATATACACACACACATATTTTACTCCACACATACACACACATACACACACACACTTACACACACTCACACACAAACGCATACACACACACACACACACAAAACACACACACATGCACACACGCACAAAAACACACACAAGAAACACACACACACACACACACACACCCCACAAAACACACACACACACACACGCATACCCATACACCACAAACGTAACAAACAAAAAGCATAAGTGGGGTAGGAAGCAGAACCATAGTTTGTTGTTTTCTCAGTCGCTCTCTCCCTGGGGTATCTGTTAAGAAAACAGCAGAGAGTTGGCATCATGACTACACAAGAAGTGCCAGACCCCTTCATGCCAGACATTGGCAAGAAGAAGAAGAAGAAGAAGAAGAAGAAGAAGAAGAAGAAGAAGAAGAAGAAGAAGAAGAAGAAGAAGAAGAAGAGAAGAAGAAGAAGAACAACAACAACAACAACAACAACAACAACAACAACAACAACAACAACAAGAAGAAGTAGAAGAAGAAGAAGAACAAGAAGAAGAAGAAGAAGGAGGAGGAGGAGGAGGAGGAGGAGGAGGAGGAGAAGAAGAAGAAGAAGAAGAAGAAAGAAGAAGAAGAAGAAGAAGAAGAAGAAGAAGAAGAAGAAGAAGAAGGAGAAAGAAGAGGAGGAGGAGGAGGAGAAGGAGGAGGGGGAGGAGGACGACGAGAAGGAGGAGGGAAGAAGAAAGAAGAAGAAGAAGAAGAAGAAGAGAAGAGAAGAAGAAGAAGAAGAAGGAGGAGGAGGAGGTGGAGAAGAAGAAGAAGAAGGAGGAGGAGGAGAAGGAGAAGCAGAAAAGAAGAAGAAGAAGAAGAAGAAGAAGAAGAAAAGAAGAAGAAGAAGAAGAAGAAGAAGAAGAAGAAGAAGGAGGAGAGGAGGAAGAAGGGAGAAGAAGGAGGAGGAGGAGGAGGAGAAGGAAAGAAGAAGAAGAAGTAGGAGGAGGGGGAGGAGGAGGAGGAGAAGGAAAAGAAGAAGAAGAATTGCAAAGAAGAAGAAGAATTGCGAAGAATTGCGAAGAATTGCGAAGAATTGCGAAGAATTGCGAAGAATTGCGAAGAAGAAGAAGAAGAAGAAAAAGAAGAAGAAGGGGGAAGGAAAGAGGAAGAAGGGGGAGGAGGAGGAGGGGGGAAAGGAGGAGGGGGAAGAAGAAAAAAGAAGAAAAAGAAGAAGAGAAAATGAAAGAAGAAGAAGGGAAAAAGGGAAGAAGAAGGGAAGAGAAGAAAAAGGGAAAAAAAAAGGGGAAGAAGGAAAAGAAGCCTCTTTTTTTGGGGATGGGGCCCTTTTTTTGGGCAGACTTAAAAAACCCGTTTTTTCATTTTGGAAAGGGTTAAAATTAATACGGGGCATTTTACCCCCCGGGGTGAAATTTTTTATTGTCCTAGAAATCATGAAACACGAGTCGAATATATTTATCTATAAATTTATATTTTGTTTTCTTGAGGGTGGGAAAATTGCGGTTCCCTTTAAAAGGTGGGGTGAAAACGGTCGCAAAACCCCAAAATTGATCTTTGGTAAAACCTCTGAGCTTTTACCCTTTAAAAAAAAGAAGAAAAAGGAAGAGGAAAAGAAAAAAGAAAAAAAACAAGAACAAAAAAAGAAGAAGGGGAGGGGAGGAGAAGAAGAAGAATTGGGAAGAGAAGCTTTTTGCAAGCTTTTTGGCAATGAAAAAAAACCCCAAAACCCGTCAATTTGGGAAGTTTATTTATTAAATATCCCAAATTTCCTAATTTCTATATCGAGTCAGTTTTTTTTTTTTTTAAATGTAAATATTTGAAAAATAGCCTTTTTATTAATTTAAAAAAGTCCAGAAAAAAAATGGGGGTTTAAATTTTTTGAAAAAAAAATTTTTTTTGATTTTTGCTAGGGGTTTTCTATAAAATGTACAAGGGGGTTTCAAAAACTTTGAAATGGAATTTTGTTGCTTTTGTTGTTTTTTTGGTTTTTGGTTTTGTTGGGGGGTTTTTGTTGGTTTTTTTTTTTTTTTATGTGGGTTTTTTGGGTTGGGTTTTTGGGTTGGGGTGTTTTTTTTGGGGGTTGTTTTTGGGGTTTTTGGGTTTTTTTTGGGGGGGGTGTTTTTGTTGTTGTTTTTGTTGCTTTTTTATTTTTTGTTGGTGCTGGTTTTTTGGTTGTTGTTGTTGGGGTTTTTTGTTGTTGTTGTTGTTGTTGTTGTTTTTTTTTGGGGGGGTTCGTTCCTAAGGTAGAGCTCCGAGGTTCACCAATGGTGAGATTTTTGCGTATGTGACCGTTTTTAACCCACCATGAAGTGTAGCTGCATTCTGACTTCGGGGAATAAAATAATGAAGTCTGACATACGGCAAATTATTCCCCCACCCCCACCTCCCCCACCCCACCCCTCCAAAAAAAAAAGAGAGAAAAGAAAAGGAAAAATTGAGTTTTTGAAAGGTTTAGCTGAATTCCTGTTTTGTTCTTGGTTGTTGCCATCTTGAATCTTTCCCATGGTAACTACGGTTTGAAGTGTCTATTTTAGCACCCACTTCCCCCCCCCCCCACCCCCTACCCCCACCCCCACCCCGCCCCCTTCTTTATCTTCTAGACCAATACATAGAATAATCATCGTCATAATCATCTTTCCTCCTTTCCTCTTTCTTCACCTACTCTTGCTTTCTCTTATGCCTCTTTCCTATGTCCGTCTGTCTGTCTGTCTATTTCTCTGTGTGTGTGGTTGTGTGTACGCACGCACGCGCGCGCATGTGTGTTGTGTGAGTCTGTGTCTGTGTATGTGTGTATGTGCGTATGATTGTGTGTTTGTGTGTATGATGTATTGTATGTGTGTATGAGCATGTGTTTGCGGTGTGTGTCTGTGTGTGCGTCTGTGTGTGTGTGTGTGTTGTGTGTCTGTGTGTGTGTATGTGTGTGTGCGTATGAGTGTTGTTTGTGTGTATGTTGTGTGTATGTGTGTGAGCGTGTGTGTGTGTGTGTGTGTGTGTCTGTGTCTGTGTGTGAGAGAGAGTATGTGTGTGTGTTTGTCTTTCTATCCATGTGTGCGCGTGTCTTGTGCGCGCGCGCACGCGCACACGTGTACGCACGCGCATGCGCACACGTGCGTGGCACATGCACGTGTGCACAAGCGCACGTTCATGGACAAAAGAGAAAAAACTCCAACTCAAACACATTGCCAAGCAAGGAGATAGATGTTTTATTTCTCTTCACACTGCTAGCAGAAAAGAGCCTCACGAACTTAGCCTACTAACTGCTCAGCTCCATCTGTTTCATCTGTCTCATCTTTCACACACACACACACACACTGGAATTCCCCCTAGTGGGAAAAACACAGATGTCCGTGAGAAGAAGATGGATATAGGTTACTGCTGTACCTATTGTAGTACATCTATTCTGTGTGGTTTTGGGTGGTACAACAGTAGTAAGATGCTTGTTTCGGGAAGGGGGGGTGTTGTAAGACGTCTTAATACTGGCGTTTTGACATAAAAACAGTAAAAGGCTGGTGTTTGGGGGTTGTAAGAGTTTTTGGGATTTTCGTTTTACCGTAAAAATAGTAGAGGCTGTTGGCGGGGGAAGTCTTTTTGCAGGCTGTGTTTTGGGTGGATGTGAGACAATAATGTAGAATGTGTTTTGGTTGGGGGAAAAAGGTCTGTGGTATTGTTTTTGCTGGGGGGGTGTTTGTAGGGGGGGTTGGTGGGATTTTTGGGTGAGGGGGATAGTTTGGTATGTGAGGAAGAGAGAGGAGGGAGAAAACTTCCCCCCCCCCCCCCCCCTTAATTTAACCACCCTTAGGCCCTAAAATTTGAAAAGAAAAGGACAAGGGGAGAGAGAGAGGGTTTTGTGCGTTGGGGGGGGGGCAGGTGGAGGGGGAGGGTTTTTTAGGGGTTTTCTTTTATTTGTTTGGTCTTTTTTTTTTTTTTTTTCTTTTTAAAGGGGTTTTTTTTCCCCTTTTTTTCTACGTGTAAGATATAAGATTGGGGTTTTTTATTTGATTTATCCCTCGGGCGGGGGCTATATGTAAAAAAAAAGGCACATGGTTCTTTCATTATCCCCGAAATAAAAGAATTTGTTGTGTGTCAAGTATGTCTTTAAACAAGGCACCCCCCATTTAATTCTTGTGCTTGCGCCAAAAAACAAACAAAAAAAAAAAACAAGTTTAAACCTAAAAACAAAAAAATAAGCATTTTTTCGTTCGGGTCTAGGGGTTGCTGCTGTTTCCCGTTGGCAAGTCCCGGATGAACATAGCCGAGGCCCTGTTTCAAAGCAGCAACATCTTGGGACCGTTAAACCCTGTTCCCCCTGTTCGTAAGGAGGCTTGGTGCCGGTTTGGGAAACAGTGACAAAAATGACAAAAAGCAACAAAGGGCGGATTTTTTTAATTTTGGGGGGGTGCATTTCCTCGTTTTTTTTGGTGTTGTGTTGGGGGGCCCGGATTATGTCGTTTTTGGGGGGTCGCCGGGGGCGCCGAGCCGGGTTTTGGGGGGGGAAAAGAGAGGGGGGGTGCCCCTTGCTTGGCCCCCCCCCAAAACCCCAAAAAGGGGCCCCTCTTTCCCCCCCCCCCCCCCCTTTCCCCTCCCGCTCCCTCCCCCTCCCCCCTTTCTCTTCTCCCCCTCTCTCTTTCTCTTTCTCTCTCCCTCCGCCTCTCTCTCTTTCTCTCCATCTCTTCCCTCTCTCTTTCTCCTCCCTCTTTTCTATCTCTCCCCCCCCCTCCCCCCCCCTCCCCCCCTTTTTTCTCTATCCTCTTCTCTTCCTCCCTCTCCCCTCCCCCCTCTCTCTCTCCCTCCCTCTCTTTTGCCCCCCCCCCCCCCCCCCCCTCTCTCTCTCTCTCTCCCTCTCCTCTCCCTCCCTTCTCTCCCTCCCTCCCCTCTCTCTCTCCATCTTCTCTCTCCCCCCTCCCCCCCCCCCCTCTTCTTCCCCTCTCTCTTCTCTCTTCTCTCTCCTCCCCCCCTCTCTCTCCACTCTTCTCTTCCTCTCTCTCTCTTCCCCCCCCCCCCCCCCACCAGGTAAAGTACGGTAAACAGGCAACTTTTAATTTTTTGTCTTCAAAATAAAAGCGTGTGAACTGTACCCCTCCTCCCCTGACAACTAAATTTGTCTAGACAGACGATAGATGACAGAAACACAAATAAACCCCAACACCACCAAAAAAACACACAACTAAAACGCACCACACCAAAACACACACACACACACACACACACACAAACACACAAACACACACAAAACCCCCCATAGCTACCCACCAACGCGCACAACCCAAAAAATTTTTTTCCCCTCCTCTCCCTCTCCCCCCTCTCCTCTCCTCTCTCTCCTCCTTCTCAACCCCCTCTCTCCTCCCAACCCCTCCCCAACAACACACACACACTCACCCACACACACACACACACCACTCACACACACACAAACCACCCAAACACCACACACAACCCCCCCCCAACACACACCCCCCCACACACGAAAAAACACCACACACACACACATATTAAGCTAAAAGCTTCAGGCAAAATACGTGAAAGATGTAAACTTATTTGTGGGGGGAAAATTTTCAAATAGTATGTTTTTTTTTTTGTGGACATTTAAAAACATTTTTACCTGCTTGACCTAGTTTTTAAGGATCCAGTTCTGTCTGAAATCGTTACTGTTTGGGGCATTGGTTTTGGGTTTATAAAAAATCCCAAACTCCTTTTGCAGTATTTAAAGTTGGTTTTTTTTCGTAAGTTTTCTGAGATTTTTCAGTTATCGTTTGCGTTTTTTTTTTGAGTTTTCCCGTCTAAAATCCTAAAAGTGAATAGACGTTAAAGAAGTTATCCACACCACACAAACACACAAAAACACCACCACACAACACACCAAAACCCAAAAACACCACAACACAAACAACCACCACTAAAACCAACAAAACCCCACTCTTCTCTTTCACTAAAACCCCCCCCCCCCCCCACACACCACCACACACCAGAAGAATTTCCCCTGCTGGAGCCCAAAAAAAAACCCCTAATCACCGAATTTTGGGGTGAAGAGGAAAGAATATAAGGAACTTCTGTAGCCATTGTTTTCTGCTCCCTACACAAACAAACCACGCACAAACACACACACAAATGTAAAAAAAATCAGTGCAGGGGATTTAAAATTAGGAAGGGGGGGATTATGCACGTGTCCCTCACCAGTGCCAAAAAAGACCCAAAATAAAATTCTGGCAGCACGAGTAAGGTTTGGAAAAAAATTAATTAAATACGTATCTGTTAATGCCTAAAGGGGCAAATGAAAATGAAAATGGTGGGTTTCAAACCTTTAAATAAATGAAAATGGTTCATCAGGGGATTTAATGCACATGCCCCCCTTCTGGGGTAAAGAATGTAAAAATACTCATAATCGATTTGTGAAACATAGTTGATCTGTTATGCTTGCTAAATGAAGGGGGTTCACCAGGAAATTTCCCGACATTGCTAGTCCAAGGGTCAGCTTTAGATCTTCATTTTTTG
>CM054159.1:38282513-38284285 GCA_028751875.1 Rapana venosa | reverse complement strand
CATCTCCTCTCCCCGGCTTTACCTTCCCTGACCCTAAAAAGGGCAGGTACCCATTTACAGCTGGGTGAACTGGGGGAACTGTACTGACGCCAAGGCGCGCAAACGGTCACCCATCCAACTGGTAACTACGCTCGACGCTGCTTAACTTCAAGACAACAACACCTTAGCAAAAAACTATCTTACAAGGAACAGTCGAAGGGGCAAGAGAAGAAGAGGCCGCCAAAAGAAATCATCGGTTGACCAACATCAAAAGACTGGACCGCCCCAACCCCTGCAACACCTTCTACTAGCCACACAGGATCATGAAGCATGGAAAAAGATCTCTGTTGCGTCTTCTCTCATGTTCCCCTCCCTACATCCTTTGGGACATGGGACTGAGTGAGTGAGTGAGGGCCTAAGCCCCGAAAAAAGAAAGAAGTTTATGAATTTGAAAGTTGAAAGCTGCTGACGTAATTATGTAGTTGGGCTTATACGGTGTGATGTTTGAGATGCCTGACGCTCTTTGGGGGGTTTGGAGGATGGGGGTGGGGGTGGGTGTGGGATGGTGTGGGTGGGTGTGGGGTGGGGTGTGGGGGTGGTTTGTAGGTCCAATTTGGACTTGAAAGTTTTTCCCCATCCATTAGATCATGAGTGGTGGTCTGGGCGATAGTCTTTCGGATGAGACGATAAACCGAGGTCCCGTGTGTTGCACATAACTATTTAGCGCACGTAAAAGAACCCACGGCAACAAGAGAGTTGTCCCTGGCAAAATTATGTAGAAAAAAAGCCACTCTGATAGGGAAACAAATACTGTTGCAGACAGGAAAAAAGAAAAAAAAGGGTGGCGCTGCTCTTGTGGCGACGTGCTCTCCCTGGAGAGAGCAGCCCGAATTTCACGCAGAGAAATCTGCCGTGACTTAAAGTGGTATAAATAATAGGTCAGTGTGTTGGGGGAGGGGGGAGGGATGTAGGGGGGGGGGGGGGTGGGGAGGGGAGTTCTGTGAGGGTGGGGCAGGAGTGGGGGTGTTGAGGTGTGTGTGTGTGTGTGGGTGGGGGGGGGAGGTCCGTGTGTGTGGTGTGTGTGTGTGTGTGTGTGTGTGTGGGGGGGGTGTTCTGTGTGTGTGTGTGGGGAGGGGGGCATCTGTGTGTGTATGTGTGTTGGGGGGGGGGGGGGGAGGCGGTCTCTGTGTGTGTGTGAGGGGTGTGTGGTGTGTGTGGGGGGACGGGGGTATCTGTGTGTGTGTTGTATGTGTGTGTGTGCGTGCGCACGCGCACGTGCAGTGGAGGAGTACAAAAGAGGGGAAGAAATAGACTTATGACGTCATGAGGGACAGGGGCTGGGAATCCGCCCCCACTGTGTTCATTGTGACGTCATGGCATGTAAAAATAAAATAAAATAAAAGCGTGCATTTGCATCGTCATCATGCATTGTTTCTCTTGTTTGTGTGTGTGTGGTTCTTTTAAATATGAACGTTGTTAATTAAAATATAAAAACGAAAGTCATTAATGACGCATGTTTTTATGTTGTTGCTATTTTGCGATGATTTATTTTAAACACAATGGTCAAAGCACTCGCTTTCCCCCCAGCCAAGGTTAAGCAGCGTCGAGCGTGGTTACCACTTGGATGGGTGACTGCTTGCACGCCTTGGCTTCAGTACAGTTCCCCAGTTCACCCAGCTGTAAATGGGTACCTGCCCTCTTTAGGGTCAGGGAAGGTAAAGCAGCGAGGGAGAGGAGATGGGCGCCGCCCTCAATATGCTGGCCCTAGAGAAGTTGAGGTCTCTGACGCCTCG
>CM054159.1:38270013-38272513 GCA_028751875.1 Rapana venosa | reverse complement strand
AGGTCTCCAGAGTCTCTCCCCTAAGTCTCCAAAGTCTCTCCCACAGGTCTCCTAAGTCTCTCCCCTAAGTCTCCAAAGTCTCTCCCACAGGTCTTCACAGTCTCTCCCACAGGTCTTCACAGTTTCTTCCCCTATGTCTCCACAATTTCTTACCCATATATATATATATATCTATTACACAGAGTGAAAGCATAACAACCAACAGAGAGGTGGACATGCAGTGGTGTGCTATCATGATCTGCCATCTCTCTCTGTACACTTATTTCTGCACTTAGTGTTTTGGTTGATATTCGCCCCCTAGCCCTCACCCACCTCTCTATCTCTCTCCCTATCTATCTATCTATCTATCTATCTATCTATCTATCTATCTATCTATCTATCTATCTATCTATCTATCTATCTATCTATCTATCTATCTATCTATCTATCTATCTATCATAATATTCTATCATCTATCTATCTATCTACTCTATCTATACATACATACATACATACATACATACATACATACATACATACATACATACATATAATAATAATACTATAAATACTTATACATACTTCCACATATACACAAACACATATATATATTATATATACATATCTAGCATCTATATCTCTATATTTGTATTTCTCTCTATACATATCTCTACATTTCTATATATATCTTTATCTTTTATATACATATATATAGATAGATATAGATATAGAGAGATAGATATAGAGATATGGAGATAAGATAGATAGATGGATGAATGGATGGATGGATGAGAGAGAGAGAGAGAGAGAGAGAGGAGAGAGAGGAGAGAGAGAGGAGAGAAGGAGAGAGATAGAGAGAGAGAGAGAGAGAGAGAGAGAGAGAGAAAGAGTCAGAGAGACAGACAGACAGACAGACAGACAGACAGATAGAGAGATAGATAGATAGATAGAGAGATAGATAGATAGATAGATAGATAGATAGATAGATATTCCATAATATCTGACGAATGACTAAAATTTACAAAACCGCATACACACAGGGACTGGATGTTAAAAGAGCACATGAATGCTAATTCCAGTATCCTCGAAATAAAAGAATAAATAAATGAAATACATAAAACCAACAACAAAATATTATATGTCATGAGCAGTCTACTTACGACAGTTTTCAATCTAGCTTGGAGCATAATTATAATATATTTTGTATGCTGCAATTGTTTAATTTAGTGTTTAGCATCTTACGATGAAAATATTCTGAAATAGAGGAGGCAGTGTGTGTGTGTGTGTGTGTGTGTGTGTGTGTGTGTGTGTGTGTGTGTGTGTGTGTGTGTGTGTGGAGGGGGTGGAGGAGGAGGGGTGGGTTAGAGAAAGGGAGGAACAGTTCCTCTTCCTCCCCTCTTCTCTCCTCCATCCCCACTCCCCCCCGAAAAAAAACAAGGTGGGGGAGGGCGAGGGGGCGAATATTTACCAAAACACTAAGTGCAAAAATAAGTGTACACAGAGAGAGAGAGAGAGAGAGATGACAGACCATGATAACGTACCACTGCATGTCCACCTCTCTGTCTGTCTGTCTGTCTGTCTGTCTGTCTGTCTGTTTGCCTGTCTGTCTGGGTGTCTATCTGTCTATCTGTCTGTCTGCATGTATGTATGTATGTCTCTCTCTCAGTCTCTGTCTCTTTGTGTCTGTTTGTGTCTGCCTGTCTGTCTGTCTGTATGTCTCTCTGTCTCTCTCAATCTCTCTCTCTGTCTCTCTGTCTCACTCTGTCTCTCTGTCTCACTCTGTCTCTCTTTGTCTATCTCTGTCTCCACCATTCTATTTCTGTTCTGTAGTCCTGTAATCAACCCCCCTCTGTCTGTGTGTCTGTCTGTGTGTCTGTCTGTATGTATCTGTCTGTATGTCTCCGTTTGTCTGGATGTATGTCTCTGTCTGTGCTGTCTGTTCTGTCTCTGTCTCTCACGCTCTTTCTCACTCTCTCTCTATCCACCTTTCTATTTCTGTCGTGGAATCCATTCACTGCCTCTCTTCTCTCTCTCTCTCTCTCTCTCTCTCTCTCTCTCTCTCTCTCTCTCTCTCTCTCTCTCTCTCTCTCTCTCTCTCTCTCTCTCTCTGCCCCCTCCACCCCCACCCCCCGTCTATTCTGTGGAGCAATTTGTCGTAGAAGTGGTATGGTTGAAGACCACTTGCCTTCTTCTCCCAGCAAGTTCTGTGAAAATGGTTATCAGATCCAATATATATATAGAGAGATATGTGGGACGGGATAGCTCCAGTGGTTGGAGCACTCGCTTTCCCCTCAGCCAAGTTAAGCAGCGTCGAGCGTGGTTACCACTTGGATGGGTGACCGTTTACGCGCCTTGGCTTCAGTACAGTCCCCCAGTTCCCCCAGCTGTAAATGGGTACCTGCCCTCTTTAGGGTTAGGGAAGGTGAAGCAGCGAGGGAGAGGAGATGGGCGCCGCCCTCAATATGCTGGCTCCTAGAGAAGTGAGGTCTTCGACGCCTCGCTCTCCTACGACCTTATAGGT
>CM054159.1:38250013-38252513 GCA_028751875.1 Rapana venosa | reverse complement strand
TTCTCTCATCTCTCTCCCCCCTCTCCCTCTCTCCCATCTCCCCCCTCTCTCTCTCTCTCCCCTCCCCCCTCTCTCTCTCTTTTTTTTTTGGTTTTGTTTTTTTTTGTTTTTTTTTCTCTTTTTTTTCCTTTTTCCTTTTTTTTTTTTTTTTTTTCTTTTTTTTGTTTGTTTTTTGTTTGTTTTTTTGGGGTTTTTTGGGGGGGGGGTTTTTTTTGTGGGTGGGGGTTTTTTTGGGTTTTCTTTTTTGTTTTTTTGGGGGGGGGGGGGGGGGGGGTTGTTGGGGGGGGGGTTTTAAAAGGGTTTTTTCCCCATGTTTTTTTAATGTGGATGTAAAAGTGTTTTTTGGGTTTTTAAAAATTTAAAATTTTCCCTACGGGGGGGAAATGGGTGTAAAAAAAACCTGATCTTTTTTCATTATCCTCAGAAAAAAAAGAATTTTCCCTTGTCATTTTCATTGTATTGGGCATTTTCTCTCCCCCTCACTCCTCTCTCTCCCTCTTCCCCCCCCTCCCTCCCTCCATCCCTTCCTCTCTCCTCTTTCTCTCTCCTCTCCTCTCTCCCCTCCTCCCCTCCCCCTCCTCCTTCCCTCTTTTTCTCCCCTCTCCCTCCCTCCCACTCTCTCTCCCCCTCTCTCTCTCCCCCCTTCCCTCTCTCTCTCCTCCCCTCCCCCATCCCTACTTCCCCCCCTTTCTCTCTCCTCTCTCCCTCCCTCCCTCCCTCCCCCTCTCTCTTTCTCTCTCCCCTCCTCTCCCTTCCCCTCTTTTCTCTCATCTCCTCCTCTCCTCCCTCTCTCTCTCTCTCTCCCACCCCCTCCTCCTCCCCCTCCCCCCTCTCTCTCTTCCTCTCTTCCCCCTTTTTCTCTCCTCTCTTCCCTTTTCTCTCTCCCCCTCTCTCTCCTCTCCTCCCCCCCCTTTTCCCTCTTCTCTTTCCCCTCTCACTCCTCTTTCCCTCTCCCCTCTTTCTCTCTCTCTCTCTAAAACCCTCCCCCTCTCTCCCCTTTCTCTCTCTCTCTCCTCTCTTTTCTCTCTCCCCCCTCCCTCCCTCTCTCTCTCATCTCTCTCTCTCTCTCTCCCCCTCCTCTCCCTCCCTCCCTCTCTCTCTCTCCCCTCTTCTCTCTCTCTCCTCCCTCCCTCCATCCCCTCTCCCCTCTCTCCCCTCTCTCTCTTTCTCTCCTCTCTCTCCTCCCCCCTTCTCTCCTCTCTCTCCTCTCTCTCTCCTTTTCTCCCCTCTCTCCTCTCCCCCCTCCTCTCTTCTCTCTCTCTCTCCCCCTTCTCTCTTTTCTCTCCTCCTCTCCTCTCCCTCCTCCTCTCTCTCTCTTTTTCCCCTCTCTCCTCTCCTCCCCCTCTCCTCCTCTCTCCCCCTCTCCCTCTCTCTCTCTCTCTCTCTTCCTCTCCCCCCCCCCCCCCCTCCTCTCTCCTCTTCTCTCCCCTCCCTCCCCTCTCTCTCCCTCTCTCTCCCTCTCCCTCTTCTCCCCCCTCCTTCTCTCTCTCCCTCCCCTCCCCCCCCCCTCCCTCCCCCTCTTCCTCCTCTTTCTCTCTCTCCCCCTCTCCCTCTCTCTCTCTCTTTCTCTCCCTCCTCTCCCCCTCTTCTCCTCCCTCTCTCCCTCCTCTCTCTCTCCCTCCCCCCTCTTCTCTCTCTTCTCTCTCTCTCTCTCTCTCCTCTCTCTTCCCTCTCTCTCTCCCCCCTCCCCCATCCCTTTCCTCTCCCCTTTTTCTCCTCTCTCTCTTCCCTCTCTCTCTCTTTTCCTCTCTCTCTCTCCTCTCTCTCTCTCCCCAAAACCCTTCTCCCTCTCTCTCTTCTCTCTCTCTCTCTCCCTCCCTCCCTCTCTCCTCCTCTCCCCTCTCTCTCCCTCTCTCCCTCCCTCTCCCTCTCTTTTTCCTCTCTCCTCTCCCCTCTCTCTCTCTTTCTCTCTCTCTCTCTCTTCTCTCTCTTCCTCTCTCCTCTCCTCTCTCCCTTTTTTTCTCCTCTTCCCCCCCCCCCATCCCTTCCCCTCTCTCTCTTTCCTTCCTCTCTCTCTCTCTCTCTCTCTCTCCCTCCTTTCTCCTCTCCCTCCCCCCACCCTTTCCCTCTCTCCCCTCCTTCCTCTCTCCTCTCACCCTCTCCCCCCTCTCTCTCTCCTCTTTCTCTCTCTCTCCTCTCCCCTCTCTCTCCCCTTTTCCTTCTCTCTCCTCTCTCTCCCTCTCCCCTCTTTCCCCTCTCCCTCCCTCCCCCCTCCACCCCTTTCCCTCTCTCTCCTTTCCTCTCTCTCTCCCCCTTCTCTCCTCCCCTCCCCCCTCCCTCTCCCTTTTCTCTCCTGTCCCCCCCCCTCCCACTCTCCCCCCCCCCCCCCCCTCTCTCCTCTCTCCTCTCTCTCTCCTCTCCCCCCCTCCACCCCCCCCTCCTCTCCCCTTTTCTCTCTCTCCCCTCTCTCTCCCTCCCTCTCCCTCCCTCCTCTCTCTCCCTCCTTCTCCCCTCTCCTCTCTTCTCTCTCTCCCCTCCTTCCCTCATTCTCTCTCTCTCC
>CM054159.1:38210547-38242013 GCA_028751875.1 Rapana venosa | reverse complement strand
AATCAATCAGAAAGAAAAAAATTAGATAGACAAGTTTGACTCCATGATGAACGTAGTCCTATTAGAATCTAGGGAAATTATCTTATTAGGTGATTTTGATATTGACCTAGCAAAAGTAAACAACTAATGGACCCAAGTTATGAACTCATTCAACCTTCACCAATTAGTTACTTCACCTACATGAGTCACATCAAATTCTAACACAATTATTGATCATATCTATGTATCAGACCCTAAAAACATCATAGAAATGTGTGTCCCTGTATATAACTGTAGCGACCACTACCTAGTCTGTACCACATGGTCAAATAAAGGAACACAATTTCCTAAACATTGCCATAAAACTATAACCTATTGTTCTTTTGCAAAATTTAATGAGCAGCTTTCTTACTAGAGTTAAGCAGATCCATGCTCTCAGAAACATTCAATATTACTGATCCATACCTGGCCATTGAGTTCTGAATAAAAGTTTTTACTGAAGTATTTAACAAACATGCCCCATGAAAAACAACAAGGATCAAACATGTCCCCAAACCACCTTGGTTTGCAAAAGAACTAGAAGAAGCATGTTATCTTAGATATTTCTTAAAAGAACATAAATAATATGAGGAGTCTAAAAAAATTGAGAAATACCACAAAAACGGCAAGAGAAAAGGAAATACTTCCAAGATCTACTATCATCCAAACAAAATTCAAAGACTGTATGGAATGCAAATCAATCAAATCCCAAATAATCAATTAGCTTCCAAATCTAATGTAATTAAAGATATTTCTGCAGAAAAACTTATTTACTTCATTATGATTTGTTATAACATAATTAACAATGAGAACTCGAAGTCCAATGACCTCAATGAACTAAAACAACACTGTCAAGAAAAGTGTATTCGATCAAAACTCCACATACCATTCATATCTGTTTCTGAGGTCTATAATAATCTGACTCACCTCAAACAATCAAGTACAAATGGTCTTGATAGAATAGATGGCAGAATACGGAAACTCTCAGCTCTAGTTATTACAGACACTCCGACACATATCTATAACTTTTGTCTTCATAAGAACTATTTCCACAAGGCCTTCAAAACTGCTAAGGTGATTACGATCCACAAGTCTGGTGAAACTTCCGATCCCTCAAACTATAGGCCAATCTCTATTATATCTTACCTTTCAAAACCTTTGGAAAAACATATGAATAAACACCTAGTCCATCATATAGATATTAACAACTTACTTCACCCAAATCAGTAAGGATTTAGAAAAAAAGGTGCTCGTGCCATAGGCATTGACTAGTCTTGTAGACAATTGGCTGTCAAACATTAATGACAATACATTTTGTGGAGTATTATTTGTAGGTTTCAAAAAAGCATTTGATAGAATTGAACGCAGACTTCTCATTAAAAAGCTAAACCTATATAATCTAATTAGAGGTCAGGTCAGAGACTCCCTCTGCTACTGGTAACCATGTAACCCAGTACCACCTGCCACATGTGGGGAGTAAACCCAACCAAAAAATCCGACCTGGAGAGGGATGGGCTCCGCCAGGTTTGATTTGCCCAAGATACACCAATGACAAAGACAGCCAGAATCTCCATACCGGATCGGTCGTTGCCCGGGTTACCAAGGACCGCGCCTTCTGTTGCTCATCAGGACAGATGTCGAAAGTATGCTACTGATGTAAAACGCAGCAAAATTCGTGCCAGAAACAACACCATCATTGGCACATGGAATGTACGGACACTAAGAGCTGCAGGCAAAGTGGAAGAACTGACACATGAGATGTCCAGATATCAATGGCACATCCTTGGGCTCTGCGAAGTCAGGTGGCAAAACATGGGAGAAACAATGACCAGGCGAAGAACCCCCAAATTATACTACAGTGGAAACAGGATAAACCATGACACGGACGAGGTTTCTCGTTCACAAAGACACCGTGAACATCGTCATGAGCTGTCAGCGTGTCAGAGACTTATTCAATCGCCTGAGAGCAAACCCCTTTAACAAATATGACAGGATACGCCCTACATCAGAGCACAGATGAAGCCGTGAGATTTTATGACCCAGTACAAGAGGTTTGAATCAAAGCCCAAGAGAAACTCCGTTGTGCAAGTGACTGGAACGCAAGGTAGGATGAAGATGCATGGAAAGGACTGGGAGGGCGGTTTGTGGGCCACATTGTATATAACCAATCAATGAAAGAGGCTGAGAACTCCTGGAGTTTGCCAGTAACAACCACCTCAGCTAGTGAATACACTTGGCCCCACCCCAAGAAATCCAGAAAATGGACATGGATAGCCCAAATGGAGAACACCACAACCAAATAGATTACATCATGGTGAAAAGACGGTTTTCAGTCTAGCGTTAACATCGCACAGAACGAAGTTTTCCAGGAGCAGACATAGGGATGATCATGATCTTGTGATGATGACTTTCCGACTACGTCTAAAGAAAATCCACAAGCGGAACAACATCAGGATCAAATTTGACCTCGAGAAGCTGAAGGACCCAGAGGTATTAGAAATTTTTCAAGCAAGGATAGGTGGAAAAGTTTGAGCAGCACTCACTGTGATAGACTCAGACATAGATACACTGACGAATAGTTTCAATACAGCGGTGACTGAAACAGCAAACGAGCTTCTTGGCAAACGCCGACCAGTCAAAAAACCATGGGTCACACCTAACATCCTACAACTATGCGACAAGCGTAGAGAGTTGAAGAAAAAGAAAAATGAAACAAAAGAAAGAGCAGAACAATATAGGGCAGTCAACAAAAGAATCAGGAAGTCCATGACGGAGGCAAAGAGAAATGGACGGTGAACAGGTCCCAAAGACATTGAAGAGAACATCAAGAAAAACAATGCAAGAAAGCATATCAGCTGGTGAAAGACCTGACTAGCACAAAACAGAGAAAAGGTTTAACAATCCAAGACAAAAATGGGAAGTGTCTCACTGACGACCAGGATATTCTGAACAGATGGACAGAATACTGCTCCGACCTGTATAACTATAGAACCGCAGGAGATCCAGAAGTCCTTATGTACCCGAAGCAAAGACACAGACAGTCACCCTATCCTCCGAGAAGAAGTGGAAACAGCAGTCAGATCGCTGAAAAAAAGGGAAGTCAGCAGGGGCTGACAACATTCCAGCTGAGTTGGTCCAAGCTGGAGGGGAAGCCATGATCAGCGCCCTACTAAGAATCTGCAACAAGATCTGGCAGACAGGAAAATGGCCAACACCATGGACACAGTCACTCATCATCACCCTCCAAGAAAGGAAATCTACAACAATGCCATAATTACCGCACAATCAGCCTCATATGTCACCCAAGCAAGGTCATGCTGCAGATAATATTGAATAGACTGAAGCCACAAGCAGAGACCATCATTGCTGAGGAACAAGCAGGTTTCAGACAGGGCGCAGCACAACATGAACAGAAATCAACCTCAGAATACTATGTGAGCGGTACCTTCAACATCAACAGACCTTTTACCACGTATTTATCGATTTTAAGAAGGCATTTGACAGGGTGTGGCATGTAGCTTTGTGGGCAACCATGAATTTGTACAGCATCAATGCAAACCTGATCAGAGTCATCAAACAGCTGTACAGCGAGGCCACCAGTGCAGTGTACTACAACAACAACATTGGAGAATGGTTTCGAACAACAGTTGGAGTAAGGCAGGGCTGTTACTCTCACCCACTCTTTTCAACATCTTCCTTGAGAGAATCATGGCTGATGCACTGGAACATCATGAAGGATCAGTCAGCATTGGTGGCAGAACGATCACAAACCTCCGCTTCGCAGATGACATTGATGGAATAGCAGGATCAGAAAAAGAGCTTGCCAGCCTAACAGAACACTTGGATAAGTCCTCCAAAACATACGGCATGGAAATCAGTGCAGAGAAGACCAAACTGATGACTAATAACACCAACGGCATTAGCACTGATATCAGGGTTAATGACCAGAAGCTGGAAACAGTTCAAAGCTTCAAGTACCTGGGAGCCATTGTATCAGACCAGGGATCCAAGCCAGAAGTAGTATGCAGGACTGCACAGACGATAACAGCACTGTCAAAACTAAACACCATCTGGAGAGATAAGAACATCTCACTTATCTCCAAGATCAGACTAATGCGCTCCCTTGTCATATCCATATTTCTGTATGCCTGTGAATCATGGACCCTGACTGCAGATTTGGAGAGAAGAGTACAGGCGGTGGAGATGAGATGCTTTCGGAGACTTCTTGGCATCTCCTACAAAGACCACATAAGCAACGAAAGCGTGCATAACAGAATCCAGCAAAACCATTGGACCCTATGAGAACCTTCTAACGATCGTGAAAAGCGTAAACTTAAATGGTATGGGCATGTCACAAGATCCCAAGGAATTTCAAAGACAGTTTTGCAAGGCACTGTCCAAGGAGGAAGAAGAAGAGGCAGACCAAGGAAGAGCTGGGAGGATAACATCAGCGAATGGACAGGCCTAGAACTCAACAAAACCCTGAGAAAGGCAGAACAGAGAGAGGAATGGAGGGAACTGGTTGTTGAGTCTTTGAAGGTGCCCCCACGGTCGTCAGACTACGGGACAGATAGATAGAATAGATAGATATAATCTCTCTACAAATACTTTAGAACTTCTTGCTTCTTATCTTACAAACAGGCTACAGTGTGTTTCAATAGCTACGTCCATATCCACACTAAAACCCATTCATTATGGAGTTCATCCATTTTAGGACCAATTATCTTTTCATTATACATAAATGACCTTCCTCTTCATATCAAATTCAAATGCGAACGTTTTGCTGATGACACAACCATACATACAAGCCATACCGACATTATTTCTCTTGCAAAGGCATTGCAAAAAAGCACTGATGCTATTGTCAAATGGACTGAACTAAACCACATGTCTATACACCCCAGAAAACAAAATGCATGTTTATCACTACCAAACAAAAGCGACAAAATCTATTGGATAAACTTTGTCCAATCCATTTTGAAAAGGAAACAATCGAGCAAGCCCCTCACCACAAAGTTCTAGGAGTAACACTTGATGAAAATCTCAGCTGGTACCATCACATATCCCATCTGTGCAAATACATGTCTCAAAGAGTATGCCAATTGAATAAAATCAAACATTTTTTGGCTTTCATTCAAGAAAACTATTCTTTCAAGCTTATATACAATCTTCAATAGATTATGCTTCAACGCTGTGGTATTCTGCTAGTGCAAACACTATGAAACCATTATTAAGTCTGTATAAACGGGATAGCTCAGTGGTCAGAGCACTCGTTTTCCCCCAGCCAAGTTAAGCAGCGGTGGTTACCAGTTGGATGGGTGACCGTTTGCGCATCTTGGCTTCAGTACAGTTCCCCCAGTTCACCCTGCTGTAAATGGGTACCTGCCCTCTTTAGGGTCAGGGAAGGTAAAGCAGCGAGGGAGAGGAGATGGGCGCCGCCCTCAATATGCTGGCCCTAGAGAAGTGAAGGTCTCTGACACCTCGCTCCCCTACGACCTTATAGGTTATGGGACTCCTTTACCTTTTTACCTTTATAAACGTGCTCTTAAACAGGTTCTACTGAAAAAGACTACCTCACTAGAAGTGGATTATACTCAGTTACATATTTTTCCCTTACACCAAAGACTAAGATTTAAGAAAGGCCTCATGATGTTTAAGATAATGACAGGAACTTTTTCCTCATCCTTAAAAGACAAGTTCCCAATGAATAAATCCAGAAATACTGAAAGACGAGTGTTCTAATCCCAAGAATAGATTTGTTTAAATCTAGCCTACTTTACTCAGGCCCTGTGCTGTGGAACTCCCATCCTGATTCATTCTATGCTTCACCACATCCACAAGAAACTTCCCTCTCCCCTGCTTACTGCTTCTGAAATGAAGTACAGTATTTTTTACGCGCATATTTGATCTTCTACTTGCTTATGTAAACAGCACAACAATGGCGTTTCTTTCATCATTGCTGGACCCCACGTCTCTGCTGCTGGGAGGGGTGGGGGTGCTGTGTGTGTTGTGGTGGCTTTCCACACGACGACCCCCGGGCCTCCCCCCAGGCCCCGGACCTGCCCTGCCCCTGCTGGGCCACCTGCACCTGCTGGCCAAGGACCCACGGCCCCAGTTCTGGAGGTGGAGACGTCAGTATGGGGACGTGTTCAGTCTCTACCTGAGAGGGGTGCTGACGGTAGTGCTGTCGGGTTATTCTGCCATCCATGAAGCCCTCGTCACCTATGGGGATGTCTTCTCCAGTCGTCCGCCTGATTTCTTAATGGCTCACGTCATCAGAAACAAGGGAGTTATAGGATCCTCAGGAGCCCCGTGGAAGGAGCAACGTAAAACAGCCGTGGAGATTCTCCGTCAGATGGGCATGGGCAAGAACGTGCTGGCTGAGAAGATGCAGGAGGAGGTAACCCACTACAAACGGGCCATGAGGGACCTCCACGGGGCGCCGGTGGACATTTGGCAGATGATGCAAGTCAGCATGGCCAACAACATCTACTCCATTGCCATGGGCACACGGTTCGACTACCAGGACCCCAAGCTGAGAACGCTGCTCAATAGTGTGGAGAACTTGAGATTGTTAGCAGGTTTGGCCGTGCTGAATTATCTCCCTTTCTTGGGCAACCTTCCCGGAGACCCGATCCAGAAATCCAAAGTGCTGGCCAGCAGCAATTTTCTCTTGGCCTTCGTCAGAGAGCACGTAACAGACCACAGGGGGAGGTTGGAGGAAGAGGGAGAACACGGACTTCATCTTCAGCTACCTCCGCCACATGCGGGACCTCCAGTCACGTGGTGTTGTGGACACCACGGTGAATGGTCGTCGTATGCGTATGGGAGCGACAATGGCCCGGATGGAACTGTTTCTGTACCTGACCGCTCTTGTTCAGAACTTCTGCTTCCTGCCAGAAGAAGGTGGACAACTGCCCCCGTGTGAGGGCTCCTTCTCCACCATTGTCTTCCCTCATCCTTACAAACTTCGAGCCGTGGCCAGGTTTTAACAACGTAGGCATGGAGAAGCGCGTATGGTGCGCATGTACACGCATAAGTGTGGGCATGCATGCACACAATATGCGCTTGTGCCTGCACACACACACGCAGGCACACACACATACATAGGCACACGCGCGCACATACACACACACGCGCGCAGGTACGCGCGCACAGATGCACGGAGACAGATGCAGGCGCACATCCGCCCGCACACACATACACACACACGCCCGCGCGCGCGCATAAACACACAGATGCAGACACGCACGCGCACACACGCACGCCTCTCTCTCTCTCTCCTCTCTCTCTCTCTCTCTCTCTCTCTCTCTCTCTCTCTCTCTCTCTCTCTCTCTCTCTCTCTCTCTCTCTCTCTCTCCTCTCTCTCTCTCTCTCTGCCTGACACATACGCACGTGCGCACTCGAATGCAAGAGAGAACACACACACACACACACACACAACACACACACCCACACACACACACTAGCACGCTCAAATGCACATCCGTATACAGGAATGTGTGTGTGTGTGCGTGTGTGTGTAGGGGGGGGGGGGGAAGAGAGAGAGAGAGAATGCCCGCGCGCGTGTGCGCGTGCGTGTTTGCATCTGTGTGTTTGTGCCCTCGCGTGCGTATGTGTGGTGTGTGTGTTTGTGCGTGTGTGTGCGTGTGTTTGCGTGTGTGTGCGTGTGTGTACGTGTGTGTGCGTGTGCGTGCGTGCGCGCGCGCGTGTGTGTTTGTGTTTAATACTCATATGTAATGAACATTTGCTCAAAGCCATAGGAAAAACGTATGAATGACCAATTATTTTATTATCATTTTTATTGTGATATGATGATGACGATGACGATGATGATGTAAATGATGATGATGATGATGACTGGCTTTCCCCCAGCCAAGTTAAGCAGCGTCGAGGGTGGCTACAAATTGGATGGCTGACCGCGCCTTGGCTTCAGTACAGTTTCCCCTGTTCACCTAGCTGTAAATGGGTACCTGCCCTCTTTAGGGTCAGGGAAGGTAATTCGTAAAGCAGCGAGGGAGAGGAGATGGGCGCCGCCCTCAATATGCTGGCCCCTAGAGAAGCTGAGGTCTCTCACGCCTTGCTCTCCTACGACCACATAGGTTATGGGACACCTTTACCTTTTTTTTGTCAATTGTCAGTATCACTGCAATGGTAAACCAACTCTCTAACACTCTACACAGTCCGTCTGCAAGGCTCAGTGGTTAGATCATAGGACTTGTGATCTGATGCATTCTGAGGGTAAAGGTTTGAATTCTAGGTCTTCCGCTTTTCGATCACGACCGAAAACTACTTTTTGTTATCGTCAAATAGAAACTTTGGGAGAGAAGAGTCGAAAATCATGGAGCCTGATAAAGGATATGAAGGCAGCTTCTTTCACACAACAAGCATATTAACTATCATATGATGTTGAATTGCAGAACCCTAACCTTAGAGACAAAGAAGGTACTGGTTTTGTTGTGGTTGGGTTTTTTGCTACTGTTTTAAAAACATCAAGTTCATATATACCACTGTCATGTATAATGCCTGCGTTGATTCTATGTAATGTTATATTGGAGTATACATGAGGTAAACACGTAAAGTGTTCAACCAAAACTTCATTTATTTATTTATTTATTTATTCATTTATTTATTTATTATTTATTTATCTATTTATTTCTATGAATTAAACGAATGCCCGGTGTCTGTGGGCAGCCCATGGCATGAACTTGCACTGTCTCAAATACTGAAGACCACAAAATAATAACAATTAAAAGATCACGAATAAAAGAAACTTTCTTGTCTCTCACACACACACACACACACATACACACACACACACACACACACACATATATATATATATATATATATATATATATATATATAGATATATATCTATATATATATATATATTTATATTTTTATATATATTATATATATATATCTGTTCGATTGTGCTCCTGCCTGCCCTGAACCCAGCTTGTTCCTCTGCGAGGTGTTCTTCTGCCTCCTTCTTGAGTCGATTCAAAATAACTTTGAGCATGATCTTGCTGGCGTGGCTGATGAGGCTGATTGTTCTATAGTTTTGGCATTGGCGTAAATTCCCCTTCTTGGGCAGGGGTATGATGAGTGATTGTGTCCATTCTGTTGGCCACTGTTTTGTCTCCCAAATCTTCTGACAGATAGCTGTAACATATGTGATGACTGTTTCGCCACCATGCTTGAGCAGCTCTGCTGGTATATTGTCTGCTCCTGGGGACTTTCCTACTGGTAAGCTGCGGATGGCTTCTTCCACTTCTTCCCTCAGTATAGGTAATGGCGAGGGTGCTCTTGATGTTGCTGCTTTCTCTTCTATTATGCTCTTGTCAGGTTGTATTGGGTAGTTGTACAGTTCTTGACAATATTCAGACCACTGTTCAATGCAGCTGAGCTTTCTGTGAGGAGGTTTCCGGAGCTGTCTTCAATGACTGATGATTTGGTTTGAAGTGGTTTTGTGAGTTTCTTCAGGGTGTCGTATGCCTTTTTTACTGTTGCCCACTTTCATGTTTTTTTCGATCTCATCACATTGATCACTGATCCACTTCTCTCTGGCCTTTAACATTGACTTCTTCACGAGATTGTTGGCCTCCCGGTATTCTTTAGGGTTGGAAGACCTGGTTGGTTTCAGTGCTCTTCTTGTATCGCAGAGGTCCAAGATGTCATTGGTAGTCCATGGCTGGTGTTTATTCCTCTGACGACCGAGTACCTCCTCTGCTGTTTCTCGGACTGCCTCATTGAAGTTGTTGGTGAGGTCATTGATGGAGCATATGGGATGGAGGTGAGCTCGGAGAAAAGTAAAGTACTTGTGAACAGCACGAGCAATGCCACCGCTAAAATTTACATGAACGGCCAACAACTGGAGGAGGTAGACGCTTTTAAATACCTCGGCGCTACACTCACAAAGGACGGGCGATCGACGACAGAAATCAAAGTCAGAATAGCCATGGCAACATCTTCCATGACAAAACTCACCACCATATGGAAAGTAAAGAGATCAGTTTCCCAATCAAACTAAAGCTCTACAAAGCCCTAATTCAGTCGATCCTGCTGTACGGAAGTGAAACCTGGACATTGACTGCTGAAACAGCAAAGCGAGTCCAGTCATTCGAAACAAAATGCCATAGAAAACTACTGGGCATATCCTGGAGAGAACGAAAGACCAATGAATTTGTCAAGAGTCAAATAACACGGCTGGCAGGTCCACAGGAACCCCTTCTCACCATCGTCAAGAAGAAAAAGCTGACATGGTTCGGCCACGTCACCCGCCACAACACTCTGCCCAAAACAGTACTGCAGGGAACACTCGAAGGTGGCAGAAGGAGGGGAAGACAGAACAAGTCATGGATGGACAACATCAGAGAATGGACCAGGATGAATGACTGGGCACTACTGCGCAGAGCCGAGGACCGAGATGGATGGAGGAGGCTTACCACAGCATCGTCTTTCATGTCTCCCCCACGACCGCCAAGGTCACGGGTCTGATGATGATGATGATGATGATATATATCAACACATACACACTCTTACACCACAACACAACACACACACACGTACACACACGCACGCACACACACTCTCACACACACTCACACACATACACACAAACAAACACACACACACACCACGCCACAACACACACACACACACACACATACACACACACACACACACACACACACACACACACACACACACACACACACACACAAAAGACGACACAACACAACACACACAACACGACACACATACTCACACACACACACACACACCACGCCACAGCACAGTCACACATACACACACACACACACTAGCATGCTCAAATGGGCATCCATGTACAGGAGTATGCATGCTTATATACGTTTAATACTCGTATTTAATGACCTTTTGCTCAAAAACATAGGGAAAGCGTATAATTATATAATGACCAATGACATTATTGTTATTATTGCTGTGACGATGACGACGATGATGATGATGATGATGACGATGATGACGACGACGATGATGATTGTTTTTGCTATAGTTCCAATCGTTCATTTTTGTTGTTGTTGTTGTTGTTATTTCTGACTCATATTTGCAGGGATGTGCCCTTAACAAAGACTAATATTATAATAATCCCATCACTTTTGTCCATCTGCATCAGTTTTGTCCATCTGTGTCAGTGTTGTCCATCTGTATCAATGTTGTCCATCTGTATCAATGTTGTCCATCTGTATCAGTGTTGTCCATCTGTATCACTGTTGTCCATCTGTATCAGGCATTTGTATCAGTGTTGTCCATCTGTATCAGGTGTGTCCATCTGTGTCAATGTTGTCCATCTGTATCAATGTTATCCATCTGTATCAATGTTACCATCTGTATCAATGTTGTCCATCTGTATCAATGTTGTCCATCTGTATCAGGTGTGTCCATCTGTATCAATGTTGTCCATCTGTATCAATGTTGTCCATCTGTATCAATGTTGTCCATCTGTATCAGTGTTGTCCATTTGTATCTTTTTTGTCGATCTGTATCAGGTGTGTCCATCTGTATCAGGTGTGTCCATCTGTATCAGGTGTGTCCATCTGTATCAATTTTTCCCATCTGTATTAATTTTGTCTATCTCTATCACTTGTCAGTGTCACTGCTATAGCAACCCAACTCCCTAACACTCTACATAGTCTTTCTGCAAGGCTCGGTGGTTAGAACACGGTACTTGTGATCTCATGCATTCTGAGGGTAAAGGCTCGAATTCTGCTAGGCTTTCCGTTTTAGGCTGGTGGTCAGCAAACACGACTATGATACATCAACTTTAAATATTAGTGACGCTCCACCACGAAATGAGTCGCTTGCACCTGACCCACTTTTCTGCTAGGAGCCATTTTAGGCAGGTGGGGGGTCAGGATTTCCATTTCGAGATTTTGATTGATTATAAAACTAATAAACATGATTCTCTACATTGTACTGAATATTAAGGCGTAAGTCTGTTTCCTTTTGCTTTAAAACGTGTTTTTAAAAATACCCAAGCCCTCATTCTGGCCACCTTTTATTGATGCTAAACTTGTTGATTTCTCATTTTGTCACTTCCAGCAGTGTAGTATTTCAATTGTGATAACTCTTCATAGAATTGTCTGATTTATAATCTGTTTTCTGTCATGTGCCTGTGCCACAAAGAATAACATAAGATCAGTACTCTCTGTTACAAATGTCTCCACAAAACAGCACCCTCCTACCTCTGTGAATGTCTCTCTGTACACCCCATCTCGTTCCTCGCTCTGCTGCCGATTCCTTGTGCTTACAAACACCTAGATTCAGCCAGTCCACTGTTGGCCGTTGCTCTTTCTCTGTTTCTGGTCCATCAATTTGAAATGGCCTCCCTATCTCTCTTCGCCAAAGACCACCTTATGGCACTTTTAAATCCAGCCTCAAGACATATTTGTTTCAAACCTAAGAATTTCCTCTCCTGTTTTCATTCCATAGCTGTCCCTGCTTTTAACAGCAAAAATTCCATCACCCTGCCAAAGTGTATACGTGTGTGTGTGTTTGTGTGTGTTGTGTGTGTGTGTGAGTGTGCATTTGGACTTGTTAGAACTATTACTTGCTATTAGTTGCATGGCTGTGTAAGAATGAGTTGAGCGTAAGCGCTTTGATTTGTCTGTGCAAGATACAGCGCTATATAAATTCCATTTATTGTTATTATTATTATTATTATTATTATTATTAGTATTATTATTATTATTATTATTATTATTATTGTTATTATTATTATTATTATTTAAACAACAATCATTAACAATCTTCAAAAATTATTTTTTCATCGACTTGATGCATCAAAAATAAAAATCCACATTTGATCTTGGAAAGGTAAAGGTAAAGGTGTCCCATAACCTATAAGGTCGTAGGGGAGCGAGGCGTCAGAGACCTCACTTCTCTAGGGCCAGCATATTGAGGGCGGCGCCCATCTCCTCTCCCTCGCTGCTTTACCTTCCCTGACCCTAAAGAGGGCAGGTACCCATTTACAGCTGGGTGAACTGGGGGAACTGTACTGAAGCCAAGGCGCGCAAACGGTCACCCATCCAAGTGGTAACCACGCTCGACGCTGCTTAACTTGGCTGGGGGAAAGCGAGTGCTCGACCACTGAGCTATCCCGTCTTGGAAACAAAGTAAATATATCATCCTTACATTATACCAAATTATCCTCTCTCTCTCTCTCATCTCTCTCTCTCTTCTCTCTTCTCTCTCTCTCTTACTCTCTCTCTCTCTCTCTCTCTCTCCTCTCTCTGTATAAATGTGAGTTACTTGTGTATCGATATTGTGTATTGAAAACTGACTTTCATGCACAAATGTTAATCACACTGAGTGCTAATGGTGATAGTGTTGATGAATTGAAAAATGTATGCAAATTCATATGGATTCAAAATTTACTGTGCTCTCCCCCCCCCTTCCTCTCTCTCTCATTCTCATCCTCTCCTATTATTGTTTGCTTATAGATTTAATTGTCGTGTTTACAATTAGTATCCTGTTGAATGCTTTATCCAGATTAATTATTTCAGTTTTATTGCGTAAGTTGACTGTATTTGAGATGTTTTATTTTGATATCTTGTTTTGAGCGTACCAATTATGTATAGCTAATTCCAAAGTGCAGATGTCCTTTTTATGACTATACATGATATTCCTAAAGATTTGATTTTGGCATTGATGCATGGTGTGAATTCGTGCACGCGCGCGCGTGTGTGTGTGTACGTGTGCATGGGGATGCAAATTGTTTATACAATGTGTGTTTTGTGTAGTTTACTATTGCTGTTGCTTCCCATAAAAGCACGAATTTTTGACGTTTCTCTCTGTTAGCCAAAATGATACTATCTACGTGGTTTGTTCTTATTTATATTATGGAGGTTTTGCTTTGTTTGGTTTTGTTTGGGTTATATTTGGAGGGGGGAATAATCAGTTGTCCCCTCTCCCCTTGTTGTCGCTTTTAATAATAATAATAATGTATGTAATTTATATAGCGCTCAATCTTGTAAAGCAACAAATCAGTCGCTTTTAATAATAATAATAATGTATGTAATTTATATAGTGCCTAATCTTGTAAAGCAACAAATCAGAGCTCGAGGATAATGGCGCACTTATGTGCTTTTTTTTTTTACATCAGTCCCCGTGTGTATGCAGTTTTGTAAATTTTTTCATCTGTTCCCACCGGTACACAATGGCCTACTCTTTCGAAAAGCGGAACAGGATTTTACGTGTGCGCAAGATGTTCTGCATGCATTCGCACACGGGGCCGCGGTTTATAGTCACATATGAAGGACTTTTGTTTTTGCTCTTGGTTTCTTTGCTATTTTCTTGGTTGTTTCTGTGACTTCTGTTTTGCTTTTTCACTCCCGTGATTTTTGTAGGGGTATTTTTTCAGTAAACCGTGTGAGTGTAATGCTATGGTCTTTATTTTTTTATCATATATATCCCTAAGGGTGGGGACAGAATGTAAAAAAAAGCACATGCGTGCTTATTCCGTTATCCTCGATATAAAAAATAATTAAAAAAAATAAATATCCTCGAAATTAAAGAATTTGTCATTGTCAAGACACAATCTCTACAAGACAAGCTTTCAGTTAGTTATGGTATAATCTTCTAAGAGAGTTTAAAATACTACCATCAAAAGCCATTTTAAAAAACATTTTAAAAAATGTTCTAGTAAATAACTGTACAGAAAACAAATCATAATTCCTCCCTCCTTACGGCTGTGTATTTTTCATCATTCTTTAGAATGTTTCCTGCACGATTTCTTCCTGGTATATCCTTATTCGCAAATCTTTTAAACTATATCTTGTAATATGGTGTGTGTTAGTATCTGTGTGCATGCTTGCCAGCTTGGTGGTGTAGAATCGTTTTAAGTGTGTGTTATAAATTGTGGTTACCATATATTTTCATGTACTACATCTCGGCAACAGCAGTACAGTATGGAACAGGGAAAATGTGGCCTGTAAGAAAGAGGCTGCATAAATATTACATATTACCACCACGGCAAAGTGTAAGCAATGGGTAGTTTTCAACCACCACCCAAGGAAACAGGGCCCTGCACAATTTGCAGGTGTGTCCAAAAATAGTAACACGTCGCCCTGATCACATGGCAGGTAATTTACTTGCCACACCATCACATCCACCCCTACTCAACTGTACGTCTCCCAAGGTACAATCTCCAGCCAGTAGGCTCCAGATTTCTCCACTCTCCTGCTTGCAGCACCAATTTGTAACAGAGAAGAGATACTTGATCTTCCACAACTCTTTAAAACTTCTCCCCCATGACAGAACAATATAATCAGGGAGGATGTGGCCTCTAAGAAAGGCTGCATAAATATTACACGTTACCGCAATGGCAAAATATATGCCAAGGGTAGTTTTCTACCACCACCAAGGGAAACAGAGCACTGCACAATTTGCAGGTGTGCCCCAAAATAGTAACAGGTGGCTCTGATCCATGAGAGGTAATCTACTTACCACACACACACACGCGCGCGTGCGCGCGTGCACACACACACACACACACACACACTTACATCGGTATTGTATGCTTTAAAATCCCCAAATTTCAAGAAAACTTCGAAATTCATATTAGAGATTAAGCATGTCATACATCTCCTAACCTTAAAGAGCATAAGTGTGAATTTTTGTTGGGTGCCTTCACACACTGGTTTCTTTCCAAATGAGTGGGCGGATAGAGCTGCCAAAAAGGGTGCAAAACATGGACGGGATGCAATAGAATTGCATGTGCCTTTATCCTTACAAGAAGGGTATAGCTTACTAGAACAAAAATCATGGAAAAAGGTCACTGACAGTAATCAGCAAAATGAGAAACTTTTAACTAGAACTGCAACTAATACCGATAATTTAACAGTGGTGAACCATTCAGAAGTTAGTACAAGTGTTTTTACGTCAAGGAGAATTAATACTTTATTCTATAGAATGAAACTAAATGCATTGATAACCAAATTCAGCAAAAATGGTAAATGCCTGTGTGGTGAGAATATCACTAATACTCATATACTTTTTGACTGCCAGAGTGTAAAACCTTTCATGCCCCATTTTTCTGAAAACTCCCTCACCAGCATATTCAGCAATCTAAAACTAGCATTTGAAATTGTGAAAGGTCTTTGTCACAGTCCCATAGGATATTTATTATAGTTACATTAACGTTAATGACTTTTTGTTTGTTTGTTTGCTTGTTAATGATTCTTGTTGCATTGCCAAGTTTCTTTTCGAGGTTTTTTTATATTATTTTATTATTATTATTATTATTTTTTTAATAACACATCCACCTCACCCGTTTTTTTGTTGTTGTTGTTTTTTTTTTGTTTTTTCCCCCCGTCTAATATCACTAAAAGTGAACAGACGTAAAATTGAAGTCAACAACAACAACACACACACACACACATATATATATATATATATATTAATAATAATAATAATAATATATGGAATTTATATAGCGCTGAATCTTGTAAAAAACAAACAAATCGAAGCGCTTGCACTCAATCATTTACAGGCATCCAACTCTCCTTAAACATAATGAGCAGCGGATTTCAAATCAATGCGCGCGCACTACGCACGCACACGCACGCACACACACACTCACACACACACACACACACACACACACACACACACACACACACGGAACAACACTTAGAAGGTGAAAGATGCTGTTGAAAATTATGGACAGATATTTGGGGGGAAAGTCTCAGGTAGGAAATAAGTGTGTTTTGAGGCTGGATTTGAAGGAATCAAGTGAAGGCTTTTGACGAAGTGAAAGAGGGAGGTCATTCCAGGTGGATGGACCAGAAACAGAGAAGGAGCGACGGCCAACAGTGGTTTGTTTGAATCTGGGTGTTCGAAAGCACAAAGTATCTGCGGCTGAACGAAGGGAACGGGATGGAGTGTACAGGTGAAAACAGTTACAGAGATAAGAGGGTGCAGATTTGTGGAGACATTTGAAACAGAGGGTATTGATTTTATATTTTATATTTTATATATATATATATATATATATATATATGTATATATATATATATATATATATATATATATATATATATATATATATATATATATATATATATATATATATATATATATATATATATATATGTGTGTGTGTGTGTGTGTGTGTGTGCATATTTGTGTGTGTGTGTGTGTGTGTGTGTGTGTGTTTAAAAGTGGAATGTGTTGGATATTGAAACATGATTGCTGTAATGTTTTTGATTTGTAGTTTCATCGGATTATCATCGTCTTTATTGATATTTCTGGCAGTAGTAATTGTCATTGTTCATTGATATCGTCATCATCATCGTAGTCACCATCGTCATCTTTATTATTTTCCTTTTCTATATGGTTTGATAATTTTGATTGTATGTTGTTATTTTTCTTGTAAGGTTTTTGGGGTTTGTTTGTTGGTTTGCTTTTGTTCTCTCTTAGATAGATGGCTTGACGAAAAGAGGAATTGTTCAATGTACCATCTGGAAATAAGTTCACTTTGACTTTTGACACGCTCGCGCGTGGCAGGTCGTGACCTGCTGACCGTGTTGGAATCTGGTTCAAGAGCATTTTTCCTCTGGAGTCAACATCAGTGCCCTCTCCCCGATTGTCCTTCCAATTAGACTTTATACCGAGGTACGTGTGCGAACGCACGCAGAACATATTGCGCACACATTAAAACCCATCCCACTTTTCGGAAGAGTAGGCCACTGTTTACCCGTGAGATGGGATGACAACATTTACAAAACTGCATACTTACAGGGACTGGATTGTCAAAAGCCCACGAGTGCTTTTTTCCATTATACTTGACATAAAAGAATAAAATAAAATAAAATGAATAAACACACATACACACACACACACGCATGCACGCACACACACGTCACTGACTAATAGAACTAATTAGGTCTCACTCTGGTGAACATCAACCCCAAAAATAATGAAATAGATTTTTAACTCTGAGAAATGAACAGGAACTGCCAACTAAAGACCATATATTCCAACTAGCAAACTGTACACACTGTACTACACTGTACTGTACTCGTATAGCCCCCCTCCCCCTCCCCTCCCCCTTTTTGACTCTTATCCAAAGGAAGTTAGTAACCAGAGTGTTGACTGCAGTTGTTTCCCTTAGACCTCTTCCGTTGTTTGTCACGGTACTCTCTGGTGCCTGTATCACCTTGGTTCTCGGGAAGCTTGGTTTCTTCATGCAGATAGGAGATGACTGACTTCAGCATCCTGCTGTTTATTACTGACTTCATCATCCTGCTGTTTGGCTTCAACCCCAACAGGTCCATGAAGTCCCTGGTTTGAATCTGGCTGGTGTCTGGTGAAGTCAGAATGGGGATGTTGCCCCACAGCGGTCTGACAGTGACAGGCTCCCTGTGGACTTGCCACCCTGGGGATGGACATGACCAGTCTGGGAATGGCTGTGGTGAGGAGGTTGGCATGAGCAGCGCGGCAACAGCAGGACGGGGACGTCACAGATGATCAGGCAGGGCAAAAAAGAAAAGGGGGGGGGAGGATTTTTACAATCTCCGGGTTCAATTTCAAGTGCAGACCTGTCAGTGCCTTTAATCCATTCATGTCTATGCACATGCAACGTATCATATACGCACGTGTGGGGGCAGGGGAGGAGGAACTGTCAGTATAAATAGCATCCCAACATTCAGGAAAATTCTGTGCTAGGAATATCCTCTTTTCTATCCATCTCTTTGTTTCAGCCTTGTTCCTTTTCTTCCTGTCAACTCCTTCTGGTCAATGTTATGCCATCTTGGTCCATTCTTCTGCCTTTCTCTCCAGAAATATTTAAAAGATAACAATACTCTCCTATGCAGGAATCGTAAGGGCAGCACGACTCATTTATTTCATATAACAAACAACAATTTGGTGTCTGAGCGTTTGAGGAAGAAGAAGAAAAATATGTGGACGTTAAAGATCCCGGAATTCATGCCAGCGTGGGGCACGGAAACACAGACATACCCAGCCTACATTCCCGAAGTCGGAATGCGGCTACCTTCATGGTGGGGCAAAAAAAACATACAGTGGTATATGCAAAATCGGAGCTCTAAAGGAACGATTTAAAAAAAACACCCCCCCAAAAAACCCAACAACACACACACAACAAAACAACAATATCCCACCTTTCCTTCTTTTCACAAACACCTTGCCGAGGACTTATAGAAATGCACCAGATCACCAGCCACCATAGCGCAGTGGTTTAGAGCCCTGGGTTACGGACTGGAAGGTCGCAGGTTTGAATCCCATGAGTCATCGGAATTTTTCGGAATCCTGCCAGCTTTTAAAATTATAGAGTCAGTGTACTGTAGGCTCAGTAGGAAGACTGGGACCACACAGTCGAGCAGCGAGTTTGGGAGTGTTGCTCAAATTACCTGACCAACACTGCAGGTGTTTGTATCTCTGGGCCCGTGTATATTATGATAGTAAGCGTGGAGTACAACCCTGTCAAATAGTCTCAAAGCAGATGTACCTCCATAGCAGTGTTATGACATCATCCTCATTATCATCTATAACCATGCAAAAGTGAAAATTGCCTTTGGTTGGGTGGCCAGTTGCTCTGGTCTCATGGTGACCTCAAGATTCGGCTTCCCCATACACTTCTGTGCCTGTGGTCAGTTTGTGTCAAAGCCTTTGGGGTTGGAGGTTCTCTGGAGAAGGTCGTTGGAGGGACATTGTGGTTGTCGCCACCTCAGGTGGGTGACTCAGTCTGGCTCCACGACTGAGCTAATGCTATGCTAGTAGGGGGCTTAGTAGGTGATGTCCTGCATAATATGTTAGCTCAGAACAGTCACCACTGAATACCACCAAAGTGACCCAGCAGCAATGCAGGGCCCCCTTGGCTGGTAGCCACATGGCAGCCTGATATTGATGGACTCCCTGTGGACTTTCGACTCTGAGGATGCCACAACGAATCTGGGTAAGGCTGTGGCGGGGAGAGTGAGATGAACGGCACAGGGACAGCAGGACGGGGATGCCACAAAAGATGAGGAGGCAAAAAAAAAATTTTCAAGTGCACCAGACCAAGTGGTTTCCTGGGTCTCACCCGCCTCCCCCTCCCCTTTATCACTCCCTTGAAAAGAAGTGACACAAGCAAACCATGCACCACACTGCAAACCAGGGGAAGTAATCTAAACCAGCCAACAGGTCATTTCCCTTTGAGCGCTGTGTTCTCCTCTCTCTCTCTCTCTCTCTCTCTCTCTCTCTCTCTCTCTCTCTCTCTCTCTCTCTCTCTCTCACCCGCTGAGCAAGTTGTCTGCTCGCAGGGAAAGCAGCCAGTGACAAAGACAGACCCGAAATCTGCCCCCTAGCAGCTTGAGCAAGAGCTAGGACAGGCCTGGCCTTCCAAGCCAATGGACATTTTAAAATAATAATATTGAAAACTTCTACAGCAAGTTAAAAGACGTATCCTTTATAAACTATGTAAATAAGTTCGATTATGTTTGCCTCACTGAAACTTTTCTTGACTCTAACTTTGATTACAGCTGTGTTTTTTTAGATGATATAAAGTTTCATCCCCCAGCTCAAAAACTGTCCCCTCATGGAAATAATTCTGGAGGAGTGCTTTTATTAGTGTGAAAGTCTGTATAAAAACATGTCAAATATATTAAAAATAGAGTGTGAAAAACACGTTTCCCCTTAAAATAAAATTATTTTAATTTAGTAAACATTTTTTTTGAAGGTATATTTTGTGCCAAAAGGGTGGTCCTTTTTACAATGAAAAAATTTATTAGAAGGGTTTTGTATTATTAGAGGAAATTATTGCAATTTTTTTAAATTTGATGATTTCATTTCTGAGTTAGGGATTGAAGCCAGGATGGTCGGAACAAGGACCTTGAAGTGAGTAAAATTTTTTGGTGTGTGGGGATGTGGTAAAAAAGACGAATTTGTGGGGTCCCTTTAAAAGGATGACAAAAGAACAATTTGGAGGCCTTGCTAATTTATGTTTTTATGTGGACATGAGGATTCTGATGGTTGTGTGAGGGGGATGGGGGGGGTTCCCTTTGTGTCCAAAAGGATGGTTTATTGATTTTTTTTCTTTTTCTAGTAAATTTTATATGTTTAGTTTGTGTATTGGGGAGGTTTTTATTGTGGACCTTCCTTTTGAAATAAAAAGGAAGGGATGGGGAGTGTTAGTTCGAAGTAGAGAAGGAGGAGGAGAAAAAATTATATGATCAAAAGATTTTGTAAAAGTATATAAATGTGAATTACATGGCAAATTTCAAGAAAGATAGAACGCCTCTCGCTTTTGGACAAAGATGTGAATACAGTGTAGATCACCCTTTTGAAGGCTTTGTGGGGTTTCTGCATGCATGGGAGAAAAGTTAGAAAAGGTGAAAAATGAACCCTGGTTCAGAGTGGTGTGAAAAAAGAAAAAAGAAGTTAAGAGATATTTCAAACGATTTCAGTTGTAAACAAAAAAAGTAGATAAAACCGAAAAAAAGACAAAAGTACACTAGGGAAATAAAGGGTCCCCTAACCTTTTTAGGGCGAGGGGAGCGAGGCCGAGACCCATTTCTAGGGCCAGCATATTTAGGGCGGCGCCTTCCCCTCCCCGATTTTACCTTTTCCCGACCCTAAAGAGGCAGGTACCTTTACGTGGGTGAATGGGGAAACTGTATGACCAAAGGGGCGCAAAAAAGGGACCCCTCCAATGGTAACCATGTCGACGTGCTTAACTTGGGGGGGGGAAAACGAAAAGGGTCCCACCCCTGAGTATCCCGTCCCCCACTTGTACAATATGGGGAAAAAAAAAAATCAGTCTAAAAAAAACAAAGAAAAAGTTTTTACAAAGAGATTACAAAAATTAAAGATTTCAAAAGGGTCCCCAAAAGTTTGGTCTGTCTCAGATCCGTTGTCATAAGTCTTGTTTATAAAAACCCCCTATTTAACAATGGGATGTTTTTTTTTTAAGGTTTTTTAAGACTTTAATTGGCGAAAAAAAAAAAAAATTGGGGGAAATTTTAAAAGATGAAAAAATTGTTTGAAACATTGTTAAAAGCCATAACTCAGAATGAGTCATTATGTATTAAACATTTAAAAAAAGGAAAAAGTGCTTGTCCCGATAAATAATTTTAAAAAAATGCTCAAATATGCAAATTTAGTGTAATTATTTTTTGTGCGTTATTTAACCCTTTTTTGAAAAGGTGATTTCTGTTTCAGTGGGCCAAATCAGTAAAATTCCCTCATAAAGTGGAGATGTTAAAAATGTGAAAATATCGTGGAGTAGCTCTCCGTGAAAACTTTATACTTTTACTTTGAATAAGAGATTAACTCAGTGGGCAGATAAAGAAGAAACATTTATTGAAGAGCAGGCGGGATTTAGAGCCAAGTATAGCACTGTAGATCATATATTTACTCTTTACTCTCTCGTTGAAAAACATTTGCTATCCAGTAAAAAGTTATATGTTGCTTTTGTTGATTTTAGAAAGGCCTTCGACTCTGTATATAGAAATATATTGTGGAATGTACTACGAAAAAATGGTGTAAATGGTAAATTATATATGGCCCTTAGAGCTATTTATAATTCATTACTAGCGTGTGTGCGTGCTGAAAATGAATATTCCGATTTTTTTGAATGCCCCAAGGGAGTAAAGCAGGGTTGTATTTTGAGCCCACAGATGTTTTCATTCTTTATAAATGAGCTAGCTATTGAGTTATCAAGAAAAGGAAAACACAGCATTCAAATAATTCCTGTGCAATCAAGGTGTTCTTACTACTTTTTGTTGACGATATTGTTCTTTTGTCTGAAACTGTTATCCGTTTGCAACATCAGATATATATCTTAAAAGAGGAGGCAGATCAGTTTGATTTATCAGTAAATATGGATAAAACAAACACTATTGTTTTTAGAATGGGTGGTCATTTATCAGTTCGTGAAAAATGGTTTTATGGAAATGCTGAAGTCAAAATAGTTAATACGTATAAATATTTAGGGATGATGTTTTCAACAAAGCTAAGTCAAAATTGTGCATGGCAAGAATCTTGTAGGAAGGGGAAGAAAGGTGTTATAGAAATCCTAAAAACATTATAAAAGCTGAATTCGATAGACTTCCCTATTCTGGAAAATTATTTGACACACAGATAGAACCGATGCTTATCTACACTTCAGAAATATGAGGATTATATGTAAATACCACATGGAAAAAGTTCATACATTTGCCTTAAAACGTTTTTTAAATGTGCCAATACATTCACCTAATACTGTACTACATGGAGAGACAGGAAGATATCCTTTATATATAAGAATTTTGTGAAATGCATTAGATATTGGTTGAAATTATTGAAACTTCCACAAACACGTTTATGTAGAAAGTATTGCAAAAAGTTAATTATACAGACGGAGTTGTGGGGTAAAAGAACTGGGTATATCAAGTTAAAAGAGTTTTGTCAGAGCATGGCTTCCGGATTGTATGGATGTCTCAGGAAGTAGGTAATGAGCGTCAGTTTCTTTGGAATTTAAAGATAGGCTTATTTGCTCTTTTAAACAAAACTGGCACTCAGATTTGGAAAGTAAAAATAAATATAGCTGGTTCTTTTCGTTCAAATATGTCTTTCAGACAGAAAAAATATCTAGCAAAAGTTACTGATAAATGGCACAGGCTTAATTATTCACAATTCAGCTTAAGAACACTGGGTTTTAATGCAAACAAAAGATGGTTCCAGACTGAGACATCCATGCATTTACCATGTCCATTATGTGGTCATACTGTTTACAATGAAATTATTTTTTGTTTCAATGTAAAGCATATGAAACTATACGAAAGAAACATAGTTTCCTGAGTCTACAGGCAACAGAAAGTCCAGATGTTGTTGCTATTTTGTCATCTGAAAACGAACATGTAATTAAATATGTAGCTAAGTTTATTGCTGAAGCACAAAAATTAAGACAAAGCCATATCAGCACCAACTATATAAATATGTAATCATAAAGTCACTTTAAAGAGCAATGTATTCTCAAGTAAGCAGAGTTAAAAGGCTGACATTAATCACTTGTAATTTAAGTGGATGGTCGCTTAGAATGTTGTGTTTGCATTTCAGTTTGATTTTCCTTTTTTCTTTTCTTTGGATGAACTAGGTGATTTGTAAATGTGTATAGGCCAATGTTATCATTATAATTAGAGTGCTATGCGTGGATGGATCCTTTCTTTTTGCCAAACTTAATCGTACTGATCACCTATTTACCTTTTTATTAAATGTTTCGCAAACATATATGTATTACCTCCCTTGTCAAAAGGCCTAGTTGGGCAATGACAATAAACTGTGAAAATCTCTTCTCTCTCTATCTCTCTCTCTCTCTCTCTCTCTTCTCTCTCTCTCTCTCTCTCTCTCTCTCTCTCTTCTCTCTCTCTCTCTCTCTCTCTCTTCTCTTGTTCAAATCAATTCAAATTCAATCCAATTCGTTTTGCAATGATATATATATTGTTCTTTTATATCGAGGATAATGGAATAAGCACTTATGTGCTTTTTTACATCCAGTCCCTGTGTGTATGAGGTTTTGTCAATTCTGTCATCTTTTCCCACAGGTACACAATGGCCTACTCTTACGAAAAGCGGAACATATACAAACAGCTAGGAATATATAGACATATAAATTGGAAGGCAGGTGGTAAAAGGTAGCATTTGTCACACACACACACACACACACACACACACACACACACACACACACACACACACACACACACACACACACACACTATGAAAGTAGATCCTGGTCTAGGGCCTGTCTAGAAAGGAAAAAGTCCCATGGTAAGTGTGGGGGGGGGGGGGGTATGGGAGAGGGGAGGGGGTGTGATCCTGTTAGGGCCAAAAACCTTTTCCCCCCATCTAGGTCTCATCAAACTGGAAAGAAAGGGCCAGGCTTGTCATTAGCATGTACTCAAACAAGCATCGCCTTGATACGAATATCACCAGTTACCTCACTACCAGTCTGACATGGATAATCTACAGGTAATCTGATAAACAAGCACGTGGTAATTAGTGGGTTAATCTGTGATAAAATTAATAGCAGTTGATCAGCTATTGATCCCAGTTGATCCCATACCTGCTTCTCTTTTTGTACAGTGCTTACCACAACTTATACCCGCTATCACGAAAATAGTGAACTCATCTCTTGTTTCAGGAAATGTTCCATCATCTCTCAAAATTGCAATACTTACACCTCAACTCAAAAAGCATGACCTTGACCCTAACATTCTGATAAATTATAGACCTGTTTCCAACCTACCTTTCATCTCTAAAGTCCTTGAAAAAGTAGTTCTAAAACAGCTCAATAACCACCTTCTCTCCAACAGTCTTCTTCCTGAGTTTCAGCCTGCCTATCGCGTCAACCATAGCACTGAAACTACCCTAGTTACCCTAAATACACTTCTACTTGCTTCTGACTCGGGGGAAAATCTCCCTTCTCACTCTACTCGACTTATCTGCAGCCTTCGTCACTATTGACCATTCAATTCTTCTCTCCCGTCTTCAAAAAACATTCGGTGTTACTGGCACAGCCCTCTCCTGGTTCAGTTCATACCTCACTGACCAATTCCAGACAGTTGCAGTAAACAAGATACAGTCAATACCCTGCCAAACTGGAATGTGGTGTCCCGCAGGGATCAGTTCTCGGCCCTGTTCTTTTCACTCTCTATACTGCTCCACTATCACATATAATAACCGTCATCATATCAACCATCACTTCTATGCAGATGACTCTCAGATTCAAAGTAGTGTTACACCTGAAAATCTGCCTTCTCTCTTGACAAAGATGGCCTACTGCTTTCAAGATATCCAAAACTGGATGATACAAAACAAGTTACAGTTAAACGCAGATAAAACCGAAGCCATGCTTGTAGGGACCAAACACAAACTCTTTTCTATTACAACAACTTCAATAGAACTCGGCAATAAATCAGTCCCTCTATCCACTTCCGTGAAGTATCTAGGTGTCGTTATCTACAACACATTCTCTATGAAAAAAAATCATCACCCAGACCTGTCAGTCGTGCTACTATCAATTACGGCGTATTAGTGCAATTCGAAAGTACCTGTCCACTGATGCAACAGCCAAACTTGTCACTTCTCTCATTCTCTCACGTCTGAACTATTGCAATTCTCTTTTAGCTGGTCTGCCAGCAACATCTATCCACTCCCTTCAACGTATACAAAACTCCGCAGCTCGACTAGTTCTCAGAAAGAAAAAAATCTGAGCACATTACCCCTCTCTTGCGATCTCTCCACTGGCTGCCTGTGCCACAGAGAGTAAATTATAAGATCAGTACCCTCTGTTACAAATGTCTCCACAAAACTGCACCCTCCTACCTATGTGAATGTCTTAACCTGTACACTCCTTCACGTTCCCTCCGCTCTACTGCAGATACCTTGTGCCTAGAATACCTAGATTCAACCAATCCCCTGTTGGCCGCTGCTCATTCTCCTATTTCTGGTCCATCCATCTGGAACAACCTTCCTCTCTCTCTTCGCCAGAAACCTCGTCATGACACTTTTAAATCCAGCCTCAAGACATTTATTTCAAACCTAAGACTTCCCCCCTCCTGTTTCATATCTAACCCATGTTCTATCACACTGCTAAAGTATACGGCCTGTGCAAGTGTATGTGTGCTTTTGAAAAACATTTGACTATCGAAATTTTATTTCATAGGTTTTGTCTGCATCGCACCATGTTTGTAAATATCTGTTTGTTTAAACTTTTGATTATTTATCATTGATTGCATGACTGTGTAAGATTAGGTTGAATGCATGCGCTTTGATTTGTCTTTGCAAGATATAGAGCTATGTAAGTTCCATTTATTAATATTATTATTATTATTATTATTATTATCACACAATGGCAGATAACTATTTCAGAATTTTGTCACATTTGACAGCAGTTACAAGAGGAACAGTTTTGACAGGAATTAGTTTGGTTTTGATAAACTCAACGGGATTCCGCTGATCTTTTCTGGGGTGGTTAGTAAGGTATCTGGAGGTACCGGGAGCCAGTTCTGGTCATACATGTGGTATGATGGTAGATATAAAGATTAAGATTTGCTCAAACAGCAATTTGGTTAGAACTGATAGTCACTGTTAAATTTACGTTGCACTCAGGCTTTATAGGATCAAGGACATTTAACAGATAAAATACATGTCCCCTTTGTTATTTTTATTATTTAGTTCCAAAGTAGTTTTTTGTGAACATTATTTTTATCATTATTATTATTATTATTATTACTACTACAAGGTTAGTAGTAGGCCTAGTAGTAGAAATATTATTTTTCTCATTCTCTTTATTACTATGATGATGATAATAATGATGATGGTTAGTAGTAGTAGTAGAAGAAGAATGTTTTTTTCATTATTTAGTAGTAGTAGGAACTTAGTGGTTAGAACATTATGTTCGCAATCTGACCAACCGGGTTCGATTCCCGCTCAAGGGGTTATTTTCCCATGGATTCAACATCAGTGCAGACCCCACTCTCCCAAAAAGTCCTTCCGATGAGACTATAAACAGAGGCCATGTGTGAAAACCCACACAGAACATCTTGGGGCACGTTCAAATCCTGTTCTGCTTTCCATAAGAGTAGTCCATTGTGTGCCGTGGAAACAGATGACAGAAATTAACAAAATCGTATACACAAGGGGACTGGATGTAAACAAGCACATAAGTGCTTATTCCATTATCCTCAGTATAAAAAAATATAATATATATATCTTTCTTTGTTTCTTTCTTTCAGTTTTTTTTCGGTCTGTCTCTCTGTCTTTCTCTCGTTCTGTATCTCTCTCTCCCTCCTTTTCTCTCTCTCACTCTCTCTCACTCTCTCTCTCTCTTTAACTCTATCTCTATCTCTGTCTCTATCTCTCTCTTCCATCCCTATCTCTCTCTCTCTCTCTCTCTTTGCTTTCTCACTCTACGTATGTCTGTCTGTCTGGCTGTCTCTTTCTATGCTTCTCTCTTATACCCATAACTGTTTATCCTCTAATTGGTACAGCTGGTTCTCTTTTATAACAGTTTATTTCACACAAAAACAAAAACAAAACAAACAGAAAAAATAGTAGCACAAACAGAGGCCTAAAAGCGGCCTTGCGCATTTAAGGGTTATGAGCTGTAGGATTCAGGGCATCCACATGATGGTTGGTTCTGTCAAAAGCAGACAGACAGACAGACAGGCACAGACAAGCAGACAGACAGGTTGACAGACTGATGGAGACAAACAGACAAGCAGATAGACAGACATACAGACAGCCAAACAGACAAGCAGCCAGCCAAACAGACAAATAGACAGACAAAAAGAGACAGACAGACAAAAAGAGACAAACAGACAAAAAGAGACAACAAGAAGCAGATATATAAACAGACAGACAAATAGACGACAGGTAAAGAGATAAAAATAGCCCAAACGGACAGACAAACAAACAAACAGGACACCTAAGAAAAACAGAGAGTTAGAAACAAACAGCCCACTCACAAAAACACACACACACACAAAACACACACAAACAGAGACAAAAGCACAGGGGGGGACAAGTGCCCATACCATTCACAATCATCTCCATAAGAGGAGCTTCCCCACATAATCAACAATGTCAGCAACATCTCCAGGGGTTTCCCCCCACTTTCTATAGGACTAAACGGGGGGGGGGAGGTTGTAAAGGTGGATCAGCAAGCTAATTACCACAGGTAGGCCTTTCAGCAGGTGGACATCACCCTGCACAGGTTCACTGATATAGGACCTGATACCATGTTTCACAATTTCCCCACCTGTCAAAACCCAGGATATTTAGGGGAGGGGTAGGGTGTGGGGGAAGGGGGGAAAAGGGGGAGGGGGGGAGGGGTGGTGGTGGAGGGTGTTGTCAATGATTTAGATGTGTATCACCACCAGGTGTGGTCCCTGTGCATAACGTTTGTTTGATTTCTATTTTGTTCCACTTTTTTTTCAACCTGTCCAAATCATGGGCTTTGAAGGGGAAGGGGGGGGGGGCAGGAGATGGGTTTGTTGTTGGTTTTGTTTTTTTTTAAAGACTGTCTTGGAATCTCACACCCCGCAGAAACAATTCAACATCTTCAGTTTTCCCCCAAGAGTTTCAGTCACTCCTTGACCAATACAGCCTCTCTCCCCAAACAACCTATTATACTTGGTGACTTTAACTTCCTTGGACAACCAGTCTTCTCCTGATGTCAAGGTCTTTCTGTTTCTTTATCAAATCTCTTTCTTTCCCAGTAGTAAACGAACCAACACACACATTGGTCAGGTTTCAGATGGCTCATCATCCTGTCTCACAAGGTTAGTCATATCACAGTCTGTATCTGTCATGACAAATACTCCCCGATCATTCTGCCATTTTTTCCCTTTCCCTAGGTTTGCAAAGCTATCAAACAGAAGAAGCCCATTAACTGTCGAAACCTCAAAGCCATAGATATTCAAACTGTTCTTTCTCAAGCTGCTGAACGTCTATCACAAATCCCTGATCATACTGATCCTTCAAAACACATAAGCTACTCACAACATAAGCTACCTGCTTGCTGCTGCTATGCTGGTTATGGTCATTTTTGCCATGATTGTTTCATGTTAATTAATGAATAAACTTTATTTAAACCAAATTTTAAAAATTCATTATCTCAGACAGAGAAATTGATAGCAGATAAATTTAAAGATGTCATTATCCTAGGCAAATAAATTGAGTCAAATAGATTCAAAGATTGCATTATCTCAAACAGAGAAACACACAACACACACACACACACACACACACCACACAGAGGCTGCACACACACTGAAAAACTCTCTCACACACTCAAATCACACTTTCAAAAAGCCACATGTTCACACATATACTCACACTCACTCACATGCACACATACCCTACTTGTTGGATAAAATCACTTTTTGGAGGACGTTAAATGAAGAACTAACTAACCCTGTGTTTTACCATCATTTTATTTATCTATTGTTATTTATTCTTTTTATTTAGGAAAGTGGAAAAAAGCCCCTTTTTGTTTTTACATTCAGTCCCATATGTATGTGTTTGTAAATTCCACAAGAAAAACGATTATGTTCCAAATGTAATGTTGTTTTAGGGGAGGGTTTTTTTTTCTATTTTTAACTCCCCACCCCACACCCGCCACACACAGGCTATTCAGACATACAAGACGTCGATGTAATTCCTTTAACCCGTTTTGGGGTAGAAAGGATGCCAAAAAAACTTAACGGAGAATGCATTTTTTATATGTGTGATGGTGTGGTAAGTAGATTGATTACCTCCCATGCGATCGGTGCCGTTGTTTCTATTTTGGGACACACCTGCAAATTGTGAAGCGCTCTGTTTCCTTGGGTGGTGGTTGAAAACTATCTGGGGCTTTCCCCTTCCACAAGAGTATGCCATTTATGCCTAGGGAACAGATGCATCATTTTCAAAACTGCATGCATTCATGGACTGAGTGTTAAAAAAAGCACATGGGTGTTTGTTCTATTCTCCATTATAAAAGGATCATACAGGGTTTCGCATCCCCTGACAGGAAAATCGCTGTTGCCTTCTTTAAAACTACCACATTTCATAACGACATGTTGCTAGAGGCTTTGAATTGTCTCCCCTAGAGATAGGGAAAAAGGGGGGTCAAGCTCAACTACTTACTGTTTATATAAAACCAGGCAACTTTGGTCCGCTTCGCCTCATCGAACCAAAACTTGCATAGTTTTATATAAAAACTAAACAGTTTACCTTGACCCCCCTTTTTCCCTATCTCTCTACTAAAACTGAAAGTAATACTAATTTATTTTTGATGGGTAAAACTATAAAATTATGGGTAAAACAGAAAAAAAGTGCAAAACCATCTCCTCTGCCCAGGCTCCATTAAAAGCTAGTGCACTTTTATCCTGATGCTTTAAAGAAGCATGGGCAGAGGAGATGATTTCCGGCATTCCAACAATGCCGACACACGCATTCGCACAACACATAAATTCATAATGGACAGTGACAGCACAATGTTATAATTTAACATTAATAACAGTGTGTGTGTGGCAATTCAGAGTACAGCAAATCTCAACCCATTTCATTTTCTACTTATCGAAACTAAATATAAAAATCGGGGACACTACTGGGACTCGAACTGGGAACCACCAACCAAACACCAATTTGTCTTGGCCAAGACGACAAACTGCTAGCAAGTCTGCCACCCCAGAGGGCATAGAAAGAGTGAAAATTAATAAATATAAACCTTCCTATCTGATGACGTAATAGCCAAGCCCCGCCTGCGGGAGTGTACCTTCCTATGTGCAATACTTAGCCACCAGTGTGTTAGCAAAAGATTGTGGCATGTTGCCAATACAACACAACAGTAGGCAGCTGAGAGGGACAGGACATATTATGTGTGGTTGTGTTGTGAGGGTATGTGTGTCTGGCTGCTGTTCTTGTGTGTG
>CM054159.1:38107883-38210047 GCA_028751875.1 Rapana venosa | reverse complement strand
CTTCATTTTCTGTTTTCTATGTCATGATTTACGGTTTTTCCCTTCCAGTATATTTTTAAAACACATATTCAGCAATGGACAAAGAATTTTTTTCAAGACTCAACAAAATCAACTTATCTGAACTCAGACAGTCTTCAAAAGATGTAAGTCCTCCTCATGCTGCTAGATTCAAGTTGCATCCCTTGTTTATTAAATTAATATGAAACACTTTGCCACAATGAGAGACATTTTTAATTTATAACACCTATGTTTGTCTATTTACTTTACTTTAGTCTTTCTTTCGGGGATAATGGAATAAACGCTCATGTGCTTTTTCTACATCTAGTCCCTGACTGTATCAAGTTTTTAAAATTGTGGTATGTCTTTAGTGTTAGCTTGGTTCCACCATATTCTTTTAGCATATTTATCAAACAAGGGTTTCCTTGAAGAGTAAAAAGATCTATGGAGGCTGGATTGTGTCAATGCAGAATAGCTTAGGAGATAAATCACTTTTGCATGTAAAACAAATCCAAAGTGAAAAGAAACAGAGATAGGAATAGAGTGGAACAAACCTCAAGCAACCACATTCAAAATGGTTCTTCTTTGCATACCTGTTGCCAGTTTTAATGAAAAACACAACAAGCAAACAATCCGTAAGCATGAAAAACAACAACTACTAGCTGTTTTTATCAGGTGGATCCATCACAAAAGCAATAAAATCAGTTCGTGAAAATTTACACATCTCTTGTTACATTGGGGACAGAATAGCTCAGTGGTCGGAGCACTCGCTTTCCCCCAGCCAAGTTAAGCAGCATCGAGCGTGGTTACCAGTTGGTATGGGTGACGTTGCGGGCCTTGGCCTTCAGTAACAGTTCCCCCAGTTCACATCTGTAAATGGGTACCTGCTCTCTTTAAGGGTCAGGGAAGGTAATTGCAGTTGGGAGAGGAAGATGGGCGCCGCATCAAATGTGGCCCTAGAGAGTGAGGTCTCTGACGCCTTGCTCCCCTACCACCTTATTAGTTATGGGACTCTTTACTTTTTTGTACCATTACATGGGACTTTTGGTATTGTGTAGATTTCTTGTACATTAAATTTGATGCTTACTGTTCGGAAATAAAGGAAATGTCAGAGTGTTTGTTGGTGAAGTGTGTGTGGGGGGGGGGGGGGGGGGAGAGAGGAGAGGAGAGAGAGAGTAGAGAGAGAGAGAGAGGAATTTTGAGAGAGAGAGAGAGAGAGAGAGAAACTATGATGCACATGTAAATATGTTTGATTTTGTTTTAGGTCTCTTCACTAAATGTGATATTATACACTTGTGATATGTAAATGTGTATCTGTGTGTGTCAAGTCAAGTCAAGTCAAGTCAAAATGATCTTTATTGAGGATAAAAGATAAAGTTTATACAACTTTATTTCATCCTGCCGTCACACACAAAAAATCAAGAAAATTGGCATATAAAAGCAATCAAAATACAATGTTCACACATGTTGAAAAAAAAAATCTATGGATATTTTTTAAAATATATAAATCCAGACTGATAAAACATGATAAAGCAAATCAAGACAGTATAATATAAGCCCAAGTCATACAGATAAATGAAGAAAATTAAAAAAATTAATAAATAAAACAACAAACAAACGAAAAACAACAAAGGAAACAGACAAAAAACAAAACACAAACATAACAAAATACAAGAAAAAACAAAAGGCTAAAAAAACAAAACATAACAAGACCCAAGTCAAGATATACAATACCGAAGGACTGTATAACATTAGTCAAGTATAAACAAATGAAGAAAATACAAAATAACAAAGGTAGTAATAACACAAGGGTGCCTAATTTAGTTAACCTGGAGGTATAAGACGAGTTGACATACATTTGTCCTTCAGTTGTTTTTCAAGAGTCTTCTTTAATTTTGTTTCGAAGGAGCTGATTTTAAAAAGGTAGGTAGACTATCACCATCGTTTCTTCCTGAATAAGCAAGGTTGATTCTAGAAATTGCTATGGGAGGCGGGGCAAAGCAATCTCTGAGTGGCTTGATTTTTTTTTAACAGCAAAAATATTTCATAATTTTCTTTGGGGCTTTTCCGTTTAGTATATTGTATTACATAGTGACCTTGTTGAAATGCAGACTGTCTTTGAGTGGAAGAATATCTAATTCTTTGTAGTTGTTGGTGGTTAATGTATTAGGATTCAATCGCATTAGTATGATAGCTCTTTTATGTAGTCGGCTTTTATGCTTTAAGTTTGTTTCACTAGTACTATCCCATAAGGTTGAAACATAATCAAAAAGGGATAGAATATGTGCATGAAAGAATAGATTTCATGATTGTAGGTTTAGAAAATGTTTGATTTTTCTAAATTGATATAGTCTTACAGAGATTCAATTTCCTAAGGTGTCTATGTGTTCTGACCAAGATGAATCATTGTCAATTACTTTACCTAGTACTTTGTGTGAAACAACTTCTTCAATTTTTCGTCCTTGGATAAATATTGTGGTGATTGGAAAACGCAATTTCTGGGGGATTTTTGCCAAGTCGTTATAAACATACATTTAGTTTTGTTTGAATTAAGAGACATATGATCGAGTTCTGTCCATTCAATAAGTTTATCAATATATACCTGCATATCATTCACAAGCTGGTTAGAGGATCACTGTTGCTCATTGTAATGATGTAACATCAGCAAACTTTTCACTATTAAACATAAATAGGCAGAGTGTAAGTATTAACATAATAGAGATAAGAAATGGTCCTGTGTTGATCCCTGTGGTATACCATATATCACAATTAATAAGGTTGTTCTCCTGGGCTGATTTCAACAAGCTGTTGACGATTACTGAGAAATGACTCTAAAAATGACAATGCTTGGTCGAAAATTCTGTACCATTTTAATTTTTTTAATGAGAAAGAGTGGCTTATAACGTCAAAATCTTAAGCAAAGTCTAAAAACCGGACTCCTGTAATGGCACTATTTTTTTTTATTCAAAAGACATCACTTGGTCAGTTGTATTAGGAAAGTATGAAAAGAATGGCTTTCACGAAATCCTGACTGGTTTTCATTAATTAGATCATGGGTTTTAAAATGAGACTGCAAGTGAAATTGTACATGTTTTTCTAATGGTTTAGATAAGGGCTGATAGTATGGATTAGTCTATAGTTAGACCAATTAGTTTGGTCTCCTGATTTGTGTGAAGGTCTTACTTTGGCTTGTTTAAACTTCAATGGGAAATAATTATTGACATTACACAATGTTAAAGATTTATTTACAGATATCAGTTAGAGATATTGCATGATTTTTTAGTATTTAACTATCTGTTTCTCAAGTCTCTTGATTCTGATTGTTTTATTTTGGTAAGTATTAAGCACTTCTGTTTTTGTGATTGGTGGTATGATAAATTCAAAGGAAATGCTTTTTGATGAACGGTTTAATGTTTTAATTATTGTCGCTAATTTGTTGTTGTTCTATTATTTGATATTATATTTTCAGCAATGTTTGCAAAGTGAGAGTTAACGTTTTCTGCTGTTATTTCCTTTATGACTTTTTGGGTGTTGTGTCTTGAATTATTAGTCATTGTATTATGGCTTTCCGAATCGTTTTAGGATTCTGGGCTGAAGACAGCAAATCTTGAAAGTATTTTATTTTCGCTTAGCACTTCATTGAATTGACTTTGTTTCTTTGCTTTTTCTATTCATAATTTTGCTTTGATTTTAATAGATAAATTCTTAGATTCATTTCCTTTTCGATGTATTTTGATAACCATGAAGGTTTTATGAAATGGTTTATCATTTTCTTAGTAAATGGAGCATGTTTTCATAAATAGCTATAAATGTCTATACAAAAGTTAATAGCATCTGAATTTGTAATCTGATAAACATGGTCTATGTTTGAGCAGAGTATATCATTAATGAAGACACTTTTATTAAACTGTCTAAAGGAGCCGTAGGATATCTCTTTGTGTCCTGATTTGGGTATCTTTATTTTATTTTTATTTTTTGTTATTACCACTTAATTCGAGAGTTCTCTGCGTGAAATCGGCTGCTCTCCCAGGGAGAGCGCGTCGCCACAAGAGCAGAGCCACTTTTTTTTTTTTCTTTTTTTTTGTTCCTTTGGTCTGCAAAACTGTATTTGTTTCCCTATCATGAGTGGTTTTTTCTAAGAATTTTGCAGGGACCACACTCTCTTGTTGTCGTGGGTTCTTTTACGTGCCGTTGAAAATTTTGTGTAAACACAGGGACTGGTTTTCGTTCATCCGAAGACTAGCGCCCAGACCACCATCATGTCTAAAGATGGGGGGAAAATAAATTTCGGGCCCAAAAGGGGATCGAACACCGCACACACGACCCGGACTTTTTCGCATTTAGACAGGCGCGTTACCTTCTAGACCAACCTGATCCACCTTTTATTCTTTCAATCGCCATGTCAAACAATATGGCGAGAGTGATCAATTACAACCTGTCTGACTGATCACATTTCTACTATGTTGGTTTTGACACCAGTAGTGTAAATGTGGTCAATAAGGTGTTAGTATTTTTAGTAAATGTGGGGGTAATCCTATTATTTGCTCTCTAATCCATACATTGCCAAGTTAATATTCCACTTTTATCGTAGGGCTTAGATCAATGTTTAAATTTCCCTAAGAAAAAACTTCCTTGGTCTCTCACAATATCGGCATTATCTTTGGAACTCAAAATTGTCAACCAATCAACTGTTCAGCTGTGTTCTGTACATAAAATCCAAGTATGATCGATTTACAGCGTCTTGATGTGATTCTTCTATCCATATTGATTCTACATGATATGTTCAAGATGTTGTAGTCATTTTCTTGGACAACGAGTAGTAGTATAACAGCAACACTAGATCTGACAGTCACTGGGTCAAGTCTTATAGTGTATAACCTGGTGTACATATTGAATCAGAACTCGAATTGTTTTTGAGTCTAGATTTGAACACAAAAATATAAAATATATAATAATAATAATAATAATATTAACAATAACATAATAATAATAATAGTAATAATACAATGGATTTATACAGCGTAAATCTTGCAAAAAACAAAATCAAAGCCGCTCTCATTATCCTATTCTTTCACTTAATAGCAGTTACGATTAATTGATTTTTACAAATTCAAATGTAAACACACACACGCGAACACTTAACAGGTTTTTGTTTACAAATTACAAATGTAAACACACACGCGCACCACTCACACACACACACACACACACACAACAAAAGTTGTACCACTGGGCAAGCTAATGGGGGGGGGGGGGGGGGCGGGGGGGGGGGGGGTGGGAGTAGGTTATTGAGGGCAGGGACAGAAATGAGATGAAACAGGAGGAGAGAATCTTAGGTTTGAAATAAATGCGTCTTTAGGCTGGATTTAAAAGCATCATAAGTAGGCTTTTGACGAAGGGAGAGAGGGAGGTCGTTCCAGATGAAAGCTGGTTCCTTCATTATGTAGAATTGATGATATTTCCTCTGTCTTGTTTCTGGCACTATTGATATTGAAGTATCCCACGAAGTCGTTCCTGAGAAGGCCATGTATCTAGTGTAGAAGGCATCGTAAATGGACAAATGATATGTATGTAATTAAAAAAAAAGTGTTGTAGAAACACACCCTCTAAGACTGATGTGGAAAAGTGAGTCACAGTATTACTTAGTATTGCAAAGCACTTTTAACTTGTTGAAAATAAACAATAATTATGTAAACTACCAGCTTTCACATCCACAAAATGTTGAATTGAATTATCAAGAAAACAGAAAAAATAGAACAAGAAATAGGAAAAACTGGTACAACAATGTAAAACAAGAAAAAGGAAAAATGTGATACAGTGACGTAGAACAAGAAAAATGAAAAACGTGATACAGTAACTAATAACAGTCAATAAGTACAATCATCAAACCAACAATCAAATGCCCAAACAATGAGTTTTGCTTAGTATGCTTAGAAGAGCATGGGACACAACACATACACATTTGCCAGCTAGCACTGCTGCACTTACAAAGCCAGAACAACATCAGTGACAGAAAACAGTCACCTGCATCCACAATCAGCATGCTGCAACACACATTCACACATACATGTCTTGCTCACAAATTGCTCTTCCATAGTCTCTCTCCCTCACACACACGCACACACACACACACACACACACCACACACGCGCGCGCGCGCGCGCGCACGCGCGCGAGCAGGCATATACATTACCCTACAACAATTGCACAATTGATTAAAACGACTATGTATAAAGTTGGTCTTGTGTGTTCATGTACGCTATGAAGTTAGCATGTATGTACGTACGTGCATGTGTATGAAGTATGTATGAAGTATGTATGAAGTATGTATGTACGTACGTATGTCCGCGTGTATGTATACATGTATGTATATATGTATGTATGCATGTATGTAGGTATGTACGTACGTATGTAGGTATGTACGTACGTATGTATGTATGTATGTATGTATGTATGTATGTAGGAATGTATTTATGTACATACGTACGTATGTATGTATGTATGCCTTCTCAAAAGTGCTACAGAGTACCCAAGTCTAGAACCCTGCGATTTAAAAATAGTTTATTCCAACCTCAATTCTGCTAATTAATAAATGTATGACAATAAATCTGAATTGAACTAAAGCCCACAACAGAGAGAGAGAGAGAGAGAGAGAGAGAGAGAGAGAGAGAGAGAGAGAGAGAGAGGAGAGAGAGAGAGAGAGAGAGAGAGAGAGAGAGACTAAAAGGCTACCTTTTATTATAGTAAACTGTGTTCAGTTTCTAATAGAATAGAGTATTAACTTCACTGATATTTGTCTTATCATACATGATATACAAATGATTTTTTTTCTTTAAATACGTGCGCGTGTTATTATTTTAGACTGTTCAATATCTTAAAAGAACATAGTATTAATTTAATTGATATTTGTCTGTTACAACATGTTATAACAATCGGACTTATATTATTAAAATGAGTGAGCATGGGTACAAATGTTTACAATGTGCGAGCATGCGTGTGCGTGCGCGAGTGACTGTGAATGTGCGGACGTACCGGTTTACTTGTGCGCACATGGAATTACAAACAAAATGATCAAATCACACATAATTAAAAAAACGAAAGATCAATCATTTTTAAAAAAAATTTTGTTGGTAACTTTAAGTCGGTTCATTCTTTCCTTCCTTTCTTTTTCCTTCTTGAATCTTCTTCTTCTTTCTTCTTTCTTCTTCTTCTTCTTCTTCTTCTTCTTCTTCTTCTTCTTCTTCTTCTTTTACTTCATTTTCTGTTTTCTATGTCACTGATTACGGGATTTTCTCCCTTCCAGTATATTTAAAACCACACTATTCAGCAATGGACAAAGAAATTTTTTAAAGACTCAACAAAATCACTTACTGAACAGAAAGTCTTCAAAAGATGTAAGTCCTCCTCATCTGCTAGCTTCAAGTTGCATCCCTTGTTATTACAAATAATTATGAAACACTTTGCCACAACTGAGAGACATTGTAATTATAACACCTATGTTTGTCTATTTACTTTACTTTAGTCTTTCTTTCGAGGATAATGGAATAAACGCTCATGTGCTTTTTCTACATCTAGTCCCTGACTGTATCAAGTTTTTAAAATTGTGGTATGTCTTTAGTGTTAGCTTGGTTCCACCATATTCTTTTAGCATATTTATCAAACAAGGGTTTCCTTGAAGAGTAAAAAGATCTATGGAGGCTGGATGTGGGGTCAATGCAGAAATAGCTTTTGCATAAACCAATCCAAAGTGAAAAGAAACAGAGATAGGAATAGAGTGGAACAACCCTCAAACAACCACATTCAAACTGGTTCTTCTTTGCATACCTGTTGCCAGTTTTAATGAAAAACACAACAAGCAAACAATCCGTAAGCATGAAAAACAACAACTACTAGCTGTTTTTATCAGGTGGATCCATCACAAAAGCAATAAAATCAGTTCGTGAAATTTACATCTCTCTGTTACATTGGGGACAGAATAGCTCAGTGGTCGGAGCACTCGCTCTCCCCCAGCCAAGTTAAGCAGCGTCGAGCGTGGTTACCAGTTGGATGGGTGACCGTTTTGCGGGCCTTGGCTTCAGTACAGTTCCCCCAGTTCACCCATCTGTAAATGGGTACCTGCCCTCTTTAGGGTCAGGGAAGGTAAAGCAGCGTGGAGAAGAAGATGGTCGCCCCTCATATATGCTGGCCCTAGAGAGTGAGGTCCTGACCCCTTGCTCCCCTACCACCTTATAGGTTATGGGACCTCCTTTACCCTTTTTTGTACACATTACATGGGACTTTGGTATTGTGTAGATTCCCAGCTTACATTAAACTTTGATGTTACTGTTAGAAAAGGAAATGTCCTGTGTGAAGTGGTGTGTGTGTGTGGGGGGGGGGGGGGGGGGGGGGGGGGGGGGGGGGGGGGGGGGGGGGGGGGGGGGGGGGGGGGGGGGGTGGGGGGGTGGGGGGGGGGGGGGGGGGGGGGGGGGGGGGGGGGGGGGGGGGGGGGGGGGGGGGGGGGGGGGGGGGGGGGGGGGGGGGGGGGGGGGGGGGGGGGGGGGGGGGGGGGGGGGGGGGGGGGGGGGGGGGGGGGGGGGGGGGGGGGGGGGGGGGGGGGGGGGGGGGGGGGGGGGGGGGGGGGGGGGGGGGGGGGGGGGGGGGGGGGGGGGGGGGGGGGGGGGGGGGGGGGGGGGGGGGGGGGGGGGCGGGGGGGGGGGGGGGGGGGGGGGGGGGGGGGGGGGGGGGGGGGGGGGGGGGGGGGGGGGGGGCGGGGGGGGGGGGGGGGGGGGGGAGGGGAGGGGGGGGGGGGGGGGGGGGGGGGGGGGGGGGGGGGGGGGGGGGTGGGTGGGGGGGGGGGGGGGGGGGGGGGGGGGGGGGGGGGGGGGGGGGGGGGGGGGGGGGGGGGGGGGGGGGGGGGGGGGGGGTGGGGGGGGGGGGGGGGGGGGGGGGGGGGGGGGGGGGGGGGGGGGGGGGGGGGGGGGGGGGGGGGGGGGGGGGGGGGGGGGGGGGGGGGGGGGGGGGGGGGGGGGGGGGGGGGGGGGGGGGGGGGGGGGGGGGGTGGAGGGGGGGGGGGGGGGAGGGGGGGGGGGGGGGGGGGGGGGGGGGGGGGGGGGGGGGGGGGGGGGGGGGGGGGGGGGGGGGGGGGGGGGGGGGGGGTTTGTGTTTTGGGATTGTTCTCGTCTCGGCGCGCCGCGCGAGCGCTCGCTCTCGCGCGATCGCTAGAGGCGCGAGTCGCCCCCACATCATCCCAAGACACACAGATAGCATAAAGATATAACCCGGTCACTTCATCAAAATGTGATCAATATCCACTAGAGCTATGACCATGTAATCTGATGAGTGTCAAGTCTAGTCAAGTCAAGTCAAAATATCTTTATAGAGGATAAAAGATAAAGTAAATACAACTTAATATTTCACCTGCCGGTCACCACCAAAAAACAAGAAAAGTTGGCATATAAAAAAGCAATCAAAACACAATGTTCACACACATGTTGACAAAAAATCTATGGATATTTTTTTAAAATATATAAATCCAGACTGATAAAACATGATAAAGCAAATCAAGACGTATATAATATAAGCCCAAGTCATACAGATAAATGAAGAAAAATTCAAAAAAATAATAAATAAAACAACAACAAACGAAAAACAACAAGGAAACAACAAGACAAAAAAAACCAAACAACAAACAAAAACAAAATACAAGCAAAAAAAAAGGCTAAAAACAAACATAAACAAGACCACAAGACAAGATAATACAAAACGAAGACAGTAATAACATTAGCTCAAGTAATACAACAAATGAAGAAAATACAAATAACAAGGGAGAGGTATGAGTAGGGAACAACAAGGTAGCCTAATATTAGATAACCTGGATATAAAGTGACCTACACTTTGACCATCAATGTTTATTTTTCAAGAGTTTCTTTAACATTTTGTTTCGAAGGAGCTGATTAAAAAGGTAGGTAGAACAATTCCACACTGTTCTTTTTCCCTGAATACGCAAGGCTTGACTTCTAGAAATTGCTATGGGGCCTGGGCAAAAAGACAATCTCTGAGTAGGCCTTGTTTATATTAACAGCAAAATATTTCCATAATTTTCTTTGGGGCTTTTCCGTTTTATATCTTGTACATACATTAGACACATGTTGAAATGCAGACGTCCTTTTGATGGAAGAATATCTAATTCTTTGTATTTGTTGGTGGTTTAATGTATTAGGATACAATCGCCATTAGTTATGATAGCTCTTTTAGTAGTCGCTTTTATGCTTTAAGTTTGTTTCACTAGTACTATCCCATAAGGTTGAAACATAATCAAAAAGGGATAGAATATGTGCATGAAAGAATAGATTTCATGATTGTAGGTTTAGAAAATGTTTGATTTTTCTAAATTGATATAGTCTTACAGAGATTCAATTTCCTAAGGTGTCTATGTGTTCTGACCAAGATGAATCATTGTCAATTACTTTACCTAGTACTTTGTGTGATAAACAACTTCTTCAATTTTTTCGTCCCTTGGATAAATTTGTGGTTGATTGGAAAACGCATAATTCCTGGTGGATTTTTGCCAAGTCGTTATAAACATACATTTAGTTTTGTTTGAATTAAGAGACATATGATCGAGTTCTGTCCATTCAATAAGTTTATCAATATATACCTGCATATCATTCACAAGCTGGTTAGGATCACTGTTGTTACATTGAATTGATGTAACATCAGCAAACATTTCACATTAACCATAAATATGCAGAGGTAAGTCATTAATATAAATAGAGAAAAGAAATGGTCCTAGTGTTGATCCCTGTGGTATACCATATATCACAAGTAATAAGGTTGATCCTCCTTGCTGATTTTCAACAAGCGATTGACGATTACTGAGAAATGAAACTAAAATGCAATGACTTTGGGTCGAAAATTCTGTACCATTTTAATTTTTTTAATGAGGAAGAGTGGCTTATAACGTCAAAATCTTAAGCAAAGTCTAAAAACCGGACTCCTGTAATGGCACTATTTTTTTTTTATTCAAAAGACATCACTTGGTCAGTTGTATTAGGACAGTATGAAAAGAATGGCTTTCACGAAATCCTGACTGGTTTTCATTAATTAGATCATGGGTTTTAAAATGAGACTGCAAGTGAAATTGTACATGTTTTTCTAATGGTTTAGATAAGGGCTGATAGTATGGATTAGTCTATAGTTAGACCAATTAGTTTGGTCTCCTGATTTGTGTGAAGGTCTTACTTTGGCTTGTTTAAACTTCAATGGGAAATAATTATTGACATTACACAAGTTAAAGATATAATTTACAGTATCAGTTATAGCATATGCACTGATTTTTTAGTATTTAACTATCTGCTTTCTCAAAGTCTCTTGATCCTGATTGTTTTATTTTGAGTAAGCTATTAAGCACTTCTGTTATTGTGATTGGGGGTATGATAAATTCAAAGGAAATGCTTTTTTGATGAACGGTAATGTTTTAATTATGTCACCTCATTTGTTGTTGTTCTATTATTGATATTATATTTTCAGCAATGTTTGCAAGTGATAGTTAACGTATTTCTGCTGTTCTTTCCATATTATGACTTTTTTGGTTGTTAGTGTCTTGAAAAAATAGACCATTAAATTATGGCTTTCCGAATCGTTTTAGGATTCAGGGCCTGAAGACAGAAATCTTGAAAGTAAAATATTTTCGCTTAGCCTTCATGACTTGACATTGGTTTATCTTCTTTGCTTTTTCAATTCATACTTTTGCTTGATTTTAATAGATATATTCTTAGATTCATTTCCTTTCGAGTATTTTGATAACCATGAAGGTTAAAAGCGCGCGAGGGTTTATCATTTTCTAGTAAATGGACATGTTTTTTCATAAATAAGGCTATAAATGTCTATCCAAAAGTTCATACATCTGAATTTGTAATCTGAAAAACATGGTCTATGTTTTGAGCAGAGAATAAACATTAAATGAAGACACTTTTATTAACCTGTCTAAAGGAGCCGTAGGATATCACTTTGTGTCCTGAAGTGGGTATCTTTATTATTTTTATTTTTTTATACACTCTTAAGTCACGAGATTTCTCTGTCGTGAAATACGGGCTAGCTCTCACCCGGGGAGAGCGCCGTCGCCACAAAGAGCAAGAGCCACCCCCTTTTTTTTTTCTTTTTTTTGGTTGTTTTGGTCGGTTTGTTTGGGTGGTCCCCTTTTATATGGTCTGCAACTGTATATGTTTCCCTATCAGAGTGCTTTTTTCTAAGAATTATTGCCAAGACACTCTCTTTGTTGTCGTGGGTTCTTTTTTACGGTTCGTTGTGAAAAATTTGTGTAACACACGGACCTGTTTATCGTCTCATCCAAAGACTAGCGCCCAGACCACCACACAGGTCTATAACAGATGGGGGAAAAATTTCGGGCCCAAACGGGATACGAACCACGCGCACACCCGACCCGGACTTTTCGCATTCTAGACAGGCGGGTTACCTCTAGACCACCGATCCACCTTTTATTCCTTTAATCCGCCATGTCAAACAAATGGGAGAGTGATCACTACAACCTGTCTGCACTGAGCATATTTCTACTATGTTGGTCTTTGAAGTAGTGTAAATGTGGTCAATAAGGGTGTTAGTATTATTAGTAAATCGTTGAGGGTAATCCATTATTTGCTCTAAACCATACATGGCATAGTTAATATTCCACTTTTATCGTAGGGCTGTCAGATCAATGTTAAATTCTCCCCTAAGAAAAACTTCCTTGGTCTCTAAAATAGCGGCATCTATCATTGAATTCAAATTGTCACACCAATCAACTGTTCACTGTGTTCCTGTACATAAAAACCAAGTATGATCGATTAACACGTCGCTTAATGTATTACTATCCATATTATCTTCTACATGAAACTGTACAAGATAGATTGTGATAGTCTTTCCTTTGACAACGAAGTCCGTAGTATAACAGCAAACACCTAGATCTGACAGTCACTTCTGGGTCAAGTTCTTATAGTGTCCAAAACCTGGCATGTACATATCTGAATCAGAACTCCGAATTGTTGAGTCTAGAATCGCAACACAAAATATATAATAATAATAATAATAATAATAAATAATAACAATAACAATAAATAATAATATTAATAATAGATACATGGAATTTAAATACAGCGCAAATCTTGGCAAAAAAACAAAATCAAAGCGCTCTCCATTCCCCTATTCTTTCCACATATAGCCAGTTACGATTAATAGATTTTTACAAATTCAAATGGAAAACACAACACACGCGCACAATTAACAGTTTTTGTTTACAAAACAAAATGTAAACACACACGCGCCACACACACTCACACACACCACACACACACACCAAATTGTACACCTCGGGCAAGCTAAGGGGGGGGGGGGGGGGGGGGGGGGGGGGGGGGGGGGGGGGGGGGGGGGGGGGGGGGGGGGGGGGGGGGGGGGGGGGTGGGGGTGGGGGGGGGGGGGGGGGGGGTGGGGGGGGGGGGGGGGGGGGGGGGGGGGGGGGGGGGGGGGGGGGTGGGGTGGGGGATGGGAGTTTGTTATTGAGGGCCTGGACAGAAATGAGATGAAACTGTGGAGAGAATCTTAGTTTGAAAATAAATGGCTCTTTAGGCAGGATTTTAAAAGCATCATAAGTAGGCTTTTTGACGAATGGAGAGGAGGGAGGGGTCGTTCCAGAGGATAGCTAGTTACTTCATTATGTAAATTTGGATGATATTTCCTCTGTCTTGTTTTTCTGGCACTATTGATATGAAGTATCCCACCCGAATCGTTCCTGAAGAAGGCCATGTATCTAGTGTCGGAGGCGATCGTAAATGGATCAATTGATATTATGTAATTAAAAAAAAAAGTGTTTAAAACACAACCCTCTAAGACTGATTGTGATCGAAAGTGAGTCACAGTAAATACTTAGTATTGCAAAGCACTTTTAAACTTGTTGAAAAAAAACCATGAATTATGTAAACTACCAGCTTTCCACATCCACAAAAATGTTGAATTGAATTTCAGAAAACAGAAAAAATAGAACAAAAATAGGAAAAACTGGGATACAAACAATGTAAAACAAGAAAAAGGAAAAATGGTATAACAGGACGTAGAAACAAGAAAAATGCAAACGTGAACAGTAACTAATAACATGTCAATAAGTACAACCATCAAACCAACAATCAAATGCCCCCAAACAAAGAGATTTTGCTTATATGCTTAGAAGAGCATGGGACACAACAAATACACATTTGCCAGCTAGCAATGCTGCACTTACAAAGCCAGAACAACCTCAGTGACAGAAAACAGTCACCAGCATCCACAATCACCATGCTGCAACACACATTTCACACATACAAGTCTTGGCTCACAAATTGCTCTTCCATAGCTCACTCCTCACACACACCACACACACACACACCACACACACACACACGCGCGCGCGCGCGCGCGCACCGCGCGCGAGCAGCAATACATTAACCCTACAACAATTGCACAATTGATTAAAACCGACTAAGTTTACAATTTGTTCCCCCCCCCCCCCCCCCCTTGTGTGTTCATGTACGCTATGAAGTTAGCATGTATGTACGTACGTGCCATGTTTATGAAAGTAAATGTATGAAAGTACTGTTATGAAGTAAGTATGTACGTACGTATGTCCGCGTTGTATGTATACATGTATGTATATATGTATGTATGCATGTATGTAGGAATGTACGTACGTAAGTATGGGGTGGGGTATGTACGTACGTACGTATGTATGTATGTATGTATGTATGTAGTATGTAGGACTGTAATTACTTACATACTTACTATGAATGTATGTTATGAGCCTTCTTCAAAATGCTACCGAGACTAGCCAAGTCCTAAACCCTGCGATATAAAAAATAGTTTATTTTATTTTCAACCTCAATTCTGCTAATTAATAATTAATGACAATAAATCTGAATTGAACTAAAGCCCACAACAGAGAGAGAGAGAGAGAGAGAGAGAGAGAGAGAGAGAGAGAGAGAGAGAGCGAGAAGATAGAGAGAGAGAGAGAGAGAGAGAGAGAGACTAAAAGGCTACCTTTTTATATAGTAAACTGTGTTCAGATTTCTAATAGAATAGAGTATTCACTTCACTGATATTTGTCCTTATCATACATGATATTCAAATGATTTTTTTTCTTTAAAATACGTAGTGCTTGGTTATTATTTTAGACTAGTTCAATACTTAAAAGAACATAGTATTAATTTAATTGATAATAGTCTGTTACAACCTGTTATAACAAACGACTTATATATAAAAATGAGTGAGCCTGGTACAATGTATACAATGTGCGAGCAAGCTGTGCGTGCGCGAGTGACTGTGATGTGCGGACCGTACCTGGTTAACTTGTGCGCACTGGAATTACAAAAACAAAATGAATAAATCAGCACATGGAATTACAAACGAAATGAATCAATCAGTTTGAGCTAATGTTATAGAGATTAAGGCAGAATATGTTCAATTTATATAGAACGGGCATATAACCCTGTGTCTGGAAAGTTAGGAGTGAATGTTTCCAATCTATACAGACGGATGCATCTACAACCCAGAAAACCACAGAGGAAATAACATTGACAAACACTATTGAAAACTTTTTTTTGTCAAAGACCTGACATCATAGAATATCTGAATATTAGAAAATAAAAATTATATGTCAGAGAACAACAGGTTGTCAGAAAAGCATGCAGAACAACGGACCCATATCTTCCTACTTACAATTAAATAGATAGTGAACTAAAAGTAAAAACTAGAAAGACATATTGCGCTTGTATTTTCCGAAAGCTGTTTGATAAATCGTGGCACGAGGGTCATCTTTAAAAAATAAGTAAACGAAATAGGAATAACCGGCAAAAACTTTTTATGTCATTAAAAACATGTAATCCAATGCAACAATATTTACAAAATACCAGGCAAACACACAGAAGAAATCATATCAAAAAAGGGGGAACATCAGGGAAATACATTAAGTTCTATGTTAATTAATGTAATATCTGTTTAATGACAAAGTTTCAACTATGATGAGAAAGATTCGCCATATATAACCGCAAAGGACAGAATTCCTTGTTTACTCTATGGCTGATAACTTAGCATCATTATCAACAACCAAAATAGGTCTTCAAAACTAAACTGAACAAACTGCAAGAATACTGTTCTAGATGGGGGGTTTTGAAGATAATCAAAACAAAAACAAAGTAATAGTTTTTACGAGATCACCCCCTAAAATTCCAATTCAATTTCAAATGTGGAGAAACATGTAATTGAAACAGTTCACTTCACTGTTCACCTGGTCCCGTAAAACCCGCCAGGGCTTAGGACGATGCATGGTGGACGAACGGTTGGACCAGCTGCTCCACTTAGCACACGGTCGTTGGGGCGAGTGCCTGGTGACACTGATGTCCCCCCCTGTCCAATTACGGGATGTCGTTGGCCCCCTTTCTCCTCTGTCGTGCCCCGTCTTCTCTTCCCCCTGGACTGTTTCCATACAGGATTGTCTTTGCAAGTCCTTCTGATCGTGTTACGTGCCCAAACCATCTGGTTCCACTTTTTTTAGCCGTGGTCAGTAGGTCCTTCATGGGTCAGATTCAGAGGTGTCCCCTCTGCTACCGGTAACCATGTAACCCGGTACCACCTGTGACATGTGGGGAGTCACCCAACCCAAAAATCACGCCTGGAGAGAGATGGGCACGCCAGGCTACTTTTGCCCAAGACACGCTATATGAAACAGTAGAAACCTATAAATATCTAGGTATCATTTTTCATCAGAATGGGAAATTTCAAGCAACACGAGAACATTTAGTCAACCAAAGGAACAAAGCAATATACATCTTTAAAAGAACAGTTCATTGACAAAATTTAAAGACTACCATAACAATGTGTTTATTCGACTCTCTGATAACCCCTGTTTTAATCTATGGAGCAGAAGTTTGGTTTCCTTTTTGTGTTTAATGGGAGACTGAATTCATCTTAATGGACTGTTCAAGGCTTGCTTTAAACCATCAGTTTTTGTAAGAGAATGTTCATGTAAAAAAATTTTGTAACAAATACTAGGCGTTCATAAAAATGCATTACTACTACCCGCTTTGGGTGATTTTAGAAGATTCCCACGACCCTATAAAAATCATAAGCCAGATAATATCCTTTTTTGATTCATTTTGACAGAATCAAAACCAACCTTATATCAGAAATAGTATAACGACTATATGTATCCAGATAAATACATATGATAATGGATCAACCACAGAGAAAAATATTTTGTACACAATTGGATTCAAACATGTAAGGAAGAACCAAAGTACTCTGAATGTTAATCGGTTGAGTTTTGCTGTAGAAGAAGCTTGAGGACATGATAAAACAATATGTGGATCCTACCACCAAAGAAAGAGTTTGCAAAACGAAATGTTATGATTTATGCTTACAAATAGAATACAGAATGGAACCATATTTAATAAACTATGAAACAAACCCATAAGAAACGCATCGTAAATTTCGCACAAGCCCATCAACAGTTTTAATGAAAGAGAAAGGGTAGGGCACAAAAAAATATATACAGATAGGACAGAAAATGTTATACTGAAACAAAATAGAAGATGAAATTTCATTTATTTTCGATGGAATGTATTTTATCTGTGAACTCAGAAACATTTGTTATTAATAAATCCAAAGCGAAAGACAAAGAAACTCAAAAACTTTGTGCATAATTTAGGTGACATAATCACAGTTGATAGGAATCAGGCCAGATATCATCAATATGTGTATAGTGTTTTGAAAAAAGAGAAAAAAGAAAAGTAGAATGCACATGTTTTTTTAGTGTACATCACTTTTAACCAAAATAATAATACTTTAAAAATGATATTTTTGTTGAGTCAAATCAGTCTACATGACTTAAATGCAAGAAAATATTCTGAATCTGAATCTGAGTAAAGTGATTTTTGTTGGGGTGGGTTTGTGGCTGGCTGAGATATTGGTGATTTGTGATGCATTTTAACTATGATGGGTGCGTGCTGATGTTGGACATCGCGAGCGAGGTAATAATAATAATAATATAAAAAAAAGGAATATATATAGCGCTGTATCTAGCACAGAACAAATCAAAGTGGCTTTGCACTCAACTCATTCTTACACAGTCATTGCAAGCAATAGCAAGTAATAGTTCCTAACAAGTGTGTATATGTTGTGTGTGTGTGATGTGTGTGTGTTTTAAATATATATGTATTAAAATGCTTTATTGTTTTTAAGTATGGCGAATTACCCCCAGGAATTTCTCTGTCTTTTGACAAAATAAAGCTTTTTGATTTGAATTTGAAGGTGCAAAGGCTTGGGGATTAATGATGTAAATACTAAGGCACTCAAAGGAATAATGTGAGGCCACCAAGGGTGTTAATGGTAACACATTATTTTCCATCACCAAAGAACACACACCTGAAAACCAACATAAGATTCAGGTAACTACTCTATCCTTATTTAAGTAGGTACTCATAATGAATGAAAGGCACACACGCAAATAGCTAAATCGTGGTCGAGCTCAATGTAAGAAAACCAAATTCCTTTCAACACTCATACCAAAATGTCAAGTTAATCATCGGAAACCAATAGAGATTATACAACTGTAAATAGACAATCAAAATTACAAAGTGACCAGGAAAGTTCTTTCCTAAATACTCTCAACTGACATTATCCTGATATGTCCACAGAACTAAGTCTATACTAAGATCTTTCACAAAATTGTTCCTTATCATAACCCATGGAAATAGTAGAGAAGAAAGAGAGAGAGAGAGACGAGAGAGAGACAACAACAGACAGACGGAGAAAGAGACAGAGAGACACTTAGAGAGTACATACAGATAGAGTCAGAGAGAGACAGTTGACCAGGGAGATGAAGGCAGAGGACAGAGCAGGCATTAATCTGTGAGAGTCTTAAAAATGACATACAAATTAACCCTATTGATACAAATGACTAACCCAAATACAATAACCACACACTACAGTTGACAGCCTACTCTAACAGGTCAATTATTTAAGTAGGCTAAAGGCAGTGTATACCTGTTGTACCAACCTCTTAGATTTTAAATCTTCACTCATTTAACAGCCACCCACTATTATTTCAATCCAAGTTCCAAATTAGTCTAATCCTTTGTTACCAATCCACATTGTATTTTCCCATGAACAATATGATACTATAAACTTAAACTCTAAAGAACACATACATCAAGGGTCACATGTAATAATAGCCTTTTTGCTGACTTCAGACAGGAACTTATACAATTGTATTCCATCAGGACTGGAATAGTGATGTCCTGGAGAAACAATGTTTATTTTAATACATCCTTTAAATCTGTTCCTGGTCTCCCACATGCCGTGTTTTGATGTGAAGAATATGCTGTAAAAAACAGTTAATTACGTTTTAGGGTTAGTGTCTCACCATTAAAGATCATAAATGACATGTTATGAATCATAGAAAGCTTATTTTGTGAAATCTTTTGAATCTGAAGTTAACTTTCCTGTTGGTTGGTCAAGTATATTGTGAAATTATGGAAAAAAAACATACCAGGTAATTTTTTCTCACGACCGACAGGGTTTGCAGCCAGTAATTCTGACTGCCAGTGCAAAACATCCTAAAGCACCTTGCATGGTATAATTGTATTCTAGCTTTTCCAAGAAGGTGAATCAGAAACCAAAAACCCAAACTGGCACAGACTTCTTAAAATCAGCCAACAAGCTACTTTTGTGAAACCAAATGGAAGATCTTGTATCTATTCATTTTGGTATGTCATTGGTGTATTGATGAGAAAGACTTATTTGTATGTGTAAGGGCATGTGTATGGTGGCCTGTGCATGCATGACACATGTGTTTGCATTGCAATGAAGGTGTGTGTGCGTGTGTGTGTGTTGTGTGTGGTGTTGGTGGGTGTGTGTGTGAGTGGTGTGTGTGTGTGTGCGTGAGTGTATGTTGTGTGCATGAGAGAGAGAGATGAATTAATGACATGAATTCAATATGTACACTAAGGGTAACAGAATAAGCAGAGGCACAGTTGTTTTTTATTCATCCGGGCCCCTTGCCTGATTAGGACTATCAACTAAACAAGGGAAAAACCCCTACAACAACAACCAACAACATGATTAAAAAGAAAGTATATATTTAACAATACATAATCCCTAACTGCCTGACCATTGGTGAGATAATACACAGACTTTTCTTTTAGAAAAGAGATATAGGTTAATAAACATATAAATCTGAAATGATGAACATAAACATGAAACTGATACACTAATTAAAATTAAGACAATATAGCTAAAGTAAAAATAGAGGGGAGAAGAAAGAAGAGAGAGAGAGAGAGAGAGAGAGAGAGAGAGAGAGAGAGAGAGAGAGAGAGAGAGAGAGAGAGAGAGAGAGAGAGAGTGAGAGAGAGAGAGAGAGAGAGCGTGAGAGTGAAGTGAGAGTAGAGAGAACCTAGAGAGAGCGAGAGAACGAGAGAGAGAGAGCGAGAGAGAGAGAGAGAGAGCGAGAAGAGAGAGGAGAGGCGTGAGAGAGAGCGCGAGAGTGAGAGTGAGAGATAGAGAGAACGAGAAAGAGCGAGAGAACGAGAGAGAGAGAGCGTGAAGAGAGGAGAGAGAGAGAGAGCGAGAGAGAGAGGGAGAGAGAGGCAAGAGAGGAAAAGAAAGAGTGAGAGAGAGAGCGAGAGAGAAAGAGAGCGAGAGAGAGAAGCCAGAGGAGAAAGAGAGCCAGAAGAGCCAGACGAGAGACAGACATGCATACATATAACAAAACAGAGAGAGACAGAGAGGGAGAGGGAGATCATTTTTAGTTACATCAACAGCAAAATAACATAATATCAAATTCTGACAATCAACCCTCACTATAAACCTTTTTTTGAAAAAAGATACTATCAAAAACATATCAAGCTAAAGTTACAAAAGCCAAATACCCTGATATCAAACATTTTAACAGCCCGTCATCAATACAACAACTGGAAGTTAGGCAAATCAGTTAAACTCACTCAGTACATTATCCAAGAGCCACGGTATGTTGACTGAAGGAGAAAAATATTGTCGCATTTTGGATGACTATAAATAAAGCACTATGAAATGTATAAACAAACATTTATAGAAAATACTACATTTTATATATAAGAAGTGGATCAGTGATCAGTGTGATGAGATCGAAAAAAACATGAAAGTGGGCAACAGTAAAAAGGCATACGACACCCTGAAGAAACTCACAAAACCACTTCAAACCAAATCATCAGTCATTGAAGACAGCTCCGGAAACCTCCTCACAGAAAGCTCAGCTGCATTGAACAGGTGGTCTGAATATTGTCAAGAACTGTACAACTACCCAAACAAACCTGACAAGAGCATAATAGAAGAGAAAGCATCAACATCAAGAGCACACCTCGCCATTACCATACTGAGGGAGAGAAGTGGAAGAAGCCAACCGTCAGCATACAGTAGGAAAGTCCCCAGGAGCAGACAATATACCAGCAGAGCTGCTCTCAAGCATGGTGTGCGAAACAGTCATCACATATGTTCAGCTAACTGTCAGAAGATTTGGGAGACAAAACAGTGGCCAAACAGAATGGACACATCATCATCATACCCTGCCCAGAAGGGAATTTACGCCAATGCCAAAACTATAGAACAATCAGCCCTCATCCGCCACGCCATCAAGATCATGCCTCTAAAGTTAATTTAAATCGGAACTCAAGACATGGAGGCAGAAGAACACCTTGTCAGAGGAACAAGCTGGGTTCGAAGCAGGGCAGGCAGGAGCACAAACGAACAGATTTTTTAACTGCCACATCATGAAGGAAAAACATCTTCAACATCAGAGAGACCCTGTTCCACAACTTCATCGACTCAAGAAGGCTTATGTGACAGAGTATGGCACGAAGGCCTGTGGCATGTCCTCAGAATGTTGGCAATTGAAGAAGGACTAGTGCAAACCTATACAAGCACTATACAACACTGCAAGCAAGTGCAGGCCCTTCTGAACATCAGGTCGGAGACTACTTCCAAACCACATTTGGGCCGACAAGGATGGCTGTTATCTCCAGTCCAGTTCAATCTGTCTTGGAAAACATCATGAGAGAGACCCTCCATGAACTTCCACCCTACCATCATCCATTGGCGGCAGACTCCTCACAACTTACGGTTTTGCCGAAGACATTGACCTCATTGGCGGAAGTAACACAGAGCTGCAAAGATCTTACGACCAGACTTAGAACAGAGCTGGAGCATATGGGATGGAGGTGAGCTCGTGAGAGAAAAGTAAAAGTATACATGTGAACAACACGAGCAATGCCACCGTAAAAATTTACATGAACGCAACAAACTGGAGAGGAAGAGCTTTTAAATACCTCGGCGCTACACTCACAAAGGACGGGCGACAACGAGCAGAAATCAAAGTCAGAATAGCCATGGCCAACAACTTCCATGACAAAACTCACCACCCATATGGGAAAAGTAAAAGAGATCCGTTTCCCAATCAAAACTAAAGCTCTACAAAGCCCTAATTCAGTCGATGATCTGCGTACGAAATGAAACCTGGACATTGACTGCTGAAACAGCAAAGCGAATCCAGTCATTCGAAACAAAATCCATAGAAACTACTGGGCAAATCCTGGAGAGAACGAAAGACCAACGAATATAGTCAAGAGTTCAAATAGCACGGCTGGCAAGTCCACAGGAACCCCTTCTCACCTCGTCAAGAAGAAAAAGCTGAACATGGTTTCGCATGTCACCCGCCACAACACTCTGCCCAAAACCGTACTGCAGGGAACACTCGAAGGTGGCAGAAGGAGGGGAAGACAGAACAAGTCATGGATGGACAACATCAGAGAATGGACCAGGATGAATGACTCGGCACTACTGCGCAGAGCCGAGGACCGAGATGGATGGAGGAGGCTTGCCACGGCATCGTCTTTCATGTCTCCCCCACGACCGCCAAGGTCACGGGTCTGATGATGATGATGATATATAAGAGGAATACCAAAAGGGTCGAGAGAGAGATGCTTTGACCAAATTATTGTCATTGCCCAATGTGGCCTATTGACAAAGGGGGGGGGGGGGGGTATACACACTACTTTCTTTTGTAAACACAACTAACTAATACAAGAAAACTAACATGAATGCATATTATGAAAAAAAAAATGTCCAAAAAAGAGCTGTCTATTAACAGATAACTTAAAGCTCTGGCATAAACACAGTTTGAAGAGGCAAAGTAATGTCAAGGATAAACAACAAGAACCAATAAACTAGAGATAAAATAAATAACAAGAACATCTAGAATGGTAAATTTAGAAACCATCCAATGAAATTGTATGTGAAATGTTCAATAAATATCCTATGCTGGTGATTGTAATTATACATGTGGTCTTTGAGGTGTAGTCACAAAATTATGCTGAGATTTACGGATATAAATGTTACTTTAGCTAGTCACAAATGTTTATTTGTTGGTAACTTTAAGTCGGTTCATTCTTTCCTTCCTTTCTTTTTCCTTCTTGAATCTTCTTCTTCTTTCTTCTTTCTTCTTCTTCTTCTTCTTCTTCTTCTTCTTCTTCTTCTTCTTCTTCTTTTACTTCATTTTCTGTTTTCTATGTCACTGATTACGGGATTTTCTCCCTTCCAGTATATTTAAAACCACACTATTCAGCAATGGACAAAGAAATTTTTTAAAGACTCAACAAAATCACTTACTGAACAGAAAGTCTTCAAAAGATGTAAGTCCTCCTCATCTGCTAGCTTCAAGTTGCATCCCTTGTTATTACAAATAATTATGAAACACTTTGCCACAACTGAGAGACATTGTAATTATAACACCTATGTTTGTCTATTTACTTTACTTTAGTCTTTCTTTCGAGGATAATGGAATAAACGCTCATGTGCTTTTTCTACATCTAGTCCCTGACTGTATCAAGTTTTTAAAATTGTGGTATGTCTTTAGTGTTAGCTTGGTTCCACCATATTCTTTTAGCATATTTATCAAACAAGGGTTTCCTTGTAGAGTAAAAAGATCTATGGAGGCTGGATTGTGTCAATGCAGAATAGCTTAGGAGATAAATCACTCCAAAGTGAAAAGAAACAGAGATAGGAATAGAGTGGAACAAACCTCAAGCAACCACATTCAAAATGGTTCTTCTTTGCATACCTGTTGCCAGTTTTAATGAAAAACACAACAAGCAAACAATCCGTAAGCATGAAAAACAACAACTACTAGCTGTTTTTATCAGGTGGATCCATCACAAAAGCAATAAAATCAGTTCGTGAAATTTACATCTCTCTGTTACATTGGGGACAGAATAGCTCAGTGGTCGGAGCACTCGCTCTCCCCCAGCCAAGTTAAGCAGCGTCGAGCGTGGTTACCAGTTGGATGGGTGACCGTTTGCGGGCCTTGGCTTCAGTACAGTTCCCCCAGTTCACCCATCTGTAAATGGGTACCTGCCCTCTTTAGGGTCAGGGAAGGTAAAGCAGCGTGGAGAAGAAGATGGTCGCCCCTCATATATGCTGGCCCTAGAGAGTGAGGTCCTGACCCCTTGCTCCCCTACCACCTTATAGGTTATGGGACCTCCTTTACCCTTTTTTGTACACATTACATGGGACTTTGGTATTGTGTAGATTCCCAGCTTACATTAAACTTTGATGTTACTGTTAGAAAAGGAAATGTCCTGTGTGAAGTGGTGTGTGTGTGTGGGGGGGGGGGGGGGGGGGGGGGGGGGGGGGGGGGGGGGGGGGGGGGGGGGGGGGGGGGGGGGGGGGTGGGGGGGTGGGGGGGGGGGGGGGGGGGGGGGGGGGGGGGGGGGGGGGGGGGGGGGGGGGGGGGGGGGGGGGGGGGGGGGGGGGGGGGGGGGGGGGGGGGGGGGGGGGGGGGGGGGGGGGGGGGGGGGGGGGGGGGGGGGGGGGGGGGGGGGGGGGGGGGGGGGGGGGGGGGGGGGGGGGGGGGGGGGGGGGGGGGGGGGGGGGGGGGGGGGGGGGGGGGGGGGGGGGGGGGGGGGGGGGGGGGGGGGGGGCGGGGGGGGGGGGGGGGGGGGGGGGGGGGGGGGGGGGGGGGGGGGGGGGGGGGGGGGGGGGGGCGGGGGGGGGGGGGGGGGGGGGGAGGGGAGGGGGGGGGGGGGGGGGGGGGGGGGGGGGGGGGGGGGGGGGGGGTGGGTGGGGGGGGGGGGGGGGGGGGGGGGGGGGGGGGGGGGGGGGGGGGGGGGGGGGGGGGGGGGGGGGGGGGGGGGGGGGGGTGGGGGGGGGGGGGGGGGGGGGGGGGGGGGGGGGGGGGGGGGGGGGGGGGGGGGGGGGGGGGGGGGGGGGGGGGGGGGGGGGGGGGGGGGGGGGGGGGGGGGGGGGGGGGGGGGGGGGGGGGGGGGGGGGGGGGTGGAGGGGGGGGGGGGGGGAGGGGGGGGGGGGGGGGGGGGGGGGGGGGGGGGGGGGGGGGGGGGGGGGGGGGGGGGGGGGGGGGGGGGGGGGGGGGGGTTTGTGTTTTGGGATTGTTCTCGTCTCGGCGCGCCGCGCGAGCGCTCGCTCTCGCGCGATCGCTAGAGGCGCGAGTCGCCCCCACATCATCCCAAGACACACAGATAGCATAAAGATATAACCCGGTCACTTCATCAAAATGTGATCAATATCCACTAGAGCTATGACCATGTAATCTGATGAGTGTCAAGTCTAGTCAAGTCAAGTCAAAATATCTTTATAGAGGATAAAAGATAAAGTAAATACAACTTAATATTTCACCTGCCGGTCACACACAAAAAATCAAGAAAATTGGCATATAAAAGCAATCAAAATACAATGTTCACACATGTTGAAAAAAAATCTATGGATATTTTTTAAAATATATAAATCCAGACTGATAAAACATGATAAAGCAAATCAAGACAGTATAATATAAGCCCAAGTCATACAGATAAATGAAGAAAATAAAAAAATAAAAAATAAAACAACAACAAACGAAAAACAACAAGGAAACAACAAGACAAAAAAAACCAAACAACAAACAAAAACAAAATACAAGCAAAAAAAAAGGCTAAAAACAAACATAAACAAGACCACAAGACAAGATAATACAAAACGAAGACAGTAATAACATTAGCTCAAGTAATACAACAAATGAAGAAAATACAAATAACAAGGGAGAGGTATGAGTAGGGAACAACAAGGTAGCCTAATATTAGATAACCTGGATATAAAGTGACCTACACTTTGACCATCAATGTTTATTTTTCAAGAGTTTCTTTAACATTTTGTTTCGAAGGAGCTGATTAAAAAGGTAGGTAGAACAATTCCACACTGTTCTTTTTCCCTGAATACGCAAGGCTTGACTTCTAGAAATTGCTATGGGGCCTGGGCAAAGACAATCTCTGAGTAGGCTTGTTTTTATTAACAGCAAAATTTTTCACAATTTTCTTTGGGGCTTTTCCGTTTAGTATCTTGTACATACATAGACACTTGTTGAAATGCAGACTGTCTTTGAGTGGAAGAATATCTAATTCTTTGTAGTTGTTGGTGGTTTAATGTATTAGGATTCAATCGCATTAGTATGATAGCTCTTTTATGTAGTCGGCTTTTATGCTTTAAGTTTGTTTCACTAGTACTATCCCATAAGGTTGAAACATAATCAAAAAGGGATAGAATATGTGCATGAAAGAATAGATTTCATGATTGTAGGTTTAGAAAATGTTTGATTTTTCTAAATTGATATAGTCTTACAGAGATTCAATTTCCTAAGGTGTCTATGTGTTCTGACCAAGATGAATCATTGTCAATTACTTTACCTAGTACTTTGTGTGAAACAACTTCTTCAATTTTTCGTCCTTGGATAAATATTGTGGTGATTGGAAAACGCAATTTCTGGGGGATTTTTGCCAAGTCGTTATAAACATACATTTAGTTTTGTTTGAATTAAGAGACATATGATCGAGTTCTGTCCATTCAATAAGTTTATCAATATATACCTGCATATCATTCACAAGCTGGTTAGGATCACTGTTGTTACATTGAATTGATGTAACATCAGCAAACATTTCACATTAACCATAAATATGCAGAGGTAAGTCATTAATATAAATAGAGAAAAGAAATGGTCCTAGTGTTGATCCCTGTGGTATACCATATATCACAAGTAATAAGGTTGATCCTCCTTGCTGATTTTCAACAAGCGATTGACGATTACTGAGAAATGAAACTAAAATGCAATGACTTTGGGTCGAAAATTCTGTAACCATTTTAATTTTTTTAAATGAAAAGAGTGGCTTATAACGTCAAAATCTTAAGCAAAGTCTAAAAACCGGACTCCTGTAATGGCACTATTTTTTTTTTATTCAAAAGACATCACTTGGTCAGTTGTATTAGGACAGTATGAAAAGAATGGCTTTCACGAAATCCTGACTGGTTTTCATTAATTAGATCATGGGTTTTAAAATGAGACTGCAAGTGAAATTGTACATGTTTTTCTAATGGTTTAGATAAGGGCTGATAGTATGGATTAGTCTATAGTTAGACCAATTAGTTTGGTCTCCTGATTTGTGTGAAGGTCTTACTTTGGCTTGTTTAAACTTCAATGGGAAATAATTATTGACATTACACAAGTTAAAGATATAATTTACAGTATCAGTTATAGCATATGCACTGATTTTTTAGTATTTAACTATCTGCTTTCTCAAAGTCTCTTGATCCTGATTGTTTTATTTTGAGTAAGCTATTAAGCACTTCTGTTATTGTGATTGGGGGTATGATAAATTCAAAGGAAATGCTTTTTTGATGAACGGTAATGTTTTTAATTATGTCAGCTCATTTGTTGTTGTTCTATTATTGATATTATATTTTCAGCAATGTTTGCAAGTGATAGTTAACGTATTTCTGCTGTTCTTTCCATATTATGACTTTTTTGGTTGTTAGTGTCTTGAAAAAATAGACCATTAAATTATGGCTTTCCGAATCGTTTTAGGATTCAGGGCCTGAAGACAGAAATCTTGAAAGTAAAATATTTTCGCTTAGCCTTCATGACTTGACATTGGTTTATCTTCTTTGCTTTTTCAATTCATACTTTTGCTTGATTTTAATAGATATATTCTTAGATTCATTTCCTTTCGAGTATTTTGATAACCATGAAGGTTAAAAGCGCGCGAGGGTTTATCATTTTCTAGTAAATGGACATGTTTTTTCATAAATAAGGCTATAAATGTCTATCCAAAAGTTCATACATCTGAATTTGTAATCTGAAAAACATGGTCTATGTTTTGAGCAGAGAATAAACATTAAATGAAGACACTTTTATTAACCTGTCTAAAGGAGCCGTAGGATATCACTTTGTGTCCTGAAGTGGGTATCTTTATTATTTTTATTTTTTTATACACTCTTAAGTCACGAGATTTCTCTGTCGTGAAATACGGGCTAGCTCTCACCCGGGGAGAGCGCCGTCGCCACAAAGAGCAAGAGCCACCCCCTTTTTTTTTTCTTTTTTTTGGTTGTTTTGGTCGGTTTGTTTGGGTGGTCCCCTTTTATATGGTCTGCAACTGTATATGTTTCCCTATCAGAGTGCTTTTTTCTAAGAATTATTGCCAAGACACTCTCTTTGTTGTCGTGGGTTCTTTTTTACGGTTCGTTGTGAAAAATTTGTGTAACACACGGACCTGTTTATCGTCTCATCCAAAGACTAGCGCCCAGACCACCACACAGGTCTATAACAGATGGGGGAAAAATTTCGGCCCAAACGGGATACGAACCACGGCAAACACGACCGGACTTTTCGCATTCTAGACAGGCGAGCGCGATTACCTCTAGACCACCGAATCCACCTTATATTCCTTTAAGCCGCCATGTCAAACAAATGGAGAGTGATCACTACAACCGTCCTGCACTGAACACATTTCTACTATGTTGGTCTTTGAAGTAGTGTAAATGTGGTCAATAAGGGTGTTAGTATTATTAGTAAATCGTTGAGGGTAATCCATTATTTGCTCTAAACCATACATGGCATAGTTAATATTCCACTTTTATCGTAGGGCTGTCAGATCAATGTTAAATTCTCCCCTAAGAAAAACTTCCTTGGTCTCTAAAATAGCGGCATCTATCATTGAATTCAAATTGTCACACCAATCAACTGTTCAGCTGTGTTCCTGTACATAAAACCAAGTATGATCGATTTACAGCGTCTTAATGTGATTTCTATCCATATTGATTCTACATGAAACTGTTCAAGATGTGTTAGTCATTTCCATGACAACGAAGTCACGTAGTATAACAGCAAACACCTAGATCTGACAGTCACTGGGTCAAGTCTTATAGTGTCATAACCTGGCATGTACATATCTGAATCAGAACTCGAATTGTTGAGTCTAGATTCTGCAACACAAAATATATAATAATAATAATAATAATAATAATAATAACAATAACAATAATAATAATAATAATAATAATACATGGAATTTATACAGCGCTAAATCTTGCAAAAAAACAAAATCAAAGCGCTCTCATTCATCCTATTCTTTCACATATAGCCAGTTACGATTAATAGATTTTTACAAATTCAAATGGAAAACACAACACACGCGCACAATTAACAGTTTTTGTTTACAAAACAAAATGTAAACACACACGCGCCACACACACTCACACACACCACACACACACACCAAATTGTACACCTCGGGCAAGCTAAGGGGGGGGGGGGGGGGGGGGGGGGGGGGGGGGGGGGGGGGGGGGGGGGGGGGGGGGGGGGGGGGGGGGGGGGGGGGTGGGGGTGGGGGGGGGGGGGGGGGGGGTGGGGGGGGGGGGGGGGGGGGGGGGGGGGGGGGGGGGGGGGGGGGTGGGGTGGGGGATGGGAGTTTGTTATTGAGGGCCTGGACAGAAATGAGATGAAACTGTGGAGAGAATCTTAGTTTGAAAATAAATGGCTCTTTAGGCAGGATTTTAAAAGCATCATAAGTAGGCTTTTTGACGAATGGAGAGGAGGGAGGGGTCGTTCCAGAGGATAGCTAGTTACTTCATTATGTAAATTTGGATGATATTTCCTCTGTCTTGTTTTTCTGGCACTATTGATATGAAGTATCCCACCCGAATCGTTCCTGAAGAAGGCCATGTATCTAGTGTCGGAGGCGATCGTAAATGGATCAATTGATATTATGTAATTAAAAAAAAAAGTGTTTAAAACACAACCCTCTAAGACTGATTGTGATCGAAAGTGAGTCACAGTAAATACTTAGTATTGCAAAGCACTTTTAAACTTGTTGAAAAAAAACCATGAATTATGTAAACTACCAGCTTTCCACATCCACAAAAATGTTGAATTGAATTTCAGAAAACAGAAAAAATAGAACAAAAATAGGAAAAACTGGGATACAAACAATGTAAAACAAGAAAAAGGAAAAATGGTATAACAGGACGTAGAAACAAGAAAAATGCAAACGTGAACAGTAACTAATAACATGTCAATAAGTACAACCATCAAACCAACAATCAAATGCCCCCAAACAAAGAGATTTTGCTTATATGCTTAGAAGAGCATGGGACACAACAAATACACATTTGCCAGCTAGCAATGCTGCACTTACAAAGCCAGAACAACCTCAGTGACAGAAAACAGTCACCAGCATCCACAATCACCATGCTGCAACACACATTTCACACATACAAGTCTTGGCTCACAAATTGCTCTTCCATAGCTCACTCCTCACACACACCACACACACACACACCACACACACACACACGCGCGCGCGCGCGCGCGCACCGCGCGCGAGCAGCAATACATTAACCCTACAACAATTGCACAATTGATTAAAACCGACTAAGTTTACAATTTGTTCCCCCCCCCCCCCCCCCCTTGTGTGTTCATGTACGCTATGAAGTTAGCATGTATGTACGTACGTGCCATGTTTATGAAAGTAAATGTATGAAAGTACTGTTATGAAGTAAGTATGTACGTACGTATGTCCGCGTTGTATGTATACATGTATGTATATATGTATGTATGCATGTATGTAGGAATGTACGTACGTAAGTATGGGGTGGGGTATGTACGTACGTACGTATGTATGTATGTATGTATGTATGTAGTATGTAGGACTGTAATTACTTACATACTTACTATGAATGTATGTTATGAGCCTTCTTCAAAATGCTACCGAGACTAGCCAAGTCCTAAACCCTGCGATATAAAAAATAGTTTATTTTATTTTCAACCTCAATTCTGCTAATTAATAATTAATGACAATAAATCTGAATTGAACTAAAGCCCACAACAGAGAGAGAGAGAGAGAGAGAGAGAGAGAGAGAGAGAGAGAGAGAGAGAGCGAGAAGATAGAGAGAGAGAGAGAGAGAGAGAGAGAGACTAAAAGGCTACCTTTTTATATAGTAAACTGTGTTCAGATTTCTAATAGAATAGAGTATTCACTTCACTGATATTTGTCCTTATCATACATGATATTCAAATGATTTTTTTTCTTTAAAATACGTAGTGCTTGGTTATTATTTTAGACTAGTTCAATACTTAAAAGAACATAGTATTAATTTAATTGATAATAGTCTGTTACAACCTGTTATAACAAACGACTTATATATAAAAATGAGTGAGCCTGGTACAATGTATACAATGTGCGAGCAAGCTGTGCGTGCGCGAGTGACTGTGATGTGCGGACCGTACCTGGTTAACTTGTGCGCACTGGAATTACAAAAACAAAATGAATAAATCAGCACATGGAATTACAAACGAAATGAATCAATCAGTTTGAGCTAATGTTATAGAGATTAAGGCAGAATATGTTCAATTTATATAGAACGGGCATATAACCCTGTGTCTGGAAAGTTAGGAGTGAATGTTTCCAATCTATACAGACGGATGCATCTACAACCCAGAAAACCACAGAGGAAATAACATTGACAAACACTATTGAAAACTTTTTTTTGTCAAAGACCTGACATCATAGAATATCTGAATATTAGAAAATAAAAATTATATGTCAGAGAACAACAGGTTGTCAGAAAAGCATGCAGAACAACGGACCCATATCTTCCTACTTACAATTAAATAGATAGTGAACTAAAAGTAAAAACTAGAAAGACATATTGCGCTTGTATTTTCCGAAAGCTGTTTGATAAATCGTGGCACGAGGGTCATCTTTAAAAAATAAGTAAACGAAATAGGAATAACCGGCAAAAACTTTTTATGTCATTAAAAACATGTAATCCAATGCAACAATATTTACAAAATACCAGGCAAACACACAGAAGAAATCATATCAAAAAAGGGGGAACATCAGGGAAATACATTAAGTTCTATGTTAATTAATGTAATATCTGTTTAATGACAAAGTTTCAACTATGATGAGAAAGATTCGCCATATATAACCGCAAAGGACAGAATTCCTTGTTTACTCTATGGCTGATAACTTAGCATCATTATCAACAACCAAAATAGGTCTTCAAAACTAAACTGAACAAACTGCAAGAATACTGTTCTAGATGGGGGGTTTTGAAGATAATCAAAACAAAAACAAAGTAATAGTTTTTACGAGATCACCCCCTAAAATTCCAATTCAATTTCAAATGTGGAGAAACATGTAATTGAAACAGTTCACTTCACTGTTCACCTGGTCCCGTAAAACCCGCCAGGGCTTAGGACGATGCATGGTGGACGAACGGTTGGACCAGCTGCTCCACTTAGCACACGGTCGTTGGGGCGAGTGCCTGGTGACACTGATGTCCCCCCCTGTCCAATTACGGGATGTCGTTGGCCCCCTTTCTCCTCTGTCGTGCCCCGTCTTCTCTTCCCCCTGGACTGTTTCCATACAGGATTGTCTTTGCAAGTCCTTCTGATCGTGTTACGTGCCCAAACCATCTGGTTCCACTTTTTTTAGCCGTGGTCAGTAGGTCCTTCATGGGTCAGATTCAGAGGTGTCCCCTCTGCAACCGGTAACCATGTAACCCGGTACCACCTGTGACATTGGGGAGTCACCCAACCCAAAAATCACGCCTGGAGAGAGATGGGCACGCCAGGCTACTTTTGCCCAAGACACGCTATATGAAACAGTAGAAACCTATAAATATCTAGGTATCATTTTTCATCAGAATGGGAAATTTCAAGCAACACGAGAACATTTAGTCAACCAAAGAACACGAAAGCAATATACATCTTTAAAAGAACAGTTCATTGACAAAATTTAAAGACTACCATAACAATGTTTTATTCGACTCTCTGATACCCCTGTTTTATAATCTATGGAGCAGAATTTGGTTTCCTTTTTGTGTTTAATGGGAGACTGAATTCATCTTAATGGACTGTTCAAGGCTTGCTTTAAACCATCAGTTTTTGTAAGAGAATGTTCATGTAAAAAAATTTTGTAACAAATACTAGGCGTTCATAAAAATGCATTACTACTACCCGCTTTGGGTGATTTTAGAAGATTCCCACGACCCTATAAAAATCATAAGCCAGATAATATCCTTTTTTGATTCATTTTGACAGAATCAAAACCAACCTTATATCAGAAATAGTATAACGACTATATGTATCCAGATAAATACATATGATAATGGATCAACCACAGAGAAAAATATTTTGTACACAATTGGATTCAAACATGTAAGGAAGAACCAAAGTACTCTGAATGTTAATCGGTTGAGTTTTGCTGTAGAAGAAGCTTGAGGACATGATAAAACAATATGTGGATCCTACCACCAAAGAAAGAGTTTGCAAAACGAAATGTTATGATTTATGCTTACAAATAGAATACAGAATGGAACCATATTTAATAAACTATGAAACAAACCCATAAGAAACGCATCGTAAATTTCGCACAAGCCCATCAACAGTTTTAATGAAAGAGAAAGGGTAGGGCACAAAAAAATATATACAGATAGGACAGAAAATGTTATACTGAAACAAAATAGAAGATGAAATTTCATTTATTTTCGATGGAATGTATTTTATCTGTGAACTCAGAAACATTTGTTATTAATAAATCCAAAGCGAAAGACAAAGAAACTCAAAAACTTTGTGCATAATTTAGGTGACATAATCACAGTTGATAGGAATCAGGCCAGATATCATCAATATGTGTATAGTGTTTTGAAAAAAGAGAAAAAAGAAAAGTAGAATGCACATGTTTTTTTAGTGTACATCACTTTTAACCAAAATAATAATACTTTAAAAATGATATTTTTGTTGAGTCAAAATCACTACAATGACTTACATGCAAGAAAATATTCTGATCTGAATCTGAGTAAAGTGATTTATGTTGGGGTCGGTTTGTGGCTGGCTGAGATATTGGTGATTTGTGATGCATTTTAACTATGATGGGTGCGTGCTGATGTTGGACATCGCGAGCGAGGTAATAATAATAATAATATAAAAAAAAGGAATATATATAGCGCTGTATCTAGCACAGAACAAATCAAAGTGGCTTTGCACTCAACTCATTCTTACACAGTCATTGCAAGCAATAGCAAGTAATAGTTCCTAACAAGTGTGTATATGTTGTGTGTGTGTGATGTGTGTGTGTTTTAAATATATATGTATTAAAATGCTTTATTGTTTTTAAGTATGGCGAATTACCCCCAGGAATTTCTCTGTCTTTTGACAAAATAAAGCTTTTTGATTTGAATTTGAAGGTGCAAAGGCTTGGGGATTAATGATGTAAATACTAAGGCACTCAAAGGAATAATGTGAGGCCACCAAGGGTGTTAATGGTAACACATTATTTTCCATCACCAAAGAACACACACCTGAAACAAACATAAGATTCAGGTAACTACTCTATCCTTATTTAAGTAGGTACTCATAATGAATGAAAGGCACACACAGCAAATAGCTAAATCGTGGTCGAGCTCAATGTAAGAAAACCAAATTCCTTTCAACACTCATACCAAAATGTCAAGTTAATCATCGGAAACCAATAGAGATTATACAACTGTAAATAGACAATCAAAATTACAAAGTGACCAGGAAAGTTCTTTCCTAAATACTCTCAACTGACATTATCCTGATATGTCCACAGAACTAAGTCTATACTAAGATCTTTCACAAAATTGTTCCTTATCATATCCCATGGATATTGTAGAGAGAGAAAGAGAGAGAGAGAGACAGAGAGAGAGACAACAACAGACAGACGGAGAAAGAGACAGAGAGACACTTAGAGAGTACATACAGATAGAGTCAGAGAGAGACAGTTGACCAGGGAGATGAAGGCAGAGGACAGAGCAGGCATTAATCTGTGAGAGTCTTAAAAATGACATACAAATTAACCCTATTGATACAAATGACTAACCCAAATACAATAACCACACACTACAGTTGACAGCCTACTCTAACAGGTCAATTATTTAAGTAGGCTAAAGGCAGTGTATACCTGTTGTACCAACCTCTTAGATTTTAAATCTTCACTCATTTAACAGCCACCCACTATTATTTCAATCCAAGTTCCAAATTAGTCTAATCCTTTGTTACCAATCCACATTGTATTTTCCCATGAACAATATGATACTATAAACTTAAACTCTAAAGAACACATACATCAAGGGTCACATGTAATAATAGCCTTTTTGCTGACTTCAGACAGGAACTTATACAATTGTATTCCATCAGGACTGGAATAGTGATGTCCTGGAGAAACAATGTTTATTTTAATACATCCTTTAAATCTGTTCCTGGTCTCCCACATGCCGTGTTTTGATGTGAAGAATATGCTGTAAAAAACAGTTAATTACGTTTTAGGGTTAGTGTCTCACCATTAAAGATCATAAATGACATGTTATGAATCATAGAAAGCTTATTTTGTGAAATCTTTTGAATCTGAAGTTAACTTTCCTGTTGGTTGGTCAAGTATATTGTGAAATTATGGAAAAAAAACATACCAGGTAATTTTTTCTCACGACCGACAGGGTTTGCAGCCAGTAATTCTGACTGCCAGTGCAAAACATCCTAAAGCACCTTGCATGGTATAATTGTATTCTAGCTTTTCCAAGAAGGTGAATCAGAAACCAAAAACCCAAACTGGCACAGACTTCTTAAAATCAGCCAACAAGCTACTTTTGTGAAACCAAATGGAAGATCTTGTATCTATTCATTTTGGTATGTCATTGGTGTATTGATGAGAAAGACTTATTTGTATGTGTAAGGGCATGTGTATGGTGGCCTGTGCATGCATGACACATGTGTTTGCATTGCAATGAAGGTGTGTGTGCGTGTGTGTGTGTTGTGTGTGGTGTTGGTGGGTGTGTGTGTGAGTGGTGTGTGTGTGTGTGCGTGAGTGTATGTTGTGTGCATGAGAGAGAGAGATGAATTAATGACATGAATTCAATATGTACACTAAGGGTAACAGAATAAGCAGAGGCACAGTTGTTTTTTATTCATCCGGGCCCCTTGCCTGATTAGGACTATCAACTAAACAAGGGAAAAACCCCTACAACAACAACCAACAACATGATTAAAAAGAAAGTATATATTTAACAATACATAATCCCTAACTGCCTGACCATTGGTGAGATAATACACAGACTTTTCTTTTAGAAAAGAGATATAGGTTAATAAACATATAAATCTGAAATGATGAACATAAACATGAAACTGATACACTAATTAAAATTAAGACAATATAGCTAAAGTAAAAATAGAGGGGAGAAGAAAGAAGAGAGAGAGAGAGAGAGAGAGAGAGAGAGAGAGAGAGAGAGAGAGAGAGAGAGAGAGAGAGAGAGAGAGAGAGAGAGTGAGAGAGAGAGAGAGAGAGAGCGTGAGAGTGAAGTGAGAGTAGAGAGAACCTAGAGAGAGCGAGAGAACGAGAGAGAGAGAGCGAGAGAGAGAGAGAGAGAGCGAGAAGAGAGAGGAGAGGCGTGAGAGAGAGCGCGAGAGTGAGAGTGAGAGATAGAGAGAACGAGAAAGAGCGAGAGAACGAGAGAGAGAGAGCGTGAAGAGAGGAGAGAGAGAGAGAGCGAGAGAGAGAGGGAGAGAGAGGCAAGAGAGGAAAAGAAAGAGTGAGAGAGAGAGCGAGAGAGAAAGAGAGCGAGAGAGAGAAGCCAGAGGAGAAAGAGAGCCAGAAGAGCCAGACGAGAGACAGACATGCATACATATAACAAAACAGAGAGAGACAGAGAGGGAGAGGGAGATCATTTTTAGTTACATCAACAGCAAAATAACATAATATCAAATTCTGACAATCAACCCTCACTATAAACCTTTTTTTGAAAAAAGATACTATCAAAAACATATCAAGCTAAAGTTACAAAAGCCAAATACCCTGATATCAAACATTTTAACAGCCCGTCATCAATACAACAACTGGAAGTTAGGCAAATCAGTTAAACTCACTCAGTACATTATCCAAGAGCCACGGTATGTTGACTGAAGGAGAAAAATATTGTCGCATTTTGGATGACTATAAATAAAGCACTATGAAATGTATAAACAAACATTTATAGAAAATACTACATTTTATATATAAGAAGTGGATCAGTGATCAGTGTGATGAGATCGAAAAAAACATGAAAGTGGGCAACAGTAAAAAGGCATACGACACCCTGAAGAAACTCACAAAACCACTTCAAACCAAATCATCAGTCATTGAAGACAGCTCCGGAAACCTCCTCACAGAAAGCCAGCTGCATTGAACAGGTGGTCTTAATATTGTCAAGAACTGTACAACTACCCAAACAAACCTGACAAGAGCATAATAGAAGAGAAAGCATCAACATCAAGAGCACACCTCGCCATTACCATACTGAGGGAGAGAAGTGGAAGAAGCCAACCGTCAGCATACAGTAGGAAAGTCCCCAGGAGCAGACAATATACCAGCAGAGCTGCTCTCAAGCATGGTGTGCGAAACAGTCATCACATATGTTCAGCTAACTGTCAGAAGATTTGGGAGACAAAACAGTGGCCAAACAGAATGGACACATCATCATCATACCCTGCCCAGAAGGGAATTTACGCCAATGCCAAAACTATAGAACAATCAGCCCTCATCCGCCACGCCATCAAGATCATGCCTCTAAAGTTAATTTAAATCGGAACTCAAGACATGGAGGCAGAAGAACACCTTGTCAGAGGAACAAGCTGGGTTCGAAGCAGGGCAGGCAGGAGCACAAACGAACAGATTTTTTAACTGCCACATCATGAAGGAAAAACATCTTCAACATCAGAGAGACCCTGTTCCACAACTTCATCGACTCAAGAAGGCTTATGTGACAGAGTATGGCACGAAGGCCTGTGGCATGTCCTCAGAATGTTGGCAATTGAAGAAGGACTAGTGCAAACCTATACAAGCACTATACAACACTGCAAGCAAGTGCAGGCCCTTCTGAACATCAGGTCGGAGACTACTTCCAAACCACATTTGGGCCGACAAGGATGGCTGTTATCTCCAGTCCAGTTCAATCTGTCTTGGAAAACATCATGAGAGAGACCCTCCATGAACTTCCACCCTACCATCATCCATTGGCGGCAGACTCCTCACAACTTACGGTTTTGCCGAAGACATTTGAAATAAACTAAATCCATGTATATTTGCATTTAAGGAAAAATTGTTAAATCTAACTTGAGAAATGCCTACCCTGAAGCAATATGTGTTAATATCTTGTATAATACTTTTCTCTTTCAAAAATCACTTTGAAGGGATATAAATTTATATCTATTATGATATCTAACTGAAGAAGTCCATTCTTAAATAGAAATGTAAATATGGCTGTTTTAATTGATCCAAAAACGCTTTAATATCGCCAACATCCTTTGTTGCAACCAACCAAACTGAAATCCTGTCTCCCACAGAATTTTATTTTATATACCCAACAAGTTTTCCTATTCTATCTAGATCAAGAAGCATCTCTTGGGCTTTTATGGGGAAACCTTTCATTTTCCATCTGAAGCGTCTGAACCCAAATTTCCGTAAGTCAAGTAAAAGTCAAGTCAAAAACACTTTAATTGTCCATAAACAGCAATTACAATACTGACAGGCAGATTGATACGCATCAATATCTCAAAAGACCACAAAAAACTACACTTGATTTTGGTTAAAACTTTCCAAAATGACTTCAAATAAAATTTCACAAACACACACACTACAAAACACACAAACACACGCGCGCGCGCGGCGCACGAGCGCGCGCACACACACACACATTCAGTTGGTAACACAATGTTATTTAACAAAAAAAAGCATTGACTAGAGACATAAAGTCTTATTATTTACGCAGCACATACACAACACGTAACACCACATGCTGCATGTGCGAACACACCCACAAAACACCCACAACAACACTGATGTATGAATTCAATGTTTAAAGCCATTGACTAGAAGACAGACTTATTTCACCACGCACACACATACACCATACATACTCATGTACACTGAAAACAATCACAATCGGGCAAGGAATTCAGAGAAATGCGAAACTAGTAGTCAACATCATTGTGAATTCAGATTTGAATGCTTACTGGCACAAAGGAATTTCTTTTTCTGTTTGTTTTGCTGCGGGGGCACTGGAAAACAGTTTTCGAAGGCAGCACTGAAATTCTGGACACAAAGTAGGGGGGGGATTGACCAAAATGGCAGTGGCTTTTGTGTACAACCTGCTATTTGCAGAAAGACGTGAGATCTCTTTATTCTTATCCAATTATATTTGAGAGATTCTTACAATTCTCTGCAGGCCATTCTGTTTTTTAAAACTAAGGTTATTGAAACCCAAAAAATGAAAGTAAAACTTAGAACACTCTCTATTTTAAGACTTGGTAAAACAAAAAACTAAACTTTGTATTAAAAAATGAGTTCAGTTTCCTCAAAAATACACACGTTTTTTTCCTTTTTTTTTACAATAGCGTCAGTGTTAATGTCCCAGTTTAACTTGTGGTCAAAAACAGTTTCCCCGATACTTATAGTTCGAAACGTTTTCAACTTCCTGATTATGGATAATAATATTCTTAGGAGTATGCCTGATCTTCTGAAGTTGATAGGGAATATATAGTGTTTTTGAAACATTTAGCTCTAGATAGGCTTTATCACACCAGTGTACGAAATCGGTGAGGGCGGGAACGTGGTCTAAGACTGTTCCGAATAAGAGAGATAACAGAGCAGTGTTGTCTGTGAACTTACCAGAAAGGAATTGTCATAATGCCTCGCAATCTCTGGTATAGAATGTACAAAAGTGGAGAGAGGACGCACCCTGGGGTGAACCAGTGCGGGTAAATCAAACCGAAGAGATATTTTGTGGAAAAAAACAGGCTATGGTCTGTTGGTTAAAAATTAAATCACCAACGAACAAGTTGATTGTCTAGGTAAGACTGAGACACACGAATTTACATATAGAGGATGCTTTTCCAGATCACCAAAAACCCAATCTTATTGGGAGTTCTGACTGGACACCTAAAATCTTTTGCACACTAACATGTGAAATTTATCTAAATGATCTAACTTACTCAACCCCAAGTTTTTCAGATGAATACATTAAAACAGATTGAAAGAGAGAGAGGGAGGGAAGGCAGAGACAGAACATTGGCATCTATCATACTCCATGGATATTGCAGCACAAGAGAGGAAATGACAATGACAAATTCTTTTATTTTGGGGATGAGAATAAGAACCCATGTCTTTTTCTACATCCCTTTCCTGGGCCTTTGGGATATATATGATAAAAAATAAAAATTAAGCTCATATCAATACCTCCCACACAGTAAACGGGGAAAATATCTACACAACTCCTCCCCCCCCCCCAAAAAAAAATCACGGAAAAGAGAGAGAAAAAAACAACAGAAAATAATAAAGAAAGCAAAACAGAGCAAAACAAAAACACAGACACGACCGAAAAAAAATAGCAAAGACACCAAGAGCAAAATAAAAGCAGCAACAACAAGGGGAGAGGGGACAACCGATTAATCCCCCTTCCAAAATAAAAACCACAACCAAACTAAGACAAAACAAAAACCTCCATAACATAAAGTAGAATAAACCATGTAAATAGTATTGTTTTGGCTAACAGAAAGAAACGTCAACAAATTCATTGTACTTTTATGAGGAAGCAGCAGCAGTAAATAGTAAACTACACAAAAACAAATATTATATAACCAGACTTAGGAGATTATGCAAAGCAATTTGCATCCTCATGCACACGCACACCGCACACGTAAAACGTACACACACACATATGCACGCACACACAACACACACAACACGCACGCGAACACCATGCACAATGCCAAAATCAATTCTTTATAAATATCATATATAGTCATAGAAAGGACTATATAAAAAACATCTGCACATTTGAAATAAGCTATACAAAATTTTATACACTCTAAAACATGAAATCGAAATAAAACATTCACTAAATCGAAATACATCAACTTACACAATAAAATTGAAATATTAAATATGAATAAAGCATTCAACAGGACACAAATTGTAAACACCACAATTAAATCTACAAACAAAACATTTAAAGGAGAAGAGAGTACACAGTACATTTTGAATCCAAATGATTTTACATACAATTTTTTATTCATCAACACTAACAACATTAGCCACTCACTGTGACTTAACATTGTACATGTTAAAATCACCCTAGAGCAAAATAAAGAATGGGATAGTGGAAATTATTTCTAGAAGTCAGTTTGCAATAACACAATAGCAATACAAGTAAAACATTCACACTCAAAACAGAGAAAGAGAGAGAGAGGTAGATAGATAGAAAAGAAGATAGAGATAGAAGAGAGAGAGAGAAGAGAGAGAGAGAGAGAGAGAGAGAGAGGAGAGAGGAGAGAGAAGAGAGAGAGAGAGAGAAATTTGGTTTAAGGTAAGGGGGATATTTTTATTTACTTTGTTTCCAACGATCCCCATGGTTTGCTATTTTTGATGCATCAAGTGGATGAAAAAAAGACTTTTGAAGATTGTTATTGATTGGTTTGTCTAAATGGATCGGGAAGGGAGTTCCACAGCAAAGGCCTGAGTAAAAAAGGCTATATTTGAAGAATCTATTCTTGGGAAGATAGAGAGAGAGGCAGAGACAGACCTCAGACTTCAGATGGTTATTCATGTAAGGTCATAGCCCCATATGAGAGGGGCAGAAAAAGCAAATGATGTTATGCATTACAGCATACAAAACAGTACAGATACATCTGTACCAAAAAACATGAGACCCTAAGCTAAGTTTTCTCGTAACTGAAAGGTTTATATACAAAAATAGAGCCAGAATGGAACAGTTTTTATCGTGAACTGATGCAATCAGCAACTTAAGGGATCAAACAAGTGGGCCATAAAATTTTTTGTGCAATAAATCTTATAGGCAAAGCAGCGAGAGCAAACACTTCAAAATAAAAGGGACTTGGTCTTCAGCTGATTCTTAACATGGGGACATACATATCCGTAGCAGGACCTCTATAGCGGAAAGAATGTGGATTAATGTCTGATATGCCAAAACGAAATCTAGTAAGAATGAATCTAAAGCGTTTATCCATGTTTACTGAGAGGTATTTCTTTACTACATGTGTTGAACTACAAACCCTGTATAAATCAAATATATCGCTAGAGTTGATATGGTTTCGCACTTTTGCCATCTACAGTCAACCATTCTCTGACAAGGAGTTTTAATAAATACATTTTCTTGTCCTACCCCCTGGTATATATCCATGCATATCCAAGCCCCAGTTCAATAAACATATTCGTATATTATATACCCAATTTAAATTTACCCCTTGTGTCTAAATCAAGCAACATTATATGCCTTCCATGGTAACCTATGGTTATTCATCTTTAATAAATGTAAACCAGTACTGTGTGCACCTAAAGGGGGAAGTAATGAAATAGGGTATCTGTTTGTTTCTCCATATATTAATCGTTTGGGGTTTTCCTTTTTACCCCCAAACACTTTAACATCCAAACAAATAAACAATTCACAGAGCTCAGCAGCTTTTACATTAAGCCCAAAAATTCAGAACCATACGCATTATAGGCTGTACTTGTGTATCAAATATCTTAACAAACAGTTGTAGAGAGTTATTTTTAAAACAAACAGTTTCTTCATGATCTGAAACAGGCATTTTTTACTTTTTCTAACAGGGCCCTACAAGCACTGCAAAACTTAATCCAGTAGAAAAAAATTTTACCTAGATATTTTTAAGCATTTACAATAACATTGAACATCATCATAAAACCAATTTTCTCTAAGCTAAGAGGGAAAAGAAAGAGAAAGAGAGAGAGAGGGGGAGAGAGAGAGAGAAAACAAGAGAGAAACAGGGGAGGAAGGCAGAACAGAGTAGGCATAATCTAGATGTCACAAAAATGAACATACAATTAACTACTTTTGACACAAATGACTAACCACACACATAGTCTACCTACATGTCAGAAATGCCTTAGTAGTCAAGTATCTGAAGGGTCAAGCTACATTTGCTATTTTTGTCACACAAAGCTAAACTCTGAAGTTTTCAACTCCAACAGTCAACTCTATCGAAATTCAAGTCTCCCATAGTCGTCTATTCCAACAGCTTTGGGTTTTTTCTAACTTTTTCATTCATTTTTTTTACATTGCACATTATAAAGATAAAAATTATATAACAATATTGGGAGAGACCCTTAAAGCATTAACAATTTATTGTCATTGCCCAATTTGGTCTTTTTAAAAAGGAGGTAACACACATATCTTTTTTTTATAAATTGCACATAAAAGGGGAAAAATTTAAAAGTTTTATGAATAAAAAAGATATCATTCATAAAAAAAAACAATAAACTCTTTATATTGCCGTTAATCCATTTGGAAATCAAAACAACACACACCACAAACTGGCTCGGGTTTGACTATCCTTTCAAATTTCATGTCCACAATTTATATCAATCTCCTAAAACACGACTGTAAATTGCCCTCGCTCATAGTTTATAAATTTTGTTCTGGTAAACTAATACAATTGGTACTGACTTGGCTTTTTCTTATTTTCTGTGCTTCAGCAATATACTTCGCTACAGATAACATGTTCATTATCAATGACAGGGTTGAAACAATTTTAAAAAACTTACTGCTGTTTGTTAAAATTAAGAAATCTTTTTATTTGGTATAACCTCCTATGCTTTACATTGGAATAAAAAAGTGGATCTCATCATCAACATTGTGAACACACAGTGAACAAGGTAATAGCGTGGATGTCTCAGGCTGGAAAACCCTCTTTAGTTTGCATTAAAAACCCATGTTCCTGTCTGAATCCGTATAGATAAGTCATGCCATTTATCATTACTTATTTCAGTATTTTTGTGTCTGGAATACATATTAAATGAAAAGAACCGCTCATTACTTTTTATTCCCCATGTCAATTTCCATTCTTTTTTGAAAAAACAAAGGGTTTTGTCTTAAATTCAAAATAAACTGGCTCAAAAGGGAAGTGACAGGAGGGTTAAGACTTTTGCCTCCCAACAAGAAAAACCGGGGTTGGGGTTTGTTTCCCAGCATCCCCCTTTTCCCATTTTTTGCCCAAAAAACCGAAATAAATGTCAATAAACTTGGGATAAAAATATAAACCAAGGCCCCTGTCAAAGGCATGCGAACACTTGCCACTTTTTAAACCCCTTTTCCCGTTTTAAAAGAGTACCCCATTGTTGCCTTGGGAACAGATGAAAAAATTTACCATATGCTTTACAAAGGGGGAATGTAAAAAAGCACTACTTACCCATTACCCCGATAAAAAAATTGGCGCTTGATTTTTGCTTTACAAGATTCAGCCTATTAAAATTCCTTTTAATTTATTTTTATTATTATTTTTATTTTTTATTATTTTTATTACCTATTTCCGGAACACCAAACCCCCAAAAAACCATGTTCCTTTTTTTTTTTTTTGGTAACCATTCCTTTACCCAAGCCCTCGTTTTGGGGGAATTTTTAAGATTTTTTAACCCATATTTAAAAAAATTACATAAGTTCTTATATAAAAAGGGATATTTTCCAGTCCCCCCAAAGTACAGTTTTGGATGAATGTATGGCACTTCCAAAAAATGATGGAAAATGAATGAACTTTTTAAATTTAGGAAAATTACAAAAAAAAACCCCATGTTTCAAAATGTACTTAAAAAAGGGTTCTATGTGGGTGTAAAATTTGTTTCCAGAATAGAGAACTACACCAAAGGTTTTTGTAATTTTTTAGATATTTCTATCACATTTTTTCCCCCCCAACCAATTTCGCCAAGAAAAACTGAGACAAAGCCTTGTTGAAAATCCATCCCAAATTTTAAAGTGTTAATATTTTTTGACTTCATCATTAAAATAAAACCTTTTTTTTTTTATTTTTTTTAAAAAGGTGCCCCCCTTTCTAAAACAAAATTTTGTTTACCCCATTTACTGTTAGATCAAAAACGATCGCTTTTTTTAAAAGAGTTTAACGATTGTGTAACCCATAACAGTTCGACAAAAAATGTTTTCCGGGAAAAAATAACCAAAAAATTGCCCTCGTTTAAATCTGAATCCCCTTTTTCCCTTTTCTTGACATTCGATAGCTAGTTATTTAAAAAGGAAAAAAACATTTAAAAAATTGGGGGCTTAAAAAACATCCAGTTTAAATCCCGGGAGCATTCAAAGAGATCAAATATCGTTTCCAGCTGCACACAGCAAAAGAATTATAGACACTCAAAGGGGTATTTTTAGCTTTCCTTTCACCGGTTTTCGAAGTATTTCCAAAGTAATTTCTTTTTAAATCAAAGGCTTTTCAAACGCTACAAAGAAAAAATTTGTTTTTTTTTGGAAAGAAAATGTTTTTGCACAAGAGAGTTGAGAAAATTTATGATCAACGTATTACTTCGCCCTAAACCTGTGGTTTCATTAATTTTTTTTCCCTCTCCCTTTTTTTATTTTTATTCAAAATAAAAAAAGGGCTTGCCTAATACCCAGAATTTTTTCCATAATATTTGTCAGCTTATTTATTCCCTCTATAATTTGGTATATTTGATTTGGCCCATTTAAAGGAAAGAACCCTTCGAAAAGGTGTTTTAAAAAAACTGAACAAAAGTAATTCGTTTTTGTTGCTGCTTAAATTTCTCCAATTATTTTCGGACCAGCATTTTTTCCGTTTTTAAATGTCTTAGCCCTCAATGATCTCATTTTCTATATAAATTTTTTAATGATTTTTTAAACCATCATTTTCCTTTTTGTAAGTACCCCCCCTTGGCTCCAGTATTCCAAATCAAAAAAAACCTTAAAAAAATGTTTATGCCCTTTTTTCATGTCATATCATTATGACCAGAGACTTACGGTTAACGACTTTTGAACGATCAAAACGTTTTGGATCTTTTTAAAGGAAACTCAAGCTTCTTTAATCTCTTTTTATCAAAAATTTTTTTCTTTTTTTCCTTAATTGATAATTTTTTCTTCATCAGTGTACCTTTGTCTTTTTTCTGTTTTTTCTCATTGTTTTTCAAAGCTGGAATCTTTTTAATAATCTTTAACTTCATCTTTTTTGGGTTAATTCACATAAAAACCCAACATTACATATTTTTCCCTTTTACTGACTGTTCAACTATGCATGTAAGCCCCCCACAAGTCTTTTCAAAGTACTAAACTGTCTGTACAAGTCTAAAAAAGTAAACCCCGTATGGTTTCTTTGAATTCAGCCTTCAACTCTTGTTTGTTATTTTTGCAAATCCCCTGCCAAAAAATTGTTTCCCCCCACCTTTTTTTCTCTATTTTATTTTATTATAAACAAAAAATTTTTATGTTTTTAACTGGAGGGTTTCCGAATCAAAACAATCTCCAAAATACAAAACAAAGTTTTATAAAAATTACAAGGGGACAAAAAAATAACAAAAATATTGTATCCATTAGGGACCCCAAATTATGACCCTTGATTATCTCCTTACAACAAACCATTTACTCATATGAAAAAAAATTAAAACGATCAAGGACCTGAACATTTTTTATTTTTTCCTTTGGGAAAGCACATAAGTTTATCATCCAACTAGCATGCCAAGTATCCAAAAAACTTAGACAAAAAATTCAAGGCAGATTTTTTCATGATTTTCTGGGTTCAAACTCCTAAAAATTTTAAAAAAAAATCAATTTTTTGTAAAAATTGTGATAAGCTTCTTCTGTAATAAACCCCAATTTAAATATTTTTTTTTTGAAATACGACCCCCTTTTTGGGACAATTAACATCAAAGAATAGATCTTTTTCTAAAATAAAATCATTATCTATTCTAAAGGGAAAGTGTTGTCACATCTATTTTATTTTTTCTACATATTCTTTAAGACTTTTTCATAAAAAACATTCAGAATTTTCATGATGCAAAATTAGGGGGCAGGGGAAAATAAATTTACATAATCAAGAAAACACCCCGTAGTAACTTACAATCAGGGGAAGGGCCGGAACAAACAAATAAAATTTTTGTAATTAAAAAAAGAGAAAACGTTAATTTCTTATACAAGTTTTTAACATTTTTTTTAAAAAGGTCCATTCACTTGGGTGGGCCCGGCCCGTCCTAGCCTTTCAAAGCCAAGGGGTAACCCTGCCACGTTTTTTTTGCCGACTTTCCCCCGGCAAAGACTGCGGGGTTTTCAAGGAAAGCCCCCCCTCCCTTTGCTGGTAGGACAGAGCCCCCACGTGCCCCCCCCCCCCACTGTCAGAAGGACACGCCACGTCACAGCGAGGGGAATCCCTGTCAACCATCCCTGAGCTGTGACGTTCACCTCGTGGAGTCGCCCCGTAGTTGCTATGGTAACGCCCCTCCCACTGCCTCCGGTGACGTCACTCCGTGCAGATCCAGTGTGGCCCGTGCGACAGAAGGAGAGGAGGAAGGAGAAGGGGGCCTGCCCTTCATGCCACTCTGTCAGCTGCCAGGTGTGGCGCCACCCTCTGACGTCACACCCCCTCTGCTGGTTGGGAAAGAGGAATCCCCATGTTGACAGGGGACTGTGATGGGGGAACAAGGGTGGAGGACTGCTTCCTCCCCTGCTCTTTCCATCACCTCTGCCTAGGACCAGGGATCTGAGAGAGAGAGAGAGAAAGCAAGGGAGGAGAGAGAGAGAGAAAGAAAGAGGGAGGGAGATGAGAGAGAAAGAGGGAAAAGAGAGGAGAGAGAGAGAGCAAGAGAGAGAGAGAGAAATGAAAAAGACATGACAAAATGAAAATTTTATTTCGAGGAAAATGAATAAGCAACCCATGTGCTTTTTTTTATATCCATCCACGCCCTGTAGGATACTCTTAATAATAAACTCCAATACCCCATACTCTCAACACAGTAAAACAAATGGTTTTTTTTTAAAAGAAAAAACAACAGATAAAAGAAAAAACCAAAACAGTCCCCCCTAAAAAAATCCCACCAACATCCACACAATAACAACAAAACAACTAAACAATCAAACAAACAAAAAACAAACAAAAGAAAAAGAAAAACCAACCAAAAAAACACCCAAAAAACAAAACCAAGGACAAAAAAAAGAAGAATAAAAAGAAAACGAAAAAAAGAAAAAAAAAACGACAAAGAAAAAGAGAAAACGAAAAAAAGCCAAACTTATAAAGTCATAAAAATGAACATCTTCACATTGTAAAATGGTACACATAGCTGTTACACGTAACAATAAGATGTTGAAATAGGACATTCACTAGAACTCAAGTACAGTCAACAAGCCCAATAAATTGTTGAAAATATAAAGTATGAATACATACTTCATCAGGATACACAACTATAACTATAAGCAAAACAATAAAAGGTGAGAGAGGAGAGAGAGAGAGAGAGGAGAGAGAGAGAGAGAGAGAGAGAGAGAGAGAGAGAGAGAATGTGTATTTCAGAGATAGTACAACATATATAATTTTCAAAACAGTACACGATCACTATCAACACTCATTTTGATTATACGCGTACAAATTGTATGTAATGATAATACTATAAACTCAATACCCATACACTCACACAATACAAGCAAGGAAGAAAATAAAAGAAAAAAGCCAAACCTATAAAGTCATAGAGAGAGAGTGTGTATTTCAGGAATAATACTAAATATATGATTCTCAAGACAGCACACAATCACCACAACACTCTTTTTGATTATACTCGTACAAATTGAAGATCATGATAATAAAATAGGCTCAATACCCATACACTCACACAATAAAGAGAAAAATAACAATAAAGTCATAAAATGAACATCTACACATTATAAGTAAGAGAGAGGGGAGAGTGAGAGAGAGAGGGGGGAGAGAGAAAGTGAGAGAGTGTGTGTGTTGTAAACAAACAAAACAAATACTGATTATAATTCTCAAAACAGCACACCATCACCATCAACACTCTTTTTGATTATACTCTACAGATTAACACATATTATTGTTATGATAAATAAATTTCTTATAACTATCGTGTACTGAAAAAAAAGCTTCCAAGCTTTGGTAAACTCACAAGTATACAACAATGAAACCTTAAAAAGAAGAGAGAGAGAGAGAGAGAGAGAGAGAGAGAGAGAGAGAGAGTGTAGAGTGTGTGTGTGTGTGTGTGTGTGTTAGAGAGAGATAGATAGAGAGAACGACAGACAGATAGATAGACAGGTGAAAGGAAAGGGCAGATAGGTAAGGGCAGATATATAACTTTGTTTTCAAGGCTATGGACTATGGTTTGTATTGCTGAAGTATTAAGTGGAGTTGATAATTGATTTCATAGATTTTTTTTGATTGGGTTGTTTAACTGAATCAGGAAGGGGGTTCCACACATAGGGGGCCCGAGTAAAGTAAACTAAGATTTTAATAAGTCATTCTGGATTGGGACACTAGGCTTTATAGTATTTCGGATTGGTTTAGGAGGTTTGTCTTTTAAGTATAATGGGACAGTTCCTGTCTAATTTTAAAAATATGATCCTTGTTTATATTTTAATCTTTCGTGATGGGAAAATATTTAACGAGTATAGTTGGCTTCTAAAAAGCTTGTCTTCTTAAAAGTATCGTTTGAAGCATGTTAATACAGACTCAGTAAAGGTTTCATAGTGTTTGCACTAGCACAATCCATAGGGTAGAAGCATAGTCTATTGAGGATTGTATATAAGATTGGAAGAATAGTTTCCTTGAATAAAGTCAAGAAAGTGCTTGATTTTAGAAAGTTTGGGATTACTTTGGGGATATCATTTGCAAAGTTGAGATATATGGTAACCAAATGAGATTTTCATCAATTGTTACTCCTAGAACTTTGTGGTGATAATTTTGTTCAATTACTTCCTTTTGAATTTTGATCAGAGTAGGTTATGGTTAATTTTTGACGCTTTTGTCTGGCAAGCATTTTTGTTTGTCAAGCATGCTTTTTTTTTTGGGGGGTGTAAGACAGATGGTTTTTTTAGTTAATTTGATAACTGATCAATTTCTTTTTGTAATGAGTTTGCTAGAGAGTTAAGGTAATTGTGGCTCATTTTGAATAGTTGTGTCATCATTAAATAGTTTACATTTGGATTTTATGGGGGAGGAGGTTTTATGCATAATGAAAGAGAATAGGTCCTAGTATGGATCCTTGTGGTACTCCATAATTGATGGCTTCTAGTTTGGGTGTAGATGTACCTAATGAGACACAATGTTGCCTGTTTTCTAGATAGGAAGCAAGTAGTTCTAGGGTATTGGTGGAGAAAAAGAAACAGGGTCTAGTTTTTGCATTATTTGGGAAATGTGGGGGTCAATTGTAATCAAAAGCTTTTGCAATCTACAGAGAGAAAGAGAGAGAGAAGGGGGGGGGGGGGGGATTTATTTTATTTATTCTACCTTTTTTTTCAAGGATAATGGAATAGCACTCATGTGCTTTTTTTCATCCAGTCCCGTGTATGCTTTGTGTAAAGTTTTTCATCCGTTCCTACCGGCACACAATGGCCTACTCCTTTTGAAAAGTGGAACGGTTTAAATATGTGCAAAAGATGTTTTGCGTGGGTTCGCACACGGGACCCCGGTTTATAGTCTCAGTCTCATCTAAAGGGGAGAAGAGAGAGAGAGAGAGGAAGGGAAAAGCCGAGCAAGCTCACCACTTACTGTTTTACCAAAAACCCGGCAACTTTTGGGCGATTCGGGTTTCCCCATCAGACCAAAAAATTGCATATTTTTTTTATAAAAAAGAGCATTTACCTTTACTGGGCTTTTACCCCACTCTCTACTAAAACGAAAGTAAACTATTTATTTTTGATGGGTAAAACTATAAAATAAGGGGAATTTAAATGCAAAAAACAATATTTTTATCAAAAACCATGTAAAGAACTTTATAAACAATTTAATTAAAAACTAATAAAATTTTTTGCCCAAAAATTTTATTAACATCTTATCCTACAAAAAATAAAAATTTTTCCCAATTTTTTTTTTAAAAGGGGAAAAAATAAAATTATGGGAATTTTTGCTAAAAAATATTTTGTAAAAAACAAAATACAAAAATAAAATAAAAAAAATAAACAAATACTTCTTCTTTTTTATTTGTTTTATGCTGAATTTTTTATTAAAACAAAAAAGTAAAAAACCTTTCTCCGCTACCCAGGCTCCATTACAAAAGGGAAATTTTTGGAAGGGCACTCCCAAGGGGCCCTTTGGATAAAGAAAAATTTCCAGCATTCCCCCACTTTTGGGAATTTCCAAAAAAACCCCAAACACCCACCACAACCTTTCCACACAACACATGGGACCTGTGGGTCCCTTGCTACCCCCAAGGGGGTCGACCCCAAAGCCGGGCCACTATGCCTGCCCCCCCAGCCGCCCTGCTAACGCATTCCGATTTCCCCCACGGGTTTTCCCCAAAAAGGGGCGAAAAGAAGAGTGAAAATTAATAAATATAACCCCCCATCTGAGGGTCCTATTTAGCCCCCCCTTTTTTCGCCAGTGTTTTTAGCAAAAATTTTTGGCATTTTTGCCAATACAACACACAGTGGGCCCTTTACAGCTGATACACAAGACTTTGGTTATATTTTTAAAAGTTTTGGTTTGGGTGTGGGGAGTGAAAAGTTTTAAATGTTTTTTTGTCTTTGCATGTTCTTGGTGTTTTTTTAAAAAAAATAAGCTTTTGGGGTTTTTCCTTTAAAACAGAAATTTTATGGGCCCGGGTTGTTTTGAGAATTATTTTTACTATGCTTTTGAGCTTCTCATTTTAGTTTTATTCTTCTTTTTCTTGCCCGGGCCTTAATAACATCATTATCTCGAAGGCAATTATTAACCCCAAACTCTGCCTTTTCATGTGAAAAATTACAACGACTTTGGGTTTTTCAAGGGAAACTTTTTAAAAAGCTTTTTAAAATTTTTGTTTTCAAAACCCCAAAAAAAATATCTTTTGGGAAGTCTCCCACTGAAAGCAAGCCTTTGACAAACAATTTTCCCTTTTTTTAAAAATGTCCAAAGGGTCTGCGACAGTCGCCAATTTAAAAAAAGGGGCTGCCTTTTTTTCCCAAAAAGCCTGTAAAAGGATTTTAAACACCGCTTAGCCGGGCAGAGGGAAATTTAAAAATAAAATTTTAAAATTTTCATCCGTCCCCAAAAAAATTTTTTTTCTCTCTTTTGTTTTTTTTGTTTTCAGTGTTGACAAAATATTAAAAAATGAACCGAAATGATTTTTGTACACCCGTTTTTTAATAAATTTTAAAAACCCAAAAAATCTTGCCACAGCCAGTCGCCCGCATATTAGAGAGCAGGGGTGCTTCTTTTTGGGAAAAAACTTGCTGGCCATCAGTAAACAACTTTTTTTATCTGTTTTCCCCTATTTGGCCCGTGCCTCCATCACACAAATAAAAATTATTTTTTTATGGGCCCCCCCAACCCCCTTTTCTTGCTCTTTTTTCTATTTTTTAAAGTTATTTCCCTTTTGAGCCGTTTTCAATGCGTCTTCCTTTAACCCTGCAGCTTATTTATCATTTTGTTGAAACTTTAAATCCCAAACCCCCAAAGCCCAATTTTGTGTTTTTATTTTGAAGCCTAACATCATGCAGATGTAAAGATTTTCTTTAACAAACCCGTAGTGGTAAACATTGTTTTGACCAAAACCCAAATTTTTTTCTTACCCCATCAAATTTTGATAGGTAAAAACCTAGGCGTAGAAATTGATTTGGGTGTCCCCCTATAGACATGATTTAAAAGTTTTAAAAAAGGGGGAAAAAAGGGGTCTCAAATTGATCTGGAAAAAGGAATGGGTTTGGGTTTTTCAAACAGCATTAAAATCCCCTTTTTAAAAGATCCCTTTCCGGAGTGGTTTAGATTTTGTCCACACAGAAACGCTTTACTCTTCATTAAAAATTTCTATGGTTAGCACTCTTTTATAATAGATAACAACCAAAATAATATTGGGTGGCAAAAAAGCAGGGAAGCCCGGTGATTGGGCCCCCATCATACTCCAAAATATACCAAAAATTTTTTTCCTTTTCGTCACTGGGTTTTTAAAAAAAACAGCACGTCATTAAAGGGCACCTCATAGTTTGTCTGTCTCTGAGGTGCCCCCATAGTTAAAGGATGTGAAGGGTGGGGCCCGTTTAAAGTCAAGAAATACAAAAACCTTTTTTCCATAGGCTTTTCTATTGCTGCAAACTTTTTTTCCCGTTTTCCCTTATCAGCAAACCTCTCTGTGTTTTAGTCCCTCATCATCCTGTATTCCCTTTATAAATAAGAAACATCTCCTTTTTTTTTTTTCATCCCCCTAAATCAGTATTGATCAAGAAAAATGTCTGCCCTTGTTTAAAGACAGCACTTCTATGCCTTCTACTTGCACCAATCTTTTTTTTAAAAAAGCCCTAAACCTAAGTTTTGGGTACCACAAATTCGTTTGGATCATCTTCAGACCTAGTTCTCTGAAAAGCAACCAGTTGTGCCTGGAAAAAAGACATCATCCTTTTTTCCAAATTGGGAAAACCCAACCCGTCAGAATCATTTTCAAACAAAAGTTTGGGGGGTTTTTTGTAAAAACCCATTGTCTTCGTTTTCCTTTTAATTTCCTAAGGGATCTTTTTAAACGTCTGTATGGACAAGGGTTGCTCCAAATTTTGTTGCGGGGCCCATCTTTTTCTATAAGTAGCCCAAAAAAAAAAAAACAATTTTAAATAATGGAAGACTATGATATAGATATGGATGATTTTGTTTTAAACGCCAGCTGATGATAAGGGGGGAAAAGGGGGAAACTTAAACACCCTTGCAAATTTAATCAAAAAATTTTTAGGAAAACCGAGTTAAAGATTTTCCCCAACAATTTTGGGGCAACCAACGCCAAAAACTAGACCTTTCTGGGCAAGATAGGACAACAAAGATAATTTAAAGGGAACCCCACACGGGAAAAAAAGGTTTTTTTTAAAAAAAAAAATTTAAACCCCCCTCATTTTTAAAAAAAAATTTAAAAAAAGAGGGAAATTTGTTTTTAAAAAAAATTGGTTAAATTTTTGTGGGATAACATTTCTTTTAAAAAAAATTTTTGAATTTGAAATATTTTAAAAAATTGTGAAAAAAAATTTAAAAAAAAAATTGGTAATCTAAACCCCTTTAAGATTTTTAAAAATTTTGGAAAAAAATTTTAAAATTTGAGGGGGAAAATTATAAAAATGAAAAAAATATGAAATTTTTAAATTTAAAGAAAAAAATAAAAATAAAATTTTAAAGGGGAAAAAAGATTTTTTTAAGGGGGTTTTTTTTGGGGAATTTATAAAAAATTTTTTAAAATAAATTTTTTGTTTTTTGTAAATTTGAAAAGGAAAATGAGGGAATGTTTTGGTTGATAAAAGAAAGTTTTTTTAAAAGGTTTTAAAAAAATTTAAGTGGGGGAGTTTAAAAAAAAAAAATTATTTTTGAGTAAAAAAAAAAGGGATTTTTTTTTAGGGGAATTAAGTTTTGGGGGGTGGTTATAAATTAAAAAGTTGGGGTTTTTTAAAAATAATAAGAATTGGTGTTGGTAGAGGGGAATTTTGAAAAGGGGGAAGAATTTTATTAGTTTTTTAAAAAAATAGGTAAAAGTTTGGGAATTTTTGGGAAAATTGGGAAGTGGGAAAATGGTGTTAAATGGGAAAAAAGTGAAAAAGGAGGTTTTGGGGGGGGGGTTGGGGGTTTAAAGGGGGGTTTTTTTTTAAAAAAGGTTGGGGGAAAAAATTTTGTTTTGTTATTTAAAAATATTATTTTTAAAAGGGGGTTTTTTTTTGTTTGGGTTTAGGGGGGTGGATAGGGTTATTTTTTTTGTTTGGGGGGGATTTATAATTTTTTTTTGTGGGGAAGGGAAAATTAAATGGTGGTATTTTTACAAATTTTTTGCTTCCAAAATCTAGTAAAGGAAAATTTTTTGTTTTGTTTGTAAATTTTTTTAAAAGGAACGATTTAAGGAGAAATAAAAATTTTGTTGAAAATTTTAAAGTGATATGGAAAAATTTTAAAAGTTGGGGTTTAATTTAACAAGGGTTTAAATATTAAATTTTAGAAAGTTTTTACAAAAGTGGGAAAAAAAAAATTTAATTTTGATTTGGTTTTGGAAAAAAATGGTAAACAAAATTAAATTTTTTAAAGGTTTTTTAAATTTTTAAAGAAAAAATTTGAAAGATAAGTAAGGGGTTTTTAAAAAAAATTTTAAAAAGATTTATTTTAAAGATAATAATTTGGAAAAAATAAGAGTATTTTTTTTTGAGTGTTTTGTTATTTTAGTTTGGGAAATTTAAAAAAAATAAATGGTATTTTTGGGTTTTTAAAAATTAATTTATGTGGGGGGGTTTGTTTAAAGAAAAGGGTATAAAAAAAAATTTTTTTGTTTTGGAAAGTTGTGGGGGGGAAGGGGAGTTTAAGGATTTAAAAATTTAAGTGTTTTGATGGGGGTATAAAGAAAAAAGTTTGGGTTTAATATTTGTTTTGGGTTTTAGTTATGGGTTGGGTTTTAATTGAAAAGTTTAAAAGAAATTAGGTTTATTAAAGTAAACTTTGGGTTTTTAGGGGGTTTTTGGAATTTTTTATTTTTAAATTTTTAAAAGTGGAAAAAATGGTTATTTTTGGGGGGGTTAGGGGGTTTTATTAAATAGGGAATTTGGGGGAAAATTGGGGGGTTTGGAGGTTTTAAAGGGGGAAATTTTAAAAAGGGAAAATATTAAGATAAAGGGTTTGGGAATGGGGGGGTTTTAATAATTTTTGGGGGAAGAAAGGGGGTTTTTTTATGGTTTTGAATGGGTTTTGGGGGTTAAGAATTTTAATAAAAGTGGGTTAAAATAATGGAAAGTTTAAAAAATAAATTTTTTAAAGGAAAGGGAAAAGTTTTTGGAAAAGGTTGGTTTAGGGAAATTTTGAATTAAAAGTTTGGGGGATGGGGAAATTTTGTTGGGGTTTTATGGGAAAGGAAAAATTTGGGGGTTGGGGGATTGTTTTTAAGGGGGAATTTGTTTTTTAAAATTGGTAGTTTTTAAAAAAAAAAGGTGAGAAGGTTTTTTTTTTGGGAAATTTTGGGGGATTTTGGAGGGGAAATGGGGGTTTTTTATGGGAAAATTTTTTAAGGGGGGGGGTTTGCTCTTTTTGGGCTACGGAAATTTGGGAGCCCCTGAAACAATTCTTTGGGGCTCTGTTTCAATAAAAAAAAGCAGGGGGCCTGTTTTTTTGTCACATCAGTCTTTTCGAAAAAAGGGTTTGCTTTAAATAGAAAAAATGATGTGTGGTTCCCCTAAACATTAGCCAAGCAAAGCCTCTTTCGGCTCATTATTAGAAAAAGTCAAACAGTTCCACAATATCAAAAGAGGATTTAAAAAAGGTCTTCGGGTGACTACGATGACTAAAAAGCATAAAAATTCGACCTCCAAACAAAAAACACAAAGCTAGGGGGGGGGGGGGGGGCCTGGGGCCCATTGACTCAAAAAAAAAGGAATATAAAAAAAAAGGGGTATCTGTTTGGCCCAAAGACAGTGTTTTAAAGGTTCAGCTGAAGTACTCTATTAAGGGCTAAGAATTACCTGCGGTAGATTCACGGCTTCATAAAAAAGCAAAAAAAAAAACAAAAAGGGAAATTTAAATTTAAATTTTAATTAATTTTTTTCTTACTTTATGATTTTGAAAATTTTTTTTGAGGCTAGAAAAAAGGAAAAATTTTTTTTTAAGACAATAGGGGCTAAATGTTACAAAACGCAAAACGGGGTACAAAGATTAAAATCAATCGCACAAATACCAGACAAAAAAAAAATAGATCCCCCCCATTTAAAGGTGCATTTGGGGTTGAAAAAATTTCTATACAACACGGAAATAAAGATGAAAAAATTTAACTTTTTCATGTGTCAACAACACAACAAGCATTGAACTCCTTTGAAGGCTCAACACAAAGGGGCAATGAGATGATGGGAAATTTCGAACATTCTGGCAGAAAAAAAACCCCAAGAAGGGGGAAAACAGGGGGACAGTTGGAAAATTTCCCTTTCCCCATAGAACTAAAAAAAACAAAGTTTCACCCCATTTTTTGGTAAAAATTAAAATTTTCCCTTGCCACCAGATGAGTAGAAAAACGGCTGTGCTGAACATTCAGAACAAAGATGACAATTTTTATTTGGTGTGTGCTGGCAAAAACTTTTTTCATGTAAAGAAAAATGCAGAGGAGTTTTTAAACTAACCTGAACATCGTGAAAAGTTTACTTTAAACCGGGATTGATTTTCCCGTGGCTGTAGGAGTATTGCAAGTTTTAGGGAAATAAAAACCCCCCCATCAGTGGGAATGTTTTCACCTGGGAAAATGCGGCCCCCCACGGGGCCCCGGGGTTAAGAAACCCCTTAGGATCTCAAAAAGCCCCCCAAATGGTAATTGATAAGAACCCTGTAGGAAACCCCTTGCTTTAGTAAAGGGAAAACCAGTTATCATTATCACTCTTAGAACAATGAGGGAAAACTTTTTTTTCACAGACAACAAAAAAACACACAAACAAAACTTTTTCCCGAGGGTGCTTGGTTCGTTTTTCCTCTTTTTAAAAAAGCAGGGCAAAACAGAAAAAATTTTAAGAGGGAGAAAGGGAAACAATCACGAAAATTTTAACACCAAGGGCCAGGAAGCAAGGTTTTCTTCAAAAACATAAAAAAACTACAAAAGATTCCCTAAAGTAGTTGAGCCGACTTTGAGCTACATTTGTTTTCCTATGAAGGACCGGCCCGGAACAAGTGCCCAAAACAGTCTTACTCAGGAATTTAAACAAGTCTGTTTTATTTGTTTTGGGTTTTTGTTTGATCAATGGGGCCCACTCAGAGGGCCCGTTTTTATTAGAGGACCAAAACGCGGCTTTAAAACTTTTTTTTGAACACTTTAAAGCGAAAATAACCCCCTTAAATCTCAAAGCTAAACCTACAAGAGATCATTAGACTGATAAAGACCAGGACCCAATCCCCCTTCATCCCTTTTTCCTAGTTTTGGTCATAAAACCCCCAAAACTTAGGACGGGCCCCACAATTTTTTCCCCAAGCACGGAATGTTTGGGATTTTTTCAAGAAAATTTAATTTTTTAAGCCCTCCAATCCCAAAAGTTTGAAGGGTTCCGGGGGTGGGGGCCAGAGGGGCACCCCCCAACAAAACTGTCCCCAAACCCAACAATAGGCCCAAGATCCAAAAAAAGGGCCCCCAACCAGAACTTGGACCCCCAAACAATCGGAGGGAAATGGGAGATGGCCCAGTCCTCCCCACAAGAAATTTTTATTTGTAAGGGCCCCCTTTTGCGGGTTGATGAATTTAAAAATGCTACCCAACAAATGTCTCCTGAAAAGAAAGGGGCCTGGGATTTTGGGAAAAAGGGAAAGTCTATCCCCATAACTACATGATGCGCCCAAGGGACACCCAATGGCTGCAAAAAAGGCCCCCCCCCAAAAACTCTCCAAAAGACCCCCCAAAAGTTTGTCCCAAAATTTAAAATGCCCCGGAAAAAAAAATTTTTGTCACTACAACTGCTACAGTTCAACCAAAGGCATTTTTTTAATTTTACTGCTTTTCCCATAAAAACATTTTTTTTTTGACCAAGACCTTTCATAAAAATTTACATCAGAAAAACCATTTAAACTGAGAACGAAGGAAAACCATGCATCAAAAAAAGGATTTTTCCCAAGCTCATGAAAAAAACAATGCTTTGGTAAAAAAAAGGGGAAAAACCCCACAAAAAAAAAGATTTTAAGATTAGTCAAAAAAGGGAAAACAAAGCCATAAAGCTAACATCAAAGCCAAGCAAATAAGACAACGGGCAATTAATGACAGTCTTTTAGGGCCCACATGATGAAAAAATTTGCAGGTTAAAAGAAAAACCCCAGTTTTCCCTTTGGGTTTTTAGGTGCGGGAGCTGTCAAAGTTTTGATGCGGATTTTTGTTTGTTTACTTAAAGGGCAAAATACCCTGTTTTAAAGGGGCTTGAAAACAGAAAACAGATTTTTCCATCCAGCAAAACCCAAAAAAGATTTTAAAACAAAGACCTTGTAGGGGGGACGTAGCGCTGGGATCAGAGTATGGTATAACCCCCGTGTTTAACCCAAAAGACAGCCCCTTTGCTTTCATCAGAAACAAAAAAGTTATTGGAAAGGGAGGGGAAGGATAATGAACGGCACTATTACAAAGAAAAATTTGGGGCAAAGGGGCCCAAGATGTACGCGTTGCAAGCCAGACGGGTGTTAAAAAAAAGGGAAAAAGGTTTTGGGAAAAAACAGGTGGCCCAAAAAAGATCAGTCATGTTAACTACAAAAAAGGCTCTCTTTAAAGGAGATTTTTTCACCCAGGAAAACCCCAAAAGCCTCCCTCAACCTGCCCCAAATAAAAACCAAAAACGTGGTTGGGAAAAAAGACTTTGATTGCGCGGGATCCCAAAACGAGTATATTCTTCACCAAAGCATAACAAAATTGGTTACGGGGAAAACAAAGTATTTAATTTAATTAATTAATTTTTTTTTTACATTTATAATGAGTTAAAATTTTTTGATTGAATTTCGCAAGGTTGTTTTACCCCTTTATCAAATACTAGGGGTGGGGTACAATGCCTGTCTTGTTTTTTTACAGTGCTGCCCATTCTAGAAACTTTGGCCAGCAAGTAAAAAAATAAAACTTGATTATGGTACAAAAAAAAGGGGTTTGTTTAAAAAAAATATTCGGGAGTTTTTTAGTTGATGAGAGAGGTCCAACCCATTTTCATTTTAAATCAAAGATTTTCCCCAAAAAATTGTAGAACCCAAAAAACGTTAGATGAACCATAAGTCATTTATTTTCCTGATAAAATAGTGCCTATTTACAAAGGGGGACGTATTAGGTGGCACTAGCTGCAGTTCCTTTTCTAAAAAAGCCCGCTGTGGGCAGGAAATAAAAAAAATAAAAAAAAGGAGGATCCATCTCCACAACTTTTTTTATTTCATAAGTGCCCTATGCTCCAGAGGGGGTCTTTTGCTCTTTTTGTGCTGCCCCTTGGGTTTCAGCTTTTTCCGGGAGCATACTGAAATTCTTTCAGTTTTTTCCCCAAAAGGGTTTATTAGTGTTTGTTTTAAAATTTTTTTTTGTTGGAGTGCTGCTGTATTTTTTTCCCTTTTGAAAAGGGGTTCCACGGGTTTTAACCCCTTAGGCTTTATTTTACTCAGATTTTCATTGCCTCAAAACTGCAGGAGTTTTCTTACCCACTCTGTTTTTTCGGGCCGGGGAATCATGTTTTCCCTTGGTGGTTTTAATATGCAAACATCTTTCTGTAACAGCTTTTTTTAAAACTTTAAACCATTTTCTTGAGATCGGGTGGTTGCCTGGTAAACCTCTTTTTATTGACCCCAAAGTTTAGTAACGCTAAAAAAATTTGGCTCCTTTAAACTTTTTTTAAACCATCATCGCACTAAATAAGTCTGGATTTTTAAAAAGGGCCCCCCGACTATAGTTTTTCTTGCAAAGCAACTGCAGTTGTGGTAGCCTTTTTTCAGTAAGGGGCTCTCCCTTTTTTAAAATACCTAAAGTTTACGCCCACTACAGTAAAAAGCAACTTAAAACCTCTTTCTTCTGATTGTTTCAGGGGAAAAGTATAAAAGATCTATTTGGGAGTACATTTGGCTTCATGTTGATAAAAGGGGGTCTATTAAAGCGGCCTTTTGGGGCAGGTAAAAAAGTTTTGGGCCCTTTTTGCTTGTTTTGGAAAAACCACCCTTTTTTGCTACTTCGGAATTACTCCTGCTGGCCAATGCTCAGTTTTTTAATTTGTTTTCCCGTCCTTTCCAAATAACCCCTTTTTGGGGTTTAGTAGATCTTAGAGATTTGGCTCCCTTGGGTTTTAATATAAAAAATAAAAAAATTTCCTGTTGGGTTTAAACCAAACCCTTTTTTTCCCAAGGAATTAGTATTGTTTGTTGTCTGGTAGGATTGCGGTTTTCTATATACATCTCTGTGTATCTAAGTTTCTCCAATAAGATCTTTTTGCTTTGCTTGGCGTTGCTAGTTTTTCTTCGATTTCCATTCTGCTAACCTCTTCCACTTCAACTCTCCCAGTTTCTGGTGACGTTGTCACTTTGTGAAAAAGGGTTCCTTGGTCTGCTTCTCCTTCTTCCTGGGGTTAGTCTGTGTTCTGTTCCTCCATCTTTCTCTATATTTAATTTTATATGTTTAATGTTAGCAACTATACAAATGGTGCTAACAAAAGAGCCAAAAGTAATAACATATCACAACAGCCAAGTCTCCAGGTTATAGAACAAATAGGAACTTGAGAGTCATATGCTAAGTCAAGCTTCTGATCCACATTAAAGAACCTACTGTGCTTAGCATATAACCAATATCAATATGCCCTAAGCATTTCACCATCTTTGCTCCGAGAAGAGATCATACCTAATAAAAAACTTATTAATGTCTTGTTGGGATAACTCTGCCCTTTCAACTGTTAGTTTGTTTCCTAAGTAATGCTTTTTTTACCACAACAGCAAAAGTACAATTCTACCTTCCTATCCAGTAACCTTCTCATCTTATGTCTTCTTGACTAGAACCATAATGTCATCAACAAAAATTCTTGCAATTCATTTGTCTATCTTATAAATATATTATTTTGTGTAAAATAATTATTGTTGTTCTGACAATTTTGATAAGTTGTTAACAATTTGTTGATGGGACTTTTTATTTTCTTACAATTCTAATATATTCTTTTTAGTTCTTTACAGTTCTTGCAATTCTTGTAAATCTTGGTATTAGATTTTAATAATTCTTGCAATTCTTGATAAGTTTGTTATATTTTATAATTTCTTGACAAAATATTTTATAGTTATTAATAATTGTGATAATCTTACAATTTCTTTATAAGAGTATTAGTTTTAGCATAAATCCCAAATTTTTATATTTTTACCCATCAAACAAATTTGAACTTTTTTATTTATTACAAGATAGGAAAAGTCCGACTAAGAAAAAGCTCTTCAAACTTACCTAATTTTTATAAAACATGGCACTTTGGCCGATGACCAGACAATCGGCCCAAATTGCGGGGTTTTATAAAATCAATGTAAGATTGAAGACAGTTGAGCTTAAGTCGGCTTTTTCCCTATCTCGAAGAACATCTCCTATTGTATATTGAGGAAGAAACAGTATTATATGAATTTGACGACTATAACAAAAGCACTAAAAAATTTAAACCAATCATTATATAAAATTATACATTGCATATATATGAAATTCCGAAAGGATAGAAGGGAGAGAGATGAGAGAAAGAGAAGAGAAGAGAGAGAGAGAGAGAGAGAAGAGAAAGAAAAGAAGAGAGAGAGAAGAGAGAACATCTCCCAGTTGTATGATAATCTAATAGATGTATGTAACAAAACATCTACACATTCTTCTCACATTAAAACACTATTAATAATAAACAAATCAAATATATCTCAAAAGACTTCCTATACAAAATATATGCAACCAATTAAGAACATACATACATCACATATATATATATACTCTCCATTTGTTGTGTGTGTGTTGTGTTGTGTGTGTTGTTTTGTGTGAATTGTGTGTGAATTATACAATTTCAATTTGATGTATTAATCAGTCCATGTGAACTCTCTCTCTCCTCTCTCTCTCTCTCATTGGTTAAAGAAATTTTTTAATTGTTTTGATTTTTCCTTGTCCTAAATTATATGTTTATTATTTATATAATTAATAAAGGGTTTAAAAAAAATCCAAAAGTTTTCCTTAAACTTAAAATAATAAAATAAAAATTGGAAAAGGCCATAAAAAATGGCAAAATAGGTATAAATAAAATAATTAAAATTGGTTGTGGTTTTTCCCTTTGGTTGGGTGTTTTGTTGTGGGGGTATTTGTTGAGTTAAACTTTTAATTTTAAAAATCATAATAAATTTCTTCTTTTAACCCCCTTTGGGGAAAATTTTTAAGGAAAAAGGGGAGAAAGAGAAAAAAAAAAAAAAAAATCACAATTTATATAATTAATTAAATTTAGAAAAAAAATCAAACATTTTCTACACAAAAAATAAAAACAGATAGAAAGGGAAAGATTAAAAAAAAGAAGGAATAAGAAAAAAATAAAAAAAAAAAGAGGGGGGTGGGTGGGTGTGGTGGGGGGGGGAAGGGTGAGATTAAAATAAGTGAGAAAAGGGAGGGAAAAAATCCCCAAATTTTTTGGGGGGGAAAGGGATAAAATTAAAGGATTTTTTGCAAAAGAGTTATATGTTAAATAAAAAAGAAAGAAAATAATAAAATTAATATAAAAAAAATAAAAGAAAATATTAAAAGAAAAAAAGGAAATAAAAAAGAGGGGGAGGGGGAGGAGAGGGAGGGGAGATGAAGGAAAAAGGAAGGGGAGAGGGGGAAAGGGAAGAGGGAGAAGGAGGAGGGGGAAGGAGAGAGGAGAGAGGAGAGGGAAGAGGAGGGGAGAAGAGGGAAAATTTCCCAATTGGACGATACTATACATTACAACCTTGAATTGTTGACGAATTAATGTGAAGTGTTTTGCTTTCATTTGTTTTGCTTTCAGATGTTCTGAACCTCGTGTCATGGGTCTATGTCCTGGTACATTAACTGTTCCGAGAGTTCCCAGTTCTTTGTTTTGGGATGTTTTCACCTATATTGGTAGCATGTTGTAGAGTAGGCTACCTGAGTATATGAGGATTGATTTATAAAGGTCAATTCTAGGTATTGGTTATCGAATTTTGGAAGGATATCAGGAAGTCATATGAAATTTAGATTGAATTATTTGTGGAGCTAGAATATTCCTTTATTCAGGGTAAACATATGTTTTAATGGAAGAAGCTCTTCTGTTAAAAGATATGTAAACCTGTATAAACGAATAAGGAGAGAGAGAGAACTCAGAACTCAGAACTCAGAATTCAGAAATTTAATGTATCTCAGCCTTAGGCCATAATACATGGTTGGCGTAGAAGGAATTGAAAATGCAACAGAGTGGGCAAAACCCGGATAACATACACAATACCAAGCTCACTTTCAGTGAAAGAAATAATGAAGACAATGCACAAATACATAAAAATCCATATGTATCAAACACAATTCACTATTTTGATCTAAATGTATCATCCTTATGTCTTGATAAAATCAATATACATATATAAATTTTCAAAATCATAACAAGACGATACATATCTTCGTTTGTGATGTAAATATCCTAATACAACAAACTTTTCTCTTATTGATGGGGTGGATATATTTCTAGACAGGCAGTGATTTTACTACTGTTTCTGCTTTACGTAGATCATGTAAAGGTGTATCAACACAATCCCTTAAAAATTTATTCTTAAATCATTATACACAAACATTCATAAAGGAAATGCTTTCATCTTCAACTTTGGGTTTACAAAATGGACATTGTTTCTTTGATGAGAGAGAGAACTCTGAACTCTGAACTCTGAACATTTTAATTGTACTTCGGCCTTGGGCCACAATACAAGTGAAAGGGACAAAGGGGAATGGTAACAAGTAAACGAGAAAACAAAAACAAACTTTCTATCGATTTTCCAGTAATAAAACACATTCCAATACATTACATACGACTAAGAGTGTCATCATTATCGTCCTCCTCAACACAGTCATGACCAAGAGAAAACATTGCTATGGGTGGCTACAATCCAAACACATCACCTTCAACACTCGCTGTCTATGCTATAAGTTAACATTCATAAAGATGAAGTCTCAATCACTTTTCAAGTTTACATCAGCATAGGCATGATAGGCTACTTTTCAGCATTACTTGCTTTGCCAATACAATCACACACACACACCACACACACACACACACACACATACACACACAAACACGCACACACCACACAAAAAGGGAAAACACAAAACCAAAAACAAACAAAAACCCAACCCCGCGCAGCAAATTCCCCCCCAAAACCCACCCCTTTTAAAAGGTTTAAATACCATAAAACATTTTCCTTATTTTTCCCTAAATAAAAAAAACCCAACATCAAACCACTTTAAAAACCACCAACACCCCTTTTTTCCAAAAACTCCAAAAAAAAAAGGGGGGGGGGGGGGGGGCCCCCCCCCCCACCCACAAAAATTTAAAATGGGGTGTTTTTTGAACAAACTTTTCCAAATTTTCCCTTTTTTTAAAAACGGGAAAATTTTGGGGGTTGGGGGGGGGGGGAAAACCTCAAACCCAGAATTAAACCCCCAAAAAAACTTTCCCTTTCTTTTGCCGTTTGAAAATGGCCCCCGATTTTTGGGGGAAATTTGCCCTTTGTAATAAGGGGGGTTAAATTTTCCCCCCAGAATTGGCCTTAAAAACAGTAGGAACCCAAAAACATTTATTTTTTTTTATTCAAAAAAGTTTTTTTAAAAGATTGAAAAGCAATTTACTTTCCTTAAATGGTGAACCATTCTTTGTTTTTAAGAAAACTTTTTAAAAAGTCAAAACCCATTTGACCGCCCAACCCTTTTAAACCCAAAATTTTTTTAAACCTTTCTTTTTTAAAAACTGCCCGGTTTTAACCCAAAAAAATTTTTTTTAAACCCATTTTCCCTTAATTTTTAAAAACCTTTGATCCCCAATGGGGCCAAAAAAAGCCCCTTTTTACTCTTCCTTTTTTTTGCCAAAAAAAAAAAAAAAAAATTAAAACAAAATTTTTTTGTAATAATCTAAACCAATCCCTTTAAGCCGAAAACACACGAATTAACATGAAGGGAAACTTTCCCAAATACCTTAAAACCATTAAAATTTGGGATTTTTAAAAGGTTTAAAAACCCCAAAAATTTTTTTGAAAGCCATGTATGAATTTTTCTATATGTCTAATTTTTTTTAAAACCCCATACTTCAGAAGCATATAAAAAGAATGGGTTTAAATTTTTAAACCTCAAAAATCTTAAAAAATGCTTTGGTAGTTAAATTTCCTTGTTTTTTTGAAAGGATTTTCAATTGGACAAACCGTTTCTTACCCTTAGATGTTTGATTTTCGGTCCCTTTTTTAATATGCTCATTGTAGGAAAATTTGGAATCCCAAATAACAATAACTATTCACACTTCTAGTTTTCTTACCACCCAAAAAATTGTTCATGTCGTCCAAAATACCCCCCCTTTTTGAATCCCATGACTTTTTTTTTTCTCAGTTTTAAAATTTATTTTATGCCCTTGAAACCCGTTTTTGAAGGTTTTTAAATTGTTTTTTGTAACCCATATACGGTTGTAGATGGGAAAGGGCCCACATCATAAAAAAAGTAAAAATAAACAATTCCATAATGTCTGGAAAAACTTGTACACCTTGTCTTCCTTTCCCCCTTATTGGTAGCAAGTTGTTTTTAAAAAAACCCGAAAATAAAGTAGGATTTTAAAAACAAAACCCTTGTTTACCCCAAATAGGGAAACCCCAAAATTTCAAAAATTTTCAAATTTTGCACTTACACCCGGGGACTAAAAAATATACATTCCCTTCAAAAAACCCCAAAAAATTTTTCCATTCAAAAACCTTGATTTTCATGCATTCAGAATTTTTATCATGATGAACAAATCAAATGTTTTTTTAAAAATAAACCCCAAAGCTCCATATTTTCCCCCTGCTTTTCTTCATCATACATTTCTGGACGATAGATAAAAAATTAAATATTTGCCTACTGTTGAATACCCCCTCGAAACCCTTTGCTTGATTTTCAGAAATCCTTTGAGTCTTCTAACCAGTTATACAATCTTGCATTTAATAGGGTTTGGGTTAACTTTTTGAAATAATCCTTTAAAAATGAGGGCTCCCCTGTAATTATCGTATTATTTGGAAAATTCCCCTTTTTTTTAAAAAGGTTTTTATTTTGGGTTTTTCCATCTTTGGGATAGGGCTCTAAAAATGGGAAAAAATGTTTTAAAAAAAATTTTTCCAAAAAAAACCCCGTACACTTTTGGCCCCCATTTTTTAAAAATTTTTAGCTGATATATTGTCAATGCCCTGGACTTTTTCCCATTTTGGGTTTAATATTGCTTGCAAAACCCATTTTCCTATATCTTTATTTAAAATATGGTTTTAGTTTTCCCTTTCCGTAAAAAATATTACACAGTTGCTTTTTTTATGTTTTCATCAAGGGTTTTGAAAAACCCCCTTTTTAAAAGGATTTAAAACCAAATCCTTTAGTATAATTTGTTTGTAAAACTATTTCAAACCGTTTTTTCCCCACCCCCTACTCCTTACTTCTTTCCAGAAATGAGAAGAAATTGAAATGTTTTGCCCAAAGATTCTTTTTTCTTTTTCTTTAACCTTTTTTTTTTAGTCCTTAACAGCCGTTTATAGATTTTCCTTTTTTTAAATAAATTAGCCTGTCCTCTTTTATTTCTGGTTTTTCGAATTTTTTAATTTAAAATTACTTTCCTTTTTTCCCCAAATTCACATCATCATCAAAAAATTCACTCTTTTTAATTTATTTTTTGCCGAGACATCCCTTTTCCCAAAATGTTTCACAAGCCCCCTTTTCACATTTCAAAAATATTTTCTAAAGTCTTCTGGTTTTTTTCTATCATATTTTTGGCTATTGAAAAACTATTCTGTATATCAAAAGTGTTTAAAAAACCTTAAGGAAACCCTTTTCTTTTCCTAAATTTTTTACCCTTTGTCCCTAAGATCCCCTTTCTTTTAGAGGTTTTGATCGTGATTTTTGAAATATTTGGGCAACAACCCTTTAATCTTCAAAGAAACCGGGAAGGGGGTCCCGTTCTGTTAAAAAAATTTCCCCAAAACCAAAAGAAATATTTGGAAAAGATTTTTTTAGGGGCCCAAAAAAAGGGAATAAAAAAGTCGACTTGTAAATTGAACCCGAAGAAGCTATAAAAGGTAACTATCAACAAAACCTAGATTGCCCCAAACCCCTTCCCCCAAAAAGGGACCAAACAAAAATATTCCCTAACCAATTAAATTTGGTTTTCCAAATAAAGTTTGTTTTTGAATTTTGTGATTTTCCCAGGCCCAAATTTAATATTGGAAAAAAATACAAATTTCAAAAAACCCTCAAAAATTAACCTCACCCTTTGTAATTCTGGTTTGCTTTCGAGCATTAAAATCCCCCGGGGTTTGCAACAGATTAAAATCCCCCTATAAACTTTGAAGCCCCCAAACAAAAACTGTTTAAAATCTTCCCTGCATACACCCCTTGTTTTTGTTTTTCCCGAAAAGCAGAAACACATGGGGGGAAAGTATGTACAAAAACCCAAAATTAAAATCTTTTTTAGTTTTTTTCCCCAAAAAAAATCTCTGGGCCAAATTTCAAACAATTTGGGTTTGTCAAAAATCCCCCCCTCAACTTTATCCCCAAAAATCCCCCAAAAAAAAATTGACTAAAAAATCACCCCTCCCGAATAACTTTTTGAGTGAAAAGTTTTTTTTGCCCCGAAGTGAACATTAAATAATCCCCCAAAAAGGAAAAACAACCAGGGGAGAGAGAGAGGAGAGAGAGGGGAAAAAGGGGGAGAGGGGGAGACAGACAGACAGAAAAGACAGAGAAGAGAGGCAAAGACAGACGGGCAAAGAGAGCAAGCAGAAAAGGGCCCGAGAAAGAAAAGAAAGACAAAAAGAGAGATAGAGACACAGACAGACAACCCCGACAAAAAAGAAAGAGAAAAAACTGAACCCCAAACCCCTGAAAAAATTTTTTTTGTAAATTTTGGGCCCTTTGGCCCCTATAAAAATATTTTTGGGCGGGGGAGGTACACTCATAGCAAAACGTTGTTTCCATTTCGCATTTCCCCAAATCTGCAAGCATACCGAAGCACACTCAATGTTTCTAAATTTTCTCCCCCTATAAATTACGGGGGGGAAACTACTTTCACGTATCAGCACCTTCCTTATCAAAAGCAGGGAGCGCCGCAAGTATATAACATAAACCATCCCCATTTATCACCTTTAAATCCATCACCCCCCCCATCCTCCCCATTATGTGTATATATTATCGTCTTCTTTGGGCCCGTATAATTATTAAAATCACGACATTATCTTCAATTCTAATCATTGTATGAAACACATCCCCAACCCCCACCCCCAACGCTTCCTTAAATGATGGTGCAAGGCTTCGATTTTTTTTTTTTAAAAGTTTCAGCGCAAATTTAATTTCCAAATTTTTTTTTATTTTTTTTTTTTAACATCATTTTCACATCCCAAAAAACAAAAAGACAAATTAAACTTTAAAAGACTATATTCATGTATTTTTGCATTCAGAGGCAAAATGCCAATCTAACCTTGAGAAATGGCTACCTAAGCAATATGTATCAATATCTGTATATACTTTTCCCTTTCAAAATCATTTTGAAGAATCTATAAATTTCTATTTTCTTTGATCTCTAACTGTAGAAGTCCATTCCTGAATTATAAATGTTAATAGTTGTGTTAAAATTGATCAAGACGCTTTGATATCTCCGGCACCTTGCTGCACCAAACATACTGAAATCTGTCTTGCATTGAATTTTTCCCCTGAATTTTAAGATACCCACAATTTTTCCCCAGTTCTATTTAGATCAAAAAGCATCTCTTTGGTGTTAGGGGGTTTAGTTTTCATTTTCCATCTGAAGGAGTCTGAGCTAAATCGTAAGACTGAGAAAAAATAATTTAAAAGTAGAGGATCCCTTCCCAGATCCCATAAACCATTTTTGGAGGTTTTGGGAGTGAAACACCTAAACTCTTTTGCAGCTAACAATGAATTTTCTCTAAATGATCTAACTTACTAAGCCCCAAATTTAAGGTGATTACATTAAAACAGATGGAAGAGAGACAGAGATAGAGAGAGCGAGACGGGAGACGGGAGGAAAGGAAGAGGCATAACATTGGCTCTTATTATACTCCATGGTTTATTGTGCAAGAGAGAGGGAGGGGGAGAGAGAGAGAAGGAGAGCGAATTAAGAGAAGGAGAGAGAGAGTGGGTAAAGAGAGAGAGAGAGAGAGAAAATATGGAGGGGAAGGCAGAGGCATTTTGGGAACAATCTAGTGTGTCAAAAAACCACATACAAATTAACCATTTTGGGCATAAATGACTAACCTACCATAGCCAAACTACATGTCAGAATGCCTTTTAGTAGCACAGGGATCTGAAGGGCCCAAGCTAGCATTTGCTATTGTTTGTCACACAAATCTTCAACTCTTGAAGTCTTCAAAATCCAACAGTTAATTTTTTCTAAGTCAAGTCTGCCCTAGTAGTCTGTTCCCAACAGCTTTGTTACCAATCCCATTATTTTACCTTTGATCAAGGCAATGTATAAACTTTATCCCCAATATTACACACACGTCAAATAACAAATACTTCCCAGTGAAATTCCGCTTTTACATGAACATCCAATTATAAAATAAAACAATATCACACAATAAATAATAAAGTCCCATGGCTTTAGCCAACTTTCATGTACAAAGCAAACACAACACTTTCACTGAACCCGTCCAATAATCAATCAATAATCAAATTTAGCTTAGTAGCATAACAATTCACTCTTTAAATCAGCTTTTACCTTAACAAATCTCTTTAACTAACAACTTTATCAAAAAGGGAAATTCTCACTTACGCCAGCAAAAAGCGTTGGTTGTGCACAAGAACCTTTTTTCTATATTTTATTTTATTTTTAATTATTATGATTTTAATAGGGAAAAAATCCCTTTAAGGGTTTTTTCAGTTAAAAACCAGCCGCATTTTTTTTTTATTTCTAATATTAGGTAAACCTGCCCTTTCGTGTTTTTCACCAGCAGGGAGCGGTTTTTAAAACCCTGTTACAGGAACTGGGACTACTTTCCAAACGGGAAAAAGATAAATAATAAAGTGTAAAAGGTTAAAAAGGGGGTTCACACAGAACCCTATAAGCTTTTTAAGGGGGGAGGGGTTGAGATTTACTAGGGGCCCGTTGAAGGGCCGCCCTTTCTTCCCGCTGCTTTACCTTCCCCGCCCTAAAGAGGGCAGACCCCTTTAAAATTCCCTTTTCCAAAAGGGCCCTTTTGCCTATGTAGTTTGCCCCGGTGGAAGTTTTGGGGGGGTTTTTTTCGCTGTTTTTTTTTTTTTGGTTTTTTTGGGTTTTTTTGGTTTTTGTTTGTTTTTTTTTTGGGTTTTTTATTTTTTTTTTTTGGGTTTTTTTTTTTTTGGGGTAACCCCCAGGGGGGGGGGGCCGGGGGGTTTAAATTTTACCCCCCCGTCTTTTTTTTAAAAACCCATTTTTTTCCCCAAAAATTTCTAAAATAAACCATTTAAACCTTTAGCTGTGAAATTTTTTTAAATTTTTGGGGCGGTTCTTCTCCTTTTAAAAAATTTTAAAAAAGGAAATCCCAACCCCCAAAACCCCCTTTTGGGGCCCTTTCAAAAAAAAACTCAATTTTTTATTTTTTTTTGGGTTTGGAAAAGTGTTTTTTTCATGTGAAAAAAAAGGGGTTTTTATTTTTTTTTTTTTTCAAAAATGGATAAGCCCGGGTTTTTTCTAAATCCCTGTGTTGCGGTTTAAATTCTGTCATCTTTTCCCCAGGCCACAAATCTTTTACGAAGGGAAAAGGGTTTAAAGTGTGCGCAAATGTTTGCGTGCGTTGCAACGAACCTTGTTTTTTGTCATCCCCAAAGAAATTGTGACTACAAAGGGTTTTAGCAGGCCGCCTACTGGATCTTGCCTTGATTTTCACCGGCAGGGGGTTTAAAAACACCTTTTTCTATTCCTTGTATATCCCCGCATGGGGGTTTTTTAATAAATTTTTAAATTTTTATATAAAAACCATTTTTTTTTAAAAAAAATATTTTATATTCCTTTATATATATTTTGTTGGTAATAAACCTAGTGTTTCTAAAATTGCCTTGTATATCACCGCAATTTGTTTTTTTGGTATTAAACATGTGTTTTGCTTTTAAAATAATGGGCCCCCTTTTATTTTCCCCCGTCATTAGTGTTGGTAATCAAACCCAGTTTTTGCATCTGCCTTGTATATCATCACATTTTGGGTTGGGATTAACCCTAGTGTGGCTTTCTTCCCTTGTATATCCTTTTTTTTTCATTAGTGTTTGTTGGTAATAACACCTGTGGTTTTCATCTTTGCCTTGTATATCTTTGGTCCATTAGAGTTTGGTTAACACCTCTTGTTGGGTTTTTTTATCTTGCTTTTGTATATCAAAACCTTTTTGTGTTGGTTAAAAAACACCTTTTTAGTGTTGCTATTTTTGCCTTTTTTTTATCATGGTTTTATTATTTTTCGGTTTTTTTTTTTACCCTAGTGTTGCTATATTGTTTTTTTATCACCGCCATTAGTGTTGGTAATAACATTAGTTTGCTTTAATGCCTTGTATTATCACGTCATTAGTTTTGGGGAATAACAACCTAGTGTTGCATTTTTGGGTTGGGTATACCCACCGTCATTAGTGTTTGTTTGGTTTAAACCTTTTTTTGTTGCTTTTTCTTTTTCCTTGTATATCATCGTATTTTTTAAAATTGGGTTTGGTATTAACACCTGTGTTGGTATCTTGCCTTATATATCACCGTTTTTAGTGTTGGTAAAATTTAACACCCGTGTTGCTATCCCCTTTTGCCCCTTGTATAATCATCGTTCATTGTGTTTGTTTTAATTAACACCCCAGTGTTGTTCTTGCCTTGTATTTCACCTTCTTTGGTTGGTAATAACCATAGTGTTGGGTACCTTTTGCCTGATAAAACATTGTCATTATTTGTTTGGTAAAAACCCCTAGGCGTTTTTTGGGGCCTTGTAAAACACAGTATTATGTTGTTGGTAATAAACACCTAGTGTTGCTTACTTGCCTGTATATCCCCTTGTCATTAGAATGTTTGTAAAAAAAACTATGTTTGCTATCTGCCTTGTATTCATCGGGGGGGGATTTAGTGTTGTGGTAATAACACTAGTGTTTATCCTTGCCTTTTGTTATCACGTCATTAGTGTTGTTGGTAATAAAACCTAGTTTTTTGCTATATTGCCCTTGGGTTTTTTTTTAACGTTTCCCTTAGGTGGGTTGTTGGGAATAAACACCTAGTGTTGTATCTTCCTTGATTCACCATTTTATTTAAATTTTTGTTGGTATTAACACCTTTGTGTTGCTATCTTGGGCTTGTATACCCCAAAACCGTCATTGTGTTGTTGGTAACAACACCTATGGGGTTTTTCTATTTGCCTTGTATTTAATGGCATTAGTGGTTTGGAAAAAAAACCCTAGTGTTGGGGGTATCTTGCCCTTGTATATCTTTTGTCTTAGTGTTGGTTTAAAACACCCCAGTGTTTGCTTTTCTCCTTGTATATCATCGTAAAAACGTTGGGAATAAAACACCTTTGTGTTGCAACTTTCTTTGTATATCATATAAGTGTTTTTTGGTAATTTTTTTTTTTAAACCCTTTTTTTGGGGGTTTTTTTTTATCTTGCCCCCTTTAGATATTTTGCTCTATTCAGCACGGGTTTCCTACTTTGGAGTGTGGGGGTCGCCCCAAGACCGGTGGGCCAACCCCAAGTAAAAATATGTTGGTAGAGTGTTTTTTTTAGCATAACGTAGGCAATCTGCTTTCCGAAGGGCTCTTAAACTTGTGCACAAGGTAAAAGGGCCTCTGTTACATCTTTAAAAAAATTTCTTTTTTACTTGAGGAAATGGAAAAAGCATTTTTTGTGCTTTTTTTTCACCCAATTTAAGGTATGAAAACTTTGTAAATCAGTCATCGTTCCGACCCAACAATGGCCTACTCTTACGAAAAGCGGAACAGGGGTTTAAATTGCGCCAAGAGTTCTTGTGGCTTTGGCACACGGGGGCCTCGTTTAATCCTCAAACTGAGGACTTTTTTGGGAAAACAACCCAGGTTCCATTGCGGGCGCAATGTTTAATCACTAGGCTATCCCCTCCCCTTTTTCACATCACCCTTCTCCAATTCTTAAATGCTCGGGTGGTGTATGTGTGTTCTCAGTGTCACGGCTGCGTGTTTGTGTGTTGATTTTATTTTTGGGGGTGTGGGGCGTTTGCCTGCCTGTTGGAATGCATTACGGAAAAATCCTCATTATTATTTGTAATAAAAAACTATTGTTTTACCCTGTGTTCCCAAAAATTTTTCCCAACGGCCCGGGGCCCCCCCTTTGGAAAATGGTTTGCACAAGAAGGCGCCCCCACCTGTAAAAAAGTTGGTAAAGGGTGTTGCATACGGGGGCGGCTGCCTTGCTGCCGTGGACTCATAAACTGTGACAAGCGGGAGAGGAGCGGGGAAAAAAGCCTCTTGGCACATCACAAAAGTTCTACATTACCCCCTGCTGGGGTGTTGTGTGTATGTTTTTTTCATGCCGGGGTAAACCCCATGTGCTTTTTCCCGAATTTTTTGGGGGGTGTGTGGTGGGGCCCTGCATGTTGGAAGTGCATACTTGAATTATCATATTTTTTTAAAATACGTTTGGGGGTACCCCTTCCCCGAGCTTGCTCAAATCAACCCGCGCTCCTTTGGAGTGTGGCGGGGACAAGATCGTCACCCCACTGTCAAAGAGTGGTAAAGGTTTTTTCTGCTAAGGGGAGGCGGTGCTTGCTGGGGGGTCGTAACTGTCACAAGTCAGAGGGCAAAGGGGGGAAAAACCGCCTTTGTGCAATCACATTGGTAAAGGCACTTTCTGAAGTGTTGTGTATGTGTTTTTTTCCCCCTTTCTTCCCCTTTTTCCCCGGGGATATTTAAAATCAGTGAAACAATAAAAATATAAATGAATTAAAATAAAAATCATAGATTGATCTATAGGATAAAAGTAAACAAAAAAAAAAAACCCATCAGAAAAAGGTTTATTTATAGAAACCGCTAAAGAAAAAACTGGTCAGATAAATCTCCACAATGATGGTCGGTCTCTTTATACCCAAAATTAGTTTTTTGGTGTTCCAAAATTTGTATACTCAAACCCCGCTTCATGGGTAAAAAAATTAAAACCTGTTACCATAAAAAATTGTAGATAGCCCAACCGAAACACTAAAAGTAAAAAAATTTTTGTCATATTTTATTAAACTGGCAGAAAATAATTTAAGAAAATTTTTTCCTATCCATGTTTTCAGTGACCATTTCCCGTTGGGCACAGGAATAGAAAGGGGAAAAAAATCCAAAAAATGGCCACAAAGAAATTAATGGATCTTTGCGAAAATTTAATGAAAATCACTTTCTAAAAATTTTCTTCTAAATTTTCCTTTATAATGTTTATAAAATTAACGATCCCGAAAAAGCCCTTTAACTACGGCTCAAAACATTTATGTTTATACATTAAACTCTCCCTTTTTAAACCCCCAGAGTAAAAGGGTAAAAAACGGTAATTGGGAACAACTGAAATTATATCTGAAGCAAAAAAACGGATAAATTTTTTAAAAACAGGAATTCATGAAAAAAGGCACAAAAAAATAAGTTAATTCATTTGAACAGAAGTAAACAAAAAATATTTCCCAAAAACTTACTTCATTCCCAAAAAAAATTGAGGTCTATTGGAAAGCTATCAAACACAAAAAAAAACCGTCATCACTTTCTTTTTCTTTTTCAGAAATTTCTCAGATACTAAACACTATTTTTCACCCTGACGATTCAGAAAAAAACAAAAAGATGCTGAAAATAGTTTCCTTTGAAAAAACTAAAAAATGTGTTGAAAATATAAATCAAAAATGAAATACCCCAAATTAAAACCCTCATGGGATTTATCAATTCATAATGCAAAAAAAAACTGTAGTTGTTTGGGTCCCGATGGGGTGGGTGGAAAAAATTTTCAAAATGGAGCTCCCATTTAACGAAACACCACTTAGTTTAAAGTGTATTGCAAAATTCTCCCATCACTATTCAAACTGGCAAATTTATTCCATTTTTTTAGTTGTGATCTTTAAGCCCCTTAACTGAAGCCAATTCGTATTATCAATTTTATCCAACCTTTGAAAAAAGTACACAACATTTAGCCCCATCTATTGATTGTACCCTTTAAGTCACGGGGTGGGGGGAAAAAATTTCGGGTCCCAAAGCGATTCGAACGACCCCCTACTTCCCACCTGGGCATTTTTTTTTCTAGACAGGCCGTGTAACTGGGCCCCTGACCCCATTAGACCCTACGTCTTTTAAATTTATTCAGCAGGTTAGGAAATTTTTTCTTCCCCAAAAAAGCTCTTTCCAACATTGTAGATATTGGTAAAAAAATATAAATGAAATAAAAAATTGTAAGCCTTCTTGTAGACTTTGAAAGCTTTGATGAATTTACCCAAATTACTAGCCGAAAACTTCGTTATATGGAATTTATAACTCTGAAATTAATTTAAACATTCCCCGCATAATAGACAACAATATTTCAACGTAAAACTAAACTATACATTCCCGTAAAAAAACAAATACAGAGTGCACAAGGGGTTGTTTTAGGTCCACTTTTATTCTCTATAATTATATGTTAATGACTTTCCTTTTCACAAAGGGAAAGTGTAATTTTTTTTTCAATGACAAAAACAATTATATTAGTCCCCCCCCAGTCCTTCAATAATAAATCTACCCCCATTACAAAAATTTCTTGAATTTTCAAAAAAATGGACAGTTAAAACTAATTCATTAACCTCAAAAGACCAAGTCATGTTTTTACAACAAATAGAGACAAAAAAATAATCCAAAAATTTTCCAAAATTTTATAAATAAAGAAACTATTAGGAAATTGAAAACCAAAACTTTTAGGTATTTAATTTACAAAAATCGTATGGTGGCACAATAAGTAAAAGTCTCCAAACAGTAACCAATATGCAAAATAAATTCTTTCAACACCGGCCCGAAAACTTTTCAATGCTTAATTTTTCTTTTATCAACTATTGCTCACCCTTTTTTACACGCCCGTGCCATTATTCAAAACCTCTCAGTAGACTTTCAAACGGGGACCAAAGCTTACTTTTACTTTACTTTTTTCCTTCCCCTTGTACGCTGTGGCGTTGGGGGGAGTAAAAGTCTGTCTGCAGCAAAGGGAGGTAGCTTGGGAGGGGGAATCCAGGGGCTTTCTTTTTGTTTTTCCCCCTTCCAGTTTGCCCGTGTCTACTTACTAATAACAATGATAAATAATAAATGAAATTTATTAGCGTATATCTCGCAAAAAATCCAAACAAAGCCCCTTTTCCGAGTACCTAAGTTTAAGCCCAGGGCTGGCTGGGTTTTGGGGATCCTGTGAGGGGCCAAACCCCTTGGTTCCTTGTTGTTCAATATGTGTGGGGGGGTGGTCCCACCTCTCTCTGAAACCTCTTTCTTATCATATCTTCCCCGTTTGTTGACTGCTTTCCCCCAAGACTTCTTGCATTACCCGTTTTTGTCCAGGGCTTTTGTCAGGGGCCTGTTGGGATGGTAAGGGAGAGTTGGCAGGAAGATGGCCCGTTCTCCTAAAATCTTTATTTAAAAAGTAGCAACTTGCAAAAACTTGAGATTCTTCCATTAAAAATATGTTTACCCCGAATAAAGGAATTCAGCATAAAGTTATGATGGGGTTTTGCCCACAAACATTCCAACTAAATTCCTATATTCCTATATCTACCAAAATTCAATTTCCAAAACCCAGAATTGACCTCTAAAATCAGCCCACTATAAGTAGGATTGGAACAAGCTTCCAAATTTTGTGATAACATCCCAAAATAAAATTTTATCAAAAAGATCTATACTCACCCCAAAAGTTAAAATGATTGTTAAACACCAGTATCTTGCCACATGTTCCCCAGTAAATCTCGTTCAAGGAAAGTCCAATATCTATCAATAACCACCTTTTATCATATATCAATGAATTAAAACCCTGTTTAGGCTTGAAAAATATCTATGGGTTAAAATAAGAAAAAATCAGGAAAAAAATTTTTTTTAGGGCCCAGTAAGTTGTGGGGGGAATTTTGGGGGGGTTTTTTTCGTTGTTTGTGTAAATTTTTAAAATTTTTAAAAATTTTTTTTTTAAATATTAACTTTTTTTTTTGTCCCCACTACCAATTTGGAAAATGTTTAAAAATTTTTTTTTTTTTTGTCTTTTTTAAAATTTCCCCCCCAATATCCAAAAAACTGTATCAAAAAGGTTGTGTGGAGTTTTGTTTCAGACCATTTATCTAGATGTATACCCAAACCTGAGTGACTCCTCTCTCTCTCAACCTCTCCTCTCCCCCTCCTCTCTCTCTCACTTTCGTTTTTCTCATAAAAAAACGTATTATTTAATATAAATGTTTAATTTATACATTTTATGTGTTTATTTATAGTCATTCCAAAATCATACAGTATTGTTCTCCTTCTTCATTTAAGATACCATGCCTCTTGGAAATATATTTACAAATTTAAACTTTTGCTTAACTTCAATTGTTGTATTGAGCTGTTTTTTGGTGGGCTTTTAAACTGTTTATATAAGGATCTTTGGCATTTTTGTAACTAATTTGATGTGTTTAATTGATATATGTTTTAGAAAAGGGTTTTGTGAGGATTTCTTTGTCTAATTTGAATCTGGTTTTTTTTGATGTTTTACACACATTACACAAAACACCCGCACCCACCCACCCACACCCCACTTACAACACACACCCCACAAACCGAAAAACACCCATCCACACCATACACACACAAAACATCCCCCACACCCCCCACACACACACAAAACGCATGCGGTCCGCATGCCAAAACCAAAAAGGGGTTTAAAAAGTAGAAAGCAAAACCACAACACAACAATAAATTCAAGAACACTCTTGAAACCCATCTTTAGCAAAATTTAAAAATACAAAAAAACACAAGTAATTTAAACCCATTAAACAGAAAAACATGAAAAAAGGATATTTTGTTTTTTTTTAAATTTGAAAAACTTTTTTCCTTTCACCCATCAAGCTCACACTTTTTTTTTTGCCGGGTACTTTAATAATAAATTTTCTAAGGCCACCAGTGCAGTACTCGTACAGGCACGGTAGGGGAAGGGTTTTTCCGTAGGGTAAAGTTGGGGTCCACGGGGATGCTGCTGCCCCGACCTTTTAAAACGGTTTTTTTGAACGAAATCTAACTGAGGGCCTTGGAAGACCCCCCAAAAGACACAGTCACCATTAAAAGGCGAACAATCACCCAACCTCAGGTTTGCCGAGACATTGAGGGTCTTGCAGGAAATGAAGAGGAACTGCCCAACCTAGGGGAAGCGCTGGGAACAAAATATCCCCCACGAAGGGGCATGGAAACAGCCCAAAAAAAAAACAAGCTCATGTCAAACAGTGCCCACCCAAACCCACCACCAAGACCCAACTCTCAGGGGAAAAAAACTAAAGACAGTTGACCATTTCAAGTCCCTTTGGAGCCATATAATAAAGGACTGATCAAAGGGCCCGGGAAATCCTAGCAAAGGGGCCACAAACAAAAGCAGCAATGGCAAGACTGAAGACCAAAATGGAGAGACAGAAACATCCCCCCTGGGAAACCCAAAGGGTTTAAATTTACTAAACGCGCTATTTTTTTCTCAATCATGTTTAAACGCATGGGGGAATGGCCCACTGAACAAAACCCAAAAAGGGGGATCCAAGCGGGAAAAAGAATCCCCTCAGAAGGCTCCTTGGCATCTCATAAAAGGGACCAGTCACCAACAATAAATCCCCCCCAGAAAATCACCCCAAGTGGGGACTTTTTAAGACCTACTGACCACGGGAAAAAGGGGAAAACTCAGAGGGAAAGGGGGGCACTAACACCTCAGAAGGACCGCAAAGACCATCCTGAAGGGAAACAGTCCGGGGGGGTTTAAAAAAAGGAAAGACGGGGAAAGAAAAAGGAGAAAGTGGGCTGACGACATCCGTGTTTGGGCCCCGGGAAAGGGACTTCAAGGTCACCCGGGAAACTCGCCCACCCCCCGGCGCTAAGTGGACCCCGGGGGGGTCCCCCGTTCTTTCCAACCAAAGCACCCGCCCCTAGGGACCCGGGGGGGTTGGGGACCAGTAACAGTAACAGAAAACTATATAAAACCCTAGCATGCACACACACACCACACCACACAAATAAAAACTCTCTCTCTCCTCTCCTTCCTCTCCCTCCCCTCCCCCTCCCTTTTCTCTCCCCCCTCTTTTCTCTCTCAGAGGAAATTTTCACCCCAAAAACTTGAAATTTGGGATGTTTTAAATATGAAAACCCCCCTTTAAAAAATTTTTAAACAGTGGTTTGGGGAAAGCTAAAATTGACTCGTTCAAAAAACTATTTTTGGTTCTTTTTGTTTTTGTTTTTTGCATTCGGAATTTCCCGACCAAGGGAACCCAATGCAAGGGGTTTGGGGAAAAACACGGGGGTTTTTTCGTCAGTAAAAAATTTCCCCTTTAGTTTTTTAAAGCCCATCTGTTTTCCAAAACAATAAATTTTTATGGGTTTTCCCTTTTTTCTCCAAAAAAACCCCCTTTTTCCCCCACACACATTCCCCCAAACTTTATTCAATACTTTTTGTTTTTTTTTCATTCAAAAAAAAACCAAACCAACATAATAACCCATATGAAAAGGGGAACTGATTCAAACAAAACTGTGAAAAAACAACAAATAATTTTTTTTTTAAAAACTTTTTATTTGATCCGGGTTTTTTAAAGGGCAGTAATCTTTGTTTGGGATTTTTTTTATGTATAAAAGCGTTTTTTGCTTTAAAAATTTAATTTATTACTAGCATTTTGCCAACATTTTTGGTACTCAAAGGCTTTTTCTCTCAAACTGTTGTTCCGTCAATGAACAATCGGGAACCTTGGGTGTATTTCTGCAAAAACCCATGAGCTTTCCCCTTTGGGTTTTGTTGACTTTATTTTTAAAACCTTTTAAAAGAACCTTTCTACTTCATCAAAAAAAACCCAAAATTTTTTGGAGTTAGAGCCATCTATTAAGCGATTTCCGACTGAGAAATTTTAAAACCCTGTAATTAATGAAACCAGTGCAGTCATTTGAAACAGGGTAAAAAGTGGCGCTAAGACAGGGTTTTTGGGGTGGGCCCAGTGGAAGAAATTTCTTTGTAATAAATTTTTTTCCTTCAAAATAAACACACTAAAAATCGTTTTATTTAAAAAAAATTCCCACAACCCCAAAAATACTTTTTCCTTTAAAACCCTTTGAGTGATGAAAGTTTTTTTTGGCGCCATGATTTTTGGCTAAATTGTTTTTTTTTAAAATGCGGGGGGAAACCAAAAAAAGAAAAATTGGAAAAAAAGAGTTTTTTTTTTTCAAGGTGTTGTAAATTTTGATTCAAGAGCGTTATTTTTTTGCATAAATCTTTCCTTCGTTATGCTTGTGGGGGTTTGGGTAAGGGTCAAGAAATCTTTTACTAGTGGCAGGAGGTACAAAAGAAAATTTGCGCTCAAAGTTTTTCAAATGATGGATGTTAAGGCAACGCGTCTGAAATTTAAAACTTTGGGAAAATTTTTTTTTTGGAATGGGCAATGGGGTTTTTTCCCCCGAAAAAGGGAAGGGCCCCGGGTATTTAAAGACAATAAAAACCAACCTGCAAAAAAAAAAAAACAATTTAATAAACACACATTTTTAAAAAAGGTTTCCGCGATACTGTCTGGCCCTACAGTTTTTTTTTACATTTAATTTTCCTGAACGGGGTTGGTAACTCTAAAACTGTCTATTTAAAAAAAAAGTCTCTCTATCACAGCTGGCTTTTTTGCGTCACACAGAGGGTTTTCCCCCAAACTTTCTTTCAGTACTCCCGTTCAAACCCCGCAGTAAAAATCATTTGATTTTTTTTGAAAAGGCACTGAATTACTTTTTCGGGGAATTTTGCTTCCCTCGTTTGTCTTTTTTTTTTCCTTTTCCCAAGTACTTAACCCAGCCCAAATGCCCTTTTCTTTTTTTTGCGGGACTAAAATTTGTCTTTTTTATTTTGGGTTCTGTACTGGGGTCGGGGCATGCCGTATTTCCTTTCAAAGTTGTGTTTGTTTTTGGTTTTTTTTGCAAGGTTGCCCCCCTTTCGGAAATGAAATTTTTTTTTTTTTTTAAAGTTTTTTCTTTAAAGATTTTTGACCCGGGTTTGTTTTTTGGGAAAAGAGTTCAAAATTTTTTCATTTAATAAAAGATTCTTCACAAATGTTATATATTTTAAATAACATCGGGGGTTTTTTCTTTTACATCAACGAAGAGTGACGAAATTGCCCGGGGAGAAAAATAAACTGGAGTTTCCCAGGGAACTGTCGCCCTGCCGGGGTGTCTTCGTTTTTCCAGGGGTTCGGACCCTAAATGACAACTGGGGGGGGAAAAGCCTGGGGGCCTGGGTTTCCCGCCCAGAAAGGCGGGGATCCCATCTCTTGGGGAGCCCCTCCCTTCGGGGCGGCACTACCCCCTTTTTAAACGGGCGCCCCGCCGACAGGGTTTGGTTCAAAAATTTCCCCTTGGGAATCTTGTGTTGGGGGGGGTAAAGCCACGGGGGGAAGCCTAATTTTGGCCTACACGGGAACCGTTGCTGAAGTGTTGCTGAAAAGGGGGTTGGCTGCCGAATTGGCTGGGTGGAAAAGACACTTTGGGAAAGCTGACGTTGCGGGCGGAGTCTGGGGGGGGCCCTCGTCGCCCCCGGGCCCCTTGAAAAGAAAAGTGGGGGCGGGTTTGGGGGGCCTTCTGCTTGGCTCCCGCTCCAGCCCCCCCAATGGGCCGCCACTTTCGCCTCCCTTTTTCCAAAGGGTCGACGCCCTTTAAACCCCTTTTTTTCCCTTGCTGACCTCCGCTTTCGGGAACACAGCCGCCTTTTGGAGAGGGTGGGTGGGGGGGAAAGGGAGCTGGGGGTAAGTGGGCGGTGACGAATAGCCCGGGCAGGGTCCATGGGGTCCACGGGGCAGTTTACCCTGGGCCCTTTCTGGGTTAGGGTGGGGGTTGTTCCTTGGGGGGGGGGATAAGGGCAGGGTTTGGTTTGGGGTTTGGGGGTTTGGGTTTGGGGCCTGGGTTGGAGGGAGGGGGGGGGGTTTGGGAAAGCGGGAGGAGGGGGGAGGGGAGAACCCTTTTGCCTAGACCTCTTTTTGGCCCCAATGACATCGGGATACCCCCCCCCCGGCTGCCGTTGCTCCAAGTTTGATGCAGCTCCCCAGACAGGAGGCACCTCTGGGGGGGGCCCATCGTCAAACCCCAGGCGCCAAGGCGTCCGTACCCTCGGCCCCCTTCTTCTCCAGATGTCCAGAACGTGGACCTCTTTCTGTGGGGGGGGCACCCCCCCTTTCATCTCCCCCCTCTCCTCAGCGCACAGGATGTGTCTGGTTTGCAGGAACTGCGTGGGGCTCCCGGCCACGGGCACTTGGACAGCCATGGGAGGCGAAGATTGCATCACCTCACACTTCCCAAACGATCAAAGACTGGCTGCTCAGTCTACTGACAGTAAAAACCTGCGGAAAAAGGAAGCTACCCGACGCCCCAAACGACGGGGGGGTAAAAAGTTTTTTGCTGAAAAATTTAATTTTTTTTTAATCCTCCCCCAAATTTGTTAAAAAATCACATGGGTTTTGATCAGAGACTAGTTTTTCTCAAAAAAGTGATTTTTTATTTAGGGGAACCCCTTTAGAAATTTTGTATGAAAAAAAAAGTCCCCTGAAAAACAAAAAAAAAAAGTGGATTTTTAAAAATTGGGGTTTGGGGCGGCCTTTTATTACAGCAGGGTGCATTTGTTTCTTGTCACTCTTTTCCGCAGGGTTACTTTCCGTTATATTTATTTTTTTTTAACCTTTTTCCAGACATGGCAATACACTGCTGACATTCGGGGACCTTCCCTTTTCCCCTGGAAGAGGGCCCCGTGGCACAAAGCAGCGCCACCCTTTCTTTTTCTTTTTTCCTGTCTGCAACTGTATTTTTTTTCCCTACAGAATGGTTTTGTTTTTTGCAAAAAATTTTCCCCTAGGACAACTTTTTTTGCCCGCCGGGGGGTTTTTTTAACGGCGCGAAAAAAATTTAGTGAAAACCACAACCTGGGGTTTATCTTTTTTATCCTCTGGGTCGAAAGACTACGCCCAGACAAAACCACTCAGGGCCCTAATGGAGGGGGGAAAATTTTGGGGGGTTCAAAAGGGGAATCAAAAACCCCCGCACACCCCAAACCCGGATTTTTCCCCTTTCTAGACAGGCCCCCTAACCACCAATCCAGGTAGTATAGTATATTAGTAGTAGTAGCATAGTGGGAGCCGAAAGCAACAAAAGTAGTAAGTAGTATAAAATATAGAGTAGTATTAGCAGCGCAGAAAGTATAGTATATTAGTAAGTAGTTTTAAAGGGAAGTATTAGTATATGGGTAGTATAGAAAGTAGTATAGCATAAGTAGCCGCAGAAAACAGAGTAGTAGTATGGTAGTAGTAGTAGTAGATTAGTATTTAAGTAGTAGAAGAAGAAGCAGTAGTAGTAATTGTTAGTAGTAGTAGCGTCAGCAGAAACCCAGCAGTACAGTAGAAAGTAAAAGGGTAGAAAGTTATAGTATATAGTAGTATGGGTAGCAGCAGCACAGGGGCAGCAGCAACAGCAGCGCATACCCATAGTACCCAGTAGTAAAAAAAAATTCCCAATGGTAAGTACTAGTCAAAAGCATAGAAAGCAGCAACACCCTTTGGCATAGAAATAGTATATATAGAAAGAAAGACCATTCTTTTTTCTTCTTCTTCTTTTTGTTTTTCCCTTGGTTTTTTTTTTGAACTTCATTTTCCCCTAATAAAATAATAGTAATAATAATAAAAGTTATTATAATAATTACAACAAATTATCAATTTTTTAATATACAAAGATTATAAAATTTATAATAAATTTATTTTTTTAAAATTTATCGTTTTTTTGTTTTTTTAGCCTGAAAAACCACGGGAGGCCCTAGGGCCCTGTCTGACTGTTGACAAAAAAAAAACCTATCTTTTTTTTTGGGTGACCAGTAAAGGGGTTTTTCACACCCCTACCCCTCGGGTTTCGGCCCTTTTTACGGGGTGTGGGGGGGTCCAGACAGGTAGGGGGGGTCACTTCTCTACCCAAACCATTTTGGTCTTAGGGAGGGGGGTGTGCCCCACAAAATGAAAGGACCAACCCTTACACCAATTCCCTCAGCGGGGGGGGAAAATCTCTTTTTGGTTTAGAAGTTTGGCACCCCCCTCTACTATGGGTACGCTCCACACCACACCACACACACACAGGGTATAGTTTAATATGGGGGGGGGTTTCCCAACTTATCTGGGCAAGACACCTTCCCCCCACCCCCGCTGAAAATGAGTGGGTATGGTTTTTGCTGGGTACAGTTCAAATAAATTTGGGTTTCTTGTTTTATGGGAGTTGTTGTTGCTACAATTGGGGTCAAACTCCCAAAAAAAACAAGGTTTCCCATTTGAAAGGGAAAGGAGGATGAATGATGAGTTTAAAAACAAAGGAAAAAAACAAAACAAAAAAAGCAGGTCCCCTAAACAAAGACTAGATCATAAAGAAAGCAAAAACCCAAAAAAAAAAAAAAAAATGAGGACAGGGATGAAAATGATATGAAAACAAAACAAGGGGCAAAACAATGAAAAAAACAAAACAATGAACATAACAAAAAAAAGTGAACAGAACAAAACAAAAGAACATAACAAAAAAATGAACACAAATAAAACCAAAGAAAAACAATTTAAAAAATTTAACCCAACAAAACAATGACGAAAAAAAAAAATGAACAAAACCCAAAATAGTGAACAAACAAAACAAAAGAATAAAAAAAAACAATGAACAAAAAAAAAACAATGAACAAAACAAAAAAAATAAACAAAAAAAAAACATTTTTTTTTAAAAGAAACAAAAAACAAAATTGTTAGGGAAGCAATGTCTTTAAAAAAGGGAAAAAACAAAAAAAACAAAACAAAAAAAAAGGATTTAAAACCCAAACAAAAATTTCAATGTTTTTTTAAAAAAACCCCCTAAACAAAAACCAAAAATAAAAAAATAGCAGAATTGCTAGGAAACAAGGGGAATTTTTTTTTAAAAAACAAAAAACCCCCCTCCCCCCACCCCCCCCCCCCCACCCCCCACCCCCCAAAAAGCAAGCAAGACTGGGAGTGAAACACGTTGATGATAAAAAGGAAAAACAAGGAGCAAAAAGAACAAACATCAGGGTTTTAGGGCAATGACTGGGAAAGAAAAAAAAAACAAAACCAAAAAACCCAAAAAAAAAACCGGGTTAATAGTGAAACAATGTCATAATTTAAAACAAAAAACAATAACCCAAAAACTAAACAAAACAAACCATAACAAAAAAATGTGGGTTTTTATGAAACAAATTTAAAAAAAAAAAAAACAAAAAATAAACAAAGCAAATCAAAAAAAAAGCGGCGGCTTTTATGAAACAATGTAATAAAAAACAAACAAAAACTACACCAAAACAAATGAAATCAAAAAGGGGCGTTTTTTCTTTAAACAAAGTCATAATAAAAACAACAACAACGCCGGGGCCTTGGTGCAAATAGAACCTTGGGTTTTCGGACGGAAAGGCGCGGCTTCCCCCCCCCATAAAAATCATCGGGATTTTTTTGACTCAGGCCGGGTCCTACCCAGATTTAGTGTCTGTGGGGTCAGTGGGAAGACGGGGGCCCACAAAAGTCGAGCCTTTTTCCTCCCAAACCGATGCCAGTTTGAGATGTTTCTCAAATTACCTACCAACACTGCAGGGGTCTGCATCCTGAACCTGGGTTTACGCCGGGATATATTTAAATAAGCATAAGTACAACCCTTTTCAAGTAGTCTCAAAACATATGCCTTCCATAGCAGGCCCTAATTACTAATCTACCTTTTTCATTGACATCATGCACACAAAAAAAAGCCTCCCGATTCAGTGGTCCCAAATTGGGTCTGGGCTCATATGATCTCAGATTTTGGTTTTCCATGCACTTCTGTGCCGGGGGTGGAAATTTTTTTTCAAAAAACCTTTGGGGTTTTTAGGTTTCCCCGGGGGGCTAATACTGGGCGTTAGTAGGGGGATAGGCTTAGGGAGGTGGGTCCTGCCCTATGTTAGCCAAACAGGCCCACTGAAAAACCACCCCAAAATGACCCACAGCATTGCAAAGGGCCCCCCTGGCTGGTGGTCCCCCGGCGGCCTGATAGTGGGGAGAAATTTCCCCGTGGATTTTTAACCCGGGGGTGAGATATTAAAGAATCGGGGATGGCGGGGGGAAGGGGGGGGTTTGGGAAAAAGCACCCTGGGAACATAAGGAGGAAGGGCGTCCCAGAAGATAGACAGCAAAAAAAACAAAAACAAAAACCCAAAAACCAAAAAACAAAAAAAAACCAAAACAAAAAGCGGTTATTTTAAAAACAAGGGAATAATAAATTAAAACAAAAACCAAAAAAAAATAAAGAAACCAAACCCAAAACCCCCAAGGGAGGGTTATTACTTTAAAAAATGTAAGGAAAAAAAAAAACATAAAAAAAAAAAAAGCAAACCCAAAACCCAAAAATAAAAAACCAGGGTTTTAGTGAAAAAGTGTAAAATAAAACAACAGCAACAATAAACGGAAAAAAAAACCCAAAAAGAAACGTGGACTTTTAGTGAAACAATACAATAAAATTTAAAATTTAAAAATAATAATAATAATAATAATAATAAAATAATAATTTAAAAATAACCACAAAAACTACAACCCAAAAACACAAAACAAACCAAAAGGGAAAAAAATGGTTATCATGAAACCCAAAGCCCTATACAAAAAAACAAATAAAACAACAACAACACAAACAAAACAAACAAAAAAACCCGGATTCATCTGAAACAAAGTGAAATAGTTCAATCAAATGAAATTTAAAATTTTACCAAATGTTTTTGTTGCTTTCTTTTTTGGGTTTGGGTTTTTTTTTTTTTTGCCCCAACTTCCCGTGACGGGCCCTGTCCTCTGTTTCCCCCGCCCCCCTCATTCCAATCTCCCCCCCAAAACCATAAACCCCGATTTTTTTATGTCCCCTCCTCAAGGGCTGAGGGCCACAGGGGGCCTATCACTATCAGGCCCCCGTGGGGCCCCCAGCCAGAGGGGGCCCGCACGCTGCTGGGTCACTTTGATTTGGGGTTTTAGTGGGGACCCCTTCTGAGCTAACATACGCAGGAAAAACCACCTTCAATTTCCCCACAAAAGACAGTAATTTGCTCAGTTCAAAACCCCAAAGAGGCGTTGCCCCCCCCAAAGGGGGCAACCCAACCCCCAACAACCCTCCAACGACTGTCCCCCGCGAAAACCCCAACCCCAAAAAGGGTTTTTTTCACAAACTCACCACAAGGGACAGAAGTGTATAACCAAAAAAACCCAATCGGGGGTCAAACCCCTGAACCAGACAACTGGGACTACAGAATCAAGACAATTTTTGTTTATTGCATGATGAAACCAAAGACAATGAGGATGACATTATGCTGCTGTGGAAGTGCATATGCTTTGAACACTTGAAAAGGGTTGTACTCTATGCTTGCTATCATAATATTTCCCCCGTCAACCCGGGTTTTGGGGGTATAGACACCTGCAATGCTGGTCAAAAATTTGACAACACCTCAAACTCGCTTTTCCCTTAAGTTTAGAACCCCGAACCCGTGTGGTCCCATCTTCCCACGAGCCCAAAAGCATTAAACACTCTTAGTAGGGGCCGACCGGGGCCCCAAAAAATCCCCATACCCCTAATGGAATCAAAAACCCCCGACCTTCCAGTCCTACCCAAGGCGCAAACCCCCTGCCCATGGCGGCTGGTTCCCAAAAAATACCACTGGTTTGTCATGGGCCCCTGAAATTCAGCTACTCTTCTGGAGAAAGCAAAAATCCCAGAAGAAGATGGAACCCGTCAGACACAACCCGACAGACAAAAAAACAGAAACCCTAAGAGAAACAAGAGCTAGAAACAGAAAAACCCCACACACACCACACCCCACACACAACATCACACACACACACACAAAACACAAATGAGACAAAAGACCAGGGCACAAATGACCAATTGTTCACAATAATCTCCCTAGGGGGAGGGATATTTACCACCCAAAAACAACAAAAGTCCCCGCAAAACTTCAAATGGACCCTCCAAAACTATAGGACTCGGGGGGGGTGGAAGGGGGGATAGGGGGAAAGGGGGGGCAGCAAGCAAGAGACAGACAGGGAGACAAACAGACAGACGACAGACCCGACAGACAGGCAGGGTTAGAGGGAGAGAGAAACACAGGGGCAAAACCAACACGAAAAAATGGTCATGGTCTAGAGGTAAAAGGGGCCTGCCTTGAAAGCGAAAAGTACGGTTTGGGGAAATGGGGCCCGAAACTTGTCCCTAAAAACCCTTAGACAATGATGGTGGTCCGGGTGCTAGTCCCTTTTGGATGAATGAAAAACGAGGTAAAATGTGTTTAAAAAAAACTATTTTTGGGGGCACGTAAACAAAAAATCAAAAAAAAAAAACAAAAAAAAAAAAAAGAACAGGGGAACTAGAAAGTTGTCCCCGGCAAAAAAAAATCATAGAAAAAAAACCACCTGATAGGGAAACAAAAAGAAAAGTTGCAGACAGGAACAAAAAGGGGGGGCGCTGCTCTTTTTGGGGACCCTTCTCCCCCAGGGGGAGCACCCAATTTCACCAGATAACTCCCGCTGTTTAAGGGTTTTAAAAAAAAACGAGACAGGCCGGGAGGGAAAAAGAGAAAGACGGGAAACCCGAGGGAAGAAAGAGACGGAGAGAAAGACTGACACCCAAAGAGAGAGAGCGAAAAGACAGACAAAACGGGCAGACCAACAAAAACAGATACACAGGGGGAGAACAGAGACACACAAAGAAAGACACAGAGGGTCCCAAAGACAATTAAAGAGAAAAGAGAGAGAGAGAGAGAGAGAGGAGAGAGAGAAAAGAGAGGAAAAGAAAAAAGAGAGGAGAGAGAGAGGAAAAAGAGAGAATGTGATTGACAAATGAAAAAATGACTGGAAAATGAAAGCATGAATTTTAAAGAAAACCCAAAGAATCCCCTTTACCTTTTTTTTGGTTACGATAAAAATTCCCTTAAATTTTTTTTCATTCCCCCTTAAGGGGAAAACACCCCCCACAAACACACACACACTTTAAAAAAAGGGGAAAGCAGAACAAAAACAATAGATAGGTGTTCCCCAAACTTTGGGCCTTTTTCATTCCCCAGGGGGCAGGGCAAGGGGGGAAAGACGTCAAACCCCAATTTTACATCATTGTGAACCCGGGCCCCGAGAACTCAAAAATTTAAAAGGGCATAATGTGGGTGTGTTGAGTGGTTTTTTTTGTGAGTGGGGAGAGAGAGGAGAACTCGAAAACAATCTCCAAATAAATTTTTCAAAAAAAAGGCCAAATTTGGCCCCCTACATGGAAGGGGGGGGGGGGGGGAGGGCCCCAAAATGGGTTTGCATTTTAGTGAAAAAATAATTTTAAACAAAAAAAACAAAAAAAAATTTTTTCTAAACCCCCCAATTAACCCCCAAAATAAAAAAACAGTTTTGAAAAATATACTTTAAAAAACCAGGGTATCTCTTATTTTAAAAAACATGGAATTTATACAGCCCCATATCTTTCAACCAAAAAAAAATAAAAAGCCCCTCATTCACCTAGTTTTTTCAAGAGCCCAGTTACAATTAAGGGATTTTTAAAAATTCAAATGTAAACACAACCCCAAACAAAATTAACAGGTTTTTTTTACAAATACAAATGTAAACACAACACACACACAAAGGTTTGTACACCGGCAGGCCCGATGGGAGGAGGGGGGGGGGGGTTTGGTTATTGAGGCGGGGAACAGAAAGAGATAAAAAAAAGGGGATAATCTAGGTTTAAAAAAATGCGCTTTAGGTTTAAAAAGCATCAAAGTGGCTTTTGGAAGGGAGAGGGGAGGCGTTCCAGATCACGGGACCAAAACAAGAAGAGGACGGCCCAACGTGGACGGGTTTGAATCGGGGGATTCTTAAGCACAAGGTATCTGCAGAAAAGGGGAGGCAACGAGAAGGGGGTTTAAGGAAAGACATTCACAGAGGTAGGAAGGTGTGTTTTGGGGAAAACTTTTGTAACAGAGGGGTACAGATCTTATAGTTTCCCTCGTGCACAGGCAGCTAGTGGAGAATTCAAAAGGAAAAGTCCAATTTTTTTCTTTCTGGGACTATCGACTGCAAAAATTTTGTAACGTTAAAAATGGGGATAGTTTACTGGCAAAATCAGCCAAAAGAAGAGAAGAAGATTGACTATTTGGATTTTTGCATCAGGAAGATACTTTCGAACTGCACAACGCGGAATTTGATAGTAGCCCGAGGGGCGGGTTTTGGGTGAAAATTTTTGCATAAAAGGGGTTTTCAAAGAAATCCCCCAGAAATTTCACTACAGGGGATAAGGGGGGAAACAGACGTATTACAAATTTTTATTAAAGCTGCTGTTAGGGAAGAGAGTTTGTTTTGTTCTATAAGCAGGCTTCTTTTTTTATCCATTTAGTTGTAACTTGTTCTCTATCACCAATTTGGAATTCTTAAAGGGCAGCAGAAAATTTTCGAGAAAAAGGCAGATTTTCGGGATTTTCACTGCAAGATATGAATGGTCTGCAAAAATGATGGTGTTTGATGAGGTTTATTAAGGGAAAAAGTGGGCAGTGAGAGATGAAAAAAACGGGGCCGAGAACTACCCCGTGGGGATTCCACATTCCAGTTTGGCAGGTGCTGATTGAATCTTATTTACTGAAACGTTGGAATCGGTCGTAAGGATGAACTGAACCGGGAGGGCTGGTCCTTAACACCAAACGTGTTTTGCAGACGGTAGAGAAAATTGAGTGGCTAAGTGTCAAAGACTGAACAAGTCGAAGAGAGTGAGAAGGGAATTTTTCCTATCAGAAGCAGCAAAGCGTGTTTAAGGTGGGGACTGGGGTGGTCCGGTGCGTGGTTGGCACAAAGGGTAACTGAAAAGGGGGAAAAGGAGATTTTTGGGGAATGAAGAGGCTGGAGTTGTTTCAAACAACTTTAAGGACTTTAGAGATAAAAGGTAGTTAGAAACGGGCCTGAAATTCTTCAAATTTTGGGGGTTGGGGTCGGCTTTTTGAGAAGGGGGAAACTAAGCAGTTTTGAGAGCTGATGGAAAAATTCCTGAGAGAAAGATGATTTCTTTTTCGGATAGGGGGTATGAGCTGTGGAATGCACTGAGTGAAAAGAACAGATATAGGTCAAGACACATATTTTAGTCATTTTTTTCAGAATTGTTTGTTTTCTTTCCCTCACTTGTTGGATGAAAAAAAAGGAGGGGAAGCCAGGAATTGGGGATCGGAGTGGGGGTTAAAAGAATCAACCCTGTCGAGCAAAATTTTGGGGACTTTGCCGAGAAAAATGAAGAAAAAATAGCGGGAAGTTGGAAAGGGCTGTAACATGGTAAGGGGTTGCCTTTGGGGATCCCGAAATTTGAGGTGGGGGAAAAGAGTTTTCATGGCGAACATCAAGAACTTGAGCAAGAAAATTTTGTCTTTGCTGAATGGTTTAAAGGTTTTGCTTTGTTGATTTGTTTTCGAAAAGTTGTTTATTTATTTCATTTTTTGTTTTTTCGCCATTGTCGCTCGATTGTCGGCGTTTGCGTTTGCGCCCGGATATCATGGGTGTACCAGGGGGCCCCAGGGCCTATCGGAAAATGAGGCAGGGGGGGGCTGCTCAGCGAGCAGTTGGCCAAGAACATGTTGAGTGTTTTGACGGGCATGTGGTCAAGGGGTTTTTGAAGGCGTTCGCACTTTGGGGAGAGAAAGTTTGGATATCTAGGCCTTGAGATTGCGACAGTGACCACTTTTTTCTTTTAATAGGGCCTTTCAATTTGAGAAAGAAAAAATGGCAGAAGGCAGAAAACGTTCATCAGTACGGAACAGACCTGAGAGATCTATGAAACATCAGTGATAGCCAATCTAAAAATGACCCGACTGTGTAAGCTTTATTACAGTGGACAGAGAGTGGTTAGGAAAAAAAAAAGAAATAGGCCTTGACACAGGGGAAGACTGGTTATCAAAATGGGAATTAAAGTCGCCCAAAAGAAATTTTTTTTTAGAGAGGCGTATGATCAAGGAGAAATTTGGGGAATTTTTGATGGAAAAGGGAGGATGTCAATTGTTTTTTATGGGGGGAGGTGGCGGGAAAAGGGAGCAGAAAGTGAAGAATGGCCGGGTAGTTGAGGGGTTGATTCACAACTTCAAAGATTTCCGGTGAGAAAGGGGGAGTGGCAGAAAGAAAGAGCCCCGGGTGCAGGTGTCTTGTAAACGACAGCGATGCCACCCTCCACGGAGGTCGGGGAAAGGAAAGGTCTTTAGCCAGGGGGGGAGTGTTTTACATAGGGTTTATGACCTTTTTGATTTTTTGTTTTTTTGGAAAAAGAAACAGGTTTTTTTAGAATAAAATTGGGGAAAAAAAAGAAGGAAACAGACTGAATTGGAGACAGAGGAAAAATTTGAAGGAGAGAAGGTTAAGGAGAAATTATACAAAGGGTCTGAAAAAAAAAGGATTTGAAAAGAACATGGGAGAAAAAAAAATTTAGGGAAAAACATGGGAGGGGAAAGGAATATCAGGAGGGAAAACTAAAAGGTTTAAAAAAAAAACATGAAAATTCAGGGGACTTGTGATAAAAATTTTTAAATAAACTAGGCGATAATTTGGAAAGAATTTTGCCTTCATCTTCAAACTGGACAACGCAAAAAAAGAATTAACGTGTTAATAATGGAGACAACCTGAGGCAAAATCATGTTCTAAACTAAATTTATGCATTTAGTCTGATCCCAAAGCTAAACTTTAAAATAATTCTTTTCAAATGAATGTCCATACAACTTTTAAAAGGTTTACACTTAAAACCAAAAATTTTCTTACATTTAAAAAACCCGGAAATTTTACCACTCCCTGCTTTGCCAAGGGAATCAGCCTTTTTGAACATTTATAAACCTTAAATTTGAACCCCATTAGCAAACAAAACCAAAACCCAAATTCCCCTAAAATCTTTTTGTAAGCCCAGGGCTTTTTTTGACATCTGTAATAAAATTTGTAAGTTTTAAATAACCTGTATCATCCATGCAGAAAATCCAATATCTGCCTTTAAACCGTTAAAAAAATTTTTTATTTTTTTTACAAAAAAGACAAAAGGTGAACGTCTTCTAACTTAAAACTCTTAAAAAAGGAATGTGCATTTCCCTTTTAAGCGATCCATCCCCAATTTCCGCCATTAACAAGGGGTTTAATTGTCATAAAATCTAATGAACAATAAATGCTTAAAACAAAATGTAAATTTTTTTTCAAAAAATTCCCCAATTTTTTCCCGCGCAATCACATGTATTGTGAAAAAAAATTTTTTTTTAAAAAAAAATTCCCCAAAAATTTTTTAAAAAATAAGGATTTTTCCCATTACAGCCTTTTTTCCCCAGAGCAGCTAAATAACCCACCCTTTTTTGAAAAAAACAAAAATTATTATTCAATTAAACCTTAAATCAATTTTTTGGGTTAAAAAAAAAAACCACTTTTTGGGACAAAATTTCTCTTTTTAAATTAAAAAACCAAACCAAAAAAAAGGAGAAACGCCCATTACATACAACAAAAACAAACACACACAAAACACACACAACCCCAAAACACACACCCCCCACACACACACACACACACACACAAAACACACACACAAAAAACAACACACACACACAAAACACACACAAACACAACACCAAAACCCTCAATAAAGCACGCAATGACATGTACGCGACGCGCACGCGCGCGCGCGCCACAAAACACACACACACCTACACAACTTCTTTCATATATAAAACACACACACACGCACGCACGCACGCCACACACACGCTCGCACGCACACGCGCCCGCACACACACACACATACACACTCTGTCTGATATCACTTTTCAGTGGAAGGACGTTAAACTGAGGAACTAACAGACAGAGAAGAGATTGACAGAAAGACAGAGTGACAGACAGAAAGAGACAATACTGAAATAGGGGTCTTATTCCTTACTTTTTTCTGTTATTTTTTTGTTTTTTTTTTTTTTTTCCTTTTTTTTGTTAAATTTGTTTTTTTTGTTCTTTTGTTTGTTTCCTTACACAATCGGGGTCTTGGCGGCACTCATGGGGGGCAAAACCAAAAAACCTGGAGCCTGGCGGTGATTCTTCTTTTCCCATCTGCTGTCTTTTCCCAACTTCTTTCAAAGGAAAAACCCCAAGATTTAAAATGTGCAGCTGACGTGAATTTTTTTCAAATGACCATGATACTACGCGTGCGCGTCACTACCCCGTAGTGACCAATCACAAGAGCTGATACCCATATTTTTGCTAAACACCCCCCGGGCAATCTATTTTTAATAGCATGCCACCTAGCCCACCCCCCACCCCCCACCACACACACCACACACACTTACACTCCAACCCCACGGGGTTGGATCGACTCCCTTTTTTAACAATTGTGACAAAGGGCAGCAACCCAGTGGGGAGGTGGGGGAGGGGATAAAACCCGGGCCTACACGCCCAAAATTGTGAAAAAGGGGTTTTTGAGGTAAGCGTCCAGAAATTTCTTTTTCTTCTTCTTCTTCTTTTTCTTCCTCCCAAGGCTAACACAGAAACTAATGTTGCTGTCACATGACGAAAAGGGTTGGGCTGCCCTTAAACGGCAAACGGGCCCAGCACATCGACTTGGGCATGGGAGAGTTTTGTTATTTTTTTAAAAGTCTTTTCAAAAAAAACGGGCAAGAAGGACTAAAAATCAAAAATTGCCCAAAAAGGAGGGACAAGAAAAAAAGGAAAAAGGGCAGACAATAACAAAAGGGGGTGACAAAAGAAAAGGAACAAGGCAAAAACAGAAGGGAAAAAAAGAGTAAAATTCCTGGCACAAAAGTTCCAAAAAGGTGGGGATCATTTAGGGGTCCCTAAAACCACCGGGGAAAACCAACTTACAAAAGCAAAGGGAAATTAATTTTTGGGGTACACAACTGGGGGGTAACAAAAAGCCCCAAATCAGAAACCAGTTCTTAATATGTAACTTTTTATAAAGAAATAATTGGTGTAAGGGTTCATTTGTTTGCTTTATGCCCCACTGATTTAATAATTCCTAAAGATATACAACAAAAGTCTGTTTTTCCTGCAGCTTGTGTACCAGCTGCACTTGCAAGGATTGGGACCTTTGTTAAAGCACACAGAAAGCAGCAAGAAGTATATGGTACTAGCAGCACAGCATAGGGGAGTAAGAAGAAATGTAAAAATATTGGTGGTGAGTAGTGGTATAGTAGGGAGTATAGTCAAGCAGCAAAATAACAGTAAGTTTAAAGTAGAAAGTATATTGAAAGTAGAAAGTAAAAGCACAGCGGGTACAGAGCAGTAGCAGTAGTGGGAAGCAGCAGCACAGCAGCAAGTAAGAGAGTATAGTAGTAGAAGTAGTAGTAGCGCAGCAACAGCGTAGTAAAGAGAAATACGGGGAGTAAAAGTAGTAGTGCGAAGCAAAACAGTAGTAGATATTTGTATAGTATAAGTCGGTGGTAGAAATAGTAGTATAAAGTAAATAGTAGTGGTATTGTTGTATAGGGTGGGGTGGTTGGGTAGCAACAGCAGGATGGACTACTTTCAGTATAAAAAACAGTTGAAAAATTCAATCATATACTTATAAAGAAAAACAAAGAAAAAACCCCAAAAAAAGCCCCCAAATTAAAAATCGTGATTTTAGCTGCTGTGTAGCCTGAACTATTTGAGGCAAAAAGCAACACCAAAAACACACCAAACAAACAAAACAAAATGAGGATTGAAAAGGAAACAATAAAGACAACAAACAAAATAAAACAAACACCCCCCAAAAAAAAAAAATTAGGATTATTAGTGAAACAAATGATGAAAAAAAACAACAAACAAAAAAAAACAGATCACTGGAAAGTAGTCCTTCGTTGCCGAAGATGATGAAACCGCAGCTCATTTTGGGACGCGCTTTGGGGCTGTGCAACCCCATCTTGGATGTAAAATGCTGTTGCAGGGGGGCACGGGAATGTCGGGGTTGGGTGGTTTTATTATGTCTCCTTTCTCTTCTGAGAGTCAGCCTCCCCCCTGATTGATATCGCGTTTCGCTGGCAAGAGGACGGCCCTGCGCAAGGTGTTCCTTTTCAGGGGCAGTTCTTTCGAGTTATTTTGGGTAAACCGTGCAAACTGGGGGTTTTGCCTTTATCGTTCCTTGAAACGCTTTTTTGCCTCCCGTTTTCTTTTGCCACTTCGATTTCTCCGTACAACAGTTTTTGGGCATTTGGGGGGTCCTCCATGCATAACAGCCGACCCATCCATGGGGCTTTAAAAGCAACTTCTATCTTTTGTCGCTTGAGGTTGAGGCCTAAAAGTTGGGGCGGTTTTGCCACCGGATGCCAAGTAAGTGGAGACCCCTTTGGGGGAAGCTCTTTTTGTTGAGTGCTTCCTTAGAGTGTCCAAGCCCGAACCGAGAGGAGGGAGGGGGGCACAAGGGCATTGACATTTTGACTTTTGTTGACAGTGGTTTAGTACCTGTTTTTCAGTCTACCGAACCTTGGCTGCTTTGTTGATTCGGAATAAAATTCGTGGGTGGAGCCATCTGCAAGAGATACTTCCAAGTATTTAAAGTTTTTGGGTTCTTCAGGCGTTCCACCAATGGGATTTTTGGAGACATGGGTTTTTTGGGGGACAGGCTGGTGAAAACTTCATTTTCCTAATGTTTATTTAAGTCCAAAAAGCTTTGAGGTTTCGGGCGAAGTGATTGAGCATTGTTTGCAGGTCCGCTTCAGAGGGGCATTCAAGAGCAGCATCTGCAAAGAGCCCCCTGGAGGATTCTGTGCTGGTTTTCTCTTGGCTTGCAGGGACTAATCAAAAAAGGGGGCCACCAGGGGGTATTTTTGGTAATTCCCTTTTCAAGATCCTTCAGGCGCGGGAAAACAGGCGGTAAGAAGAATTTAAGAGGGGGTGGGCCCCGGACACAGCCTTTTTCGATGCAATTTGTAAATTCGAATTTGGTCAATTGCCCCTTTCAAGAACTTCCTACTCAAACCTGTGTGGAAGAGTGGAAATTTTGTTTAGGAATTTGGGGGCAGCCAAACCGTTCTGGGCAGTCCACAGGGGTTCTCTGTTGACCATGTCGAAAGCCTTTGGGAAGGGCAAAAAAGACTAGTAAAGAGGCATATTAGTTCATGCACTTTCTTGAATTGTCTCATAGCAAAGATCAGTCCACACTGCTTCCCTGGGCCTAAAGCCCCACTGAGCCCTGGGAGGAACTGTTCAGATGGTAATCGTCGTTGAGGTAACCCTTGCAAATATGTTCCCTCTATGGAGAGAAACGATGCCCCTGTAGTTTCCGCATCTGCTTTACTACCTTTGTTCTTGTACAGCGCAACATGACGCGTCTTTGAAAACAGCAGACATTTTTCTTTTCCCCAAACCCGAGCGGATGTCCTGGAAGTTTCCAGGCTTTTGGCCTCTGCCTTTAAGATCCATGGGAATGCTGTTTTTTCCAAAGCTCTGCCAGGCTGGGTTTTTTCTTTTTGCCTTTTTTATTTCACTAAGAGGGGAGCGTCTAGGTCTTTTCCCAAAAGGTTTTGGGGGGTTTGATTTAAGCATCTTTATCAAAGTGGGAAAGGGCGGTTCAAAAAGAGCTCAATGTTCATCCCGCTTGAGGAGCCCTTCTTTGGGCCCTTTATCAGGTTTTGCCATCCAGGACAAAAGGGAGAACACCAGGTTGTTGGGGCGTAACCGTTTTCAGAGGCTGAAGAACATCTTGGGGTTGTGGGTATCACATAGAGTTTTTAACTTCTTCCCAAAAGTTTTCCACCATGAATCTTTCATCTCATTAGACCTTCTGGGGGCTAGCTTGAAGAGACTCATCTTCCTTTTTTGGGGGGATGAGGGGGCGATTTGCCCTTTTCCAAAGGCTTTTTTTCTTGGCTTGGAAGTACTTGATTTGCACGTTTTTTTTCATCGAACCATTTTGGTGGTTTTTTAGCTTTTGGACCAAGCAAGCAAGGGCATTTCATTTACAGCTGTTTTAAGGAAATCTATTTTTTTAGATAAAATCACCCGGGGGTGGGATCTTCGCTGAGTTTTTTTCGAGGCTCTTGAAACCCTTTCTGTAGAATTCACTTCAAGCTTTTTTGCGTTTTTAAGAGACTCTGGGTTCTTTTGGGTTTTTTTGGGAATGGCTGGATGTGCAGTCCATGAAGTTTTCACAAAACGGTGGGCGGCCCCAGTTGGGGGCCCTCTCATGGGTCAGTCAGGTGGAATTTCCTTTCCCGTCTCTCTGGCTGCAAGGACGTAAACAATCTGGCCAAGTTTCACCTTGGATGCATCCCAATATCTGAACTTTCACCATTCAAAAAAGGGGTTTGTGACCAAACCATGTTCACGCACATGCTGAGGAGGGGGAGACCATTGCGTTGACTCTGCCCCCCGGGGAGGCCCAAGAACATTCTCCCCTGCTGTTGTCTTTTTCTACGCTGGCATTGAAGTCACCTAGTAGGACAATCTTTTTCATCTTTGGGGTGAATTGAAGAGCCGTTCTGTTGGGAAAATTTTCCTTTGCATCACGGGGGTATGAGGGGGCAAACCTATGCTGTGGGGTGGTCTACACTTATGAGGGGACCGGAGCTTTCATAATCGCTCGTTGTTCCGACTGGGAAGCAGGAAGGGTCTTCAGAGACTGATTGAGGCAAAGCCAACTCCATAGTTCGGTCCTCTTCGGGTTTTCCCCTTTCCCAAAAATAGGTTAGCCACCCCTTCTTCCTTGAGAGCCCATCGGAAAAAGCTCCACAAGGCAAAACATGTCAATGTTAGCGTTTTGAGTTCCCTCGCCACAAGGGCAGTTTCTTCCTTTAGGTCTGTTGGTCTTATCTCTATCGGGGAAGTTCGGGGGAATTCCAGGATCCAAAGATTTTCTTTCTTTGATGTTGTTTTTGACGCAAAATGGTGAAATCTTTAGCCGGGTAAACGACCAACTTTGAAAGGCAGGGGATTTTTTGGGTCCACCTTTTCTGACCCCCCCCGTGAGGGGGGCAGTGCAGCCTTGAGAGGCTGCCCATCGCCACGACTGCTGCCAGAGATCCTGCTGCCAAGGTCAGGAGTCGGACGACCACTTGCCCAATGGCCGCCTGCTGCAGGTTTGTGACTCTAACTGCCAGGGCTCACCTGCCCCTGTTACTTTCGCCACTTGCCTATCGCCGCAGGGCTTTGGAGTGAGAGTGTGGATGATGATGAAGATAATGAGCTTTAGAATGAACCTGTGCGTGACTTTTTTAAAAGTGGAGCTGTCGTTGCACTGTGGCAGTCCCACTCACTCGGCCTAGGAATCCTTTACCCAGTGGCAGGGAAACCGCTACGTCTGGAGACTGCTAGGCTGCAGTGGATGGCCAGAACTTCTGTGGTGCCTTGTCCATGCCCTTATGCGCTCCACAGCACTGGCTAGTACCGCCTTCAAAACCGTTGGATCTTCTGTTGATCTCATCCGCTTCATCTGCCGGGAAACCAGTCTTCACATGCTAGGGAAGGCAAACCCTTCAGAAAAAGCACCGAGAGTCTAGGACCCGTCGGCTACCCTCACAAGGTCTGGCCTGCCAGTGGAAGCAGTTGCCCGTGGTGTGGCCGCTGTCGCATGCTGACAGCCACGGGGAGCCACAAGTGAGAGTGGCGTGCCCGGTGGGAACCAAAGGTGAGAGCCACCCGGAGGTGCAACTGCCTCCCGTCAGAGGTACTATCCCTGCCAGTACACGCCATATACCACATAGCAGGATCACTAGGCAAAGAATATAATCATAAAGAAGCAAAACCAAAGAAGGACATGAAAATCGGGACTGCTAGTGAAGCAATGGGTTGATAAGGAAACAAAACAAACTAGCGGCCATGGCACAGTGGTTAGTGCCTTGGATTTCGGACTGGAAGGTCGCAGGTTTGATTCCCATAAGAGTTATAGGGATTTTCTGGACTCCAGCTGGCTCCTACCCAGAGTGAGTGTGCTGTGGGCTCAGTGGAAAGACTGGGACCACACAGTCGAGCTTCATCCTTTTTAGGGATGCGAGTTGAGTGTTGCTCAAATTACCTGACAAACACGGCAGGTGTCTGTATCGCCCGGCCTGGTTGACACTCCTATGATAGTAATCATAGAGTACCACCCTGTCAAGTAGTCTCAAAGTATATGCACTTTCCACAGCAGCATCATTACGTCATCCTCATTGATCATCATGCATTAAAAACAAACAGCGTCTGATTGGGTGGCCCCTGTTCCTCTGGTCTCACAATGATAGGTTTCCCGGAAGCTTCTGTGCCTGGGGTGAGTGTGTGTCAAAGTCTTCAGGGGGTTGAGGTTGGGGGAGGGGGGCCGTCATTGGCTGCCACCTCGGGTGGGCAGCTCACTCAGTCTGGCTTCCCCACTGAGCTAACACTGTCGTTAGTAGGGGGCTTAGTATGTGGTGTCCTGCGAATGTTAGCTTAAAACAGGCACTGAACACCACCAAAGTGACCCAGCAGCAGTGCAGGGCCCCTCTGGCTGGTAGCCCCACGGGGACCTGCTATTGATGAGCTCCCTGTGGACTTCCGACCCTGGGGATGAGACCTAGCCAATCTGGGTATGGCTGTGGTGGGGAGATTGAAATGAGCCCCATGGGAACAAGACCAACGTCACATAAGATGAGGCAGTAAACAAAAACAAAACAAAACAATAAACAAAGCAAAACAGAAATCAAGATGTTAGTGAAGCAATGTGCTGGTGAAAAAGGAAAACAACACCACAAATCAAAACAAAAAAAATTGGGATTGAAATTGAAACAAACAAAGGGATGATTTAAATAAATCTAACTTAACAAAAATAAAACAAAAGCAGATTTGTTAGTAAAATAAAGGTAAAAATAAAAAGGAAACAAAACAACAAATCCCCCTCCTCCTCCCCCCCCAAAAAAAAAGAAAAAAAAAAAAGCAAGACTGTTAGTGAAACGCATTGATGATAAAAAAAGAAACAACAACTACAAAACAAAAAAAATACAGGGTTTTTTTAAACAAGTAAAAGAAAAGGACAAAAAAACAACCATAACAAAAGCCGGTTATTTGTGAAA
>CM054159.1:38076468-38107383 GCA_028751875.1 Rapana venosa | reverse complement strand
AGGGGCCCCTGGTTTGGTTTTCGTTATTTAGGGGCTTGTATGTGGTGTCCTGCGAATGTTAGCTTAAAACAGGCACTGAACACCACCAAAGTGACCCAGCAGCAGTGCAGGGCCCCTCTGGCTGGTAGCCCCAAAGGGACCTGCTATTGATGAGCTCCCTGTTGACTTCCGACCCTGGGGATGAGACCTAACCAATCTGGGTATGGCTGTGGAGGGGAGATTGAAATGAGCCCCATGGGAATAGGACCAACGTCACATAAGATGAGGCAGTAAACAAAAACGAAACAAACAAAACAAAACAGAAATCAAGTTTTTTAGTGAAACAAAAGTCCTTCGGATGAGACTATAAACCGAGGCCCCGTGTGCGAACGCATGCAGAACATCTTGCGCACACGTTATATCCTGTTCCGCTTTTCGAAAGAGTAGGCCATTGTGTGCCGGTGGAAAGATGACAACATTTACAAAACCGCATACACACGGGGACTGGATGTAAAAAAGCACATGCGTGTTTATTCCAGTATCCTCGATATCTGCTCTGTCCACTGCTGTGAAGTATCTAGGAGTTGTTATCAACAACACACTCTCTATGCAAAAATTCATCACCCAGACCTGTTAATCGTGCTATTATCAATTACGGCATATCAGTGCAATTCGAAAGTACCTGTCCACTGATGCAACATCTAAACTTGTTGCGTCTCTCATTCTCTCATGTCTGGACTATTGCAATTCTCTTTTAGCTGGTCTGCCAGCAACATCTATCCACTCCCTTCAACGTATACAAAACTCTGCAGCTCGCCTAGTCCTCAGAAAGAAAAAAAAATATGAACATATTACTCCTCTCTTGCGATCTCTCCACTGGTTGCCTGTGCCACAGAGAGAAAACTATAAGGTCAGTACCCTCTGTTACAAATGTCTCCACGAAAAAAGCACCCTCCTACCTCTCCGAATGTCTTCACCTGTACACTCCTTCTCGTTCCCTCTGCTCTGCTGCAGATACCTTGTGCTTACGAATACCTAGATTCAACCGTTGGTCGTTGCTCTTTCTCTATTTCTGGTCCATCCATCTGAAACAACCTTCCTCCTCTCTCTCTCTTCGACAGAGGCCTACATATGACACATTTAAATCCAGCCTCAAGATATATTTGTTTCAAACCTAACTTTTTCCCTCTTTCATCTCAAAACTGCCCCTGCCTTCAACAGCCAAATTCTATTACCCTTCCAAAGCCTACAACATGTGTGTGTGTGTGTGTGTGGTGTGTGTGTGTGTGTGTGTGTGTGGTGTGTGTATGTGTTGTATACATAGGTGCGTAACATTCGAATTTTGTTTAAGCTTTTGATAGTTATTAGCTGCATGACTCTGTAAGAATATGTTGAATGCAAGGCTCTGATTTGTCTTTGCAAGATATAGCGCTGTACAAATTCCATTTATTATTAGTATTATAATATTATAATAATAATAGTTATTATTATTATTATATAAAATATATTAAAAAATTAAAATATCATCTGAGCGCTTTGATTTGTTGCTTTACAAGATTCAGTTCTACATACATTCCATACATTAGTAGTAGTAGTAGTAGTAGTAGTAGTAGTAGTAGTAGTAGTAGTAGTAAACAATGTGCTGGTGAAAAAGCAAACAACACAACAAAGCAAAACAAAACAAAATTGGGATTGAAATTGAAACAAACAATGGGATGATTTTAAAAATCTAAACTTAACCAAAAAGCCCAACAGCAGATTTGTTAGTAAAACGAAGGGAAAATAAAAAGGAAACAAAACAACAAATCCCCCTCCTCCCCCCCCCCCCCCCCCCCCCAAATAAAAAGAATGAAAAGAAACAGCAAGACTGTTAGTGAAACGCATTGATGATAATAAAGAAACAACAACTAGCAAAAAAAAGCAAATATCAGGGTTTTTATGGAAACACCCGGGTAAAAGAAAAGGAGAAAACAACAACCATAACAAAAGCGGGGTTATTAGTGAAACAATGTTACAATAATAAAAACAAACATAAAAACAAAACAATAAACAGGACAACAACCCAAACAGGAAGCGGGGTTACTAGCGAAACAATGTAATAATAAAAAGAAATAAACAAACCAAAAACACAAACGAATAATCCAATACAAAAAGCGGGGATACTAGTGAACCAATGTAATAGCAATAAAAACAAACAAACAAAACAATAAACAAAAACAAACCCAAAACAAAAAGCGGGGTTATTAGTGAAACAATAGGATAATACACAAAAAGCAAAGTAAAACAAACAAAAACAAAGCAAAAACCAGGATTGCACCTGAAACAATGTGACAATAATTCAATCAAATCAAATAAAACAATACCACTTTGGGGGGGGGTATAATCATAATAATAACAATAATAATGTATGGAATTTATATAGCCCTGAATCTTGTAAAGCAACAAATCAAAGCACTGTATACCATGCAAGAGTTTGTTAGCTTAGGAAAAGCTGCAATTCTATGACTTTTTACACCTAAACTCTGCTAACATTTACTTTTTTTATAATCAGGTTTGAATGTCATATAATGTCTGTACTTATTAAAACTGTTGAAAAATTTTTTTTAAATTTTCTTTTAGAACGCAAAAGACAGGCAGAAGAGGATTGAAAGATCAACAAAAAAAAGGTTAAAAGGTAATTTTAGCCTTACCCCTACCCTACCACCCCATCTGCCCCCCCCCCCCCCCCCCCCCCCCCCCCCCCCTTTTTTTTTTCTCTCTCTCCCCCCTTCCTCTCTCGTTTCCCTCTCTTCTCCTCTTTCCTCTTGCTCTCTCTCTCTCTCTCTTCTCCTGTTTTGCTCTCTCTCTTCCTGACCTTATGAATTTGGCTTTTACCCCCCCCCCCCCCCCCCCTTTTCTTTTCCCTTGTTTTTATTGTAGGGTTTTACCGTTTTGAGTTTATTTCATTATTGACATATATCTGCATGTAAAAACAAAATAAGTTGGGTGATCGTCCCCTTTTTGAGAATTTTTATTTAGATTATCATGAAAACAACCCACCCACCTCTCCCCTTCCTCTCTCTCTCTCCTCTCTCTCTCTCCTTCTCTTCTCTCTTTCTCTCTCTCTTTTTCTCCCCCCCCACCTCTCTTCTTTCTCTTACTTGACCTTATAGATTTGGGGTTTTTTTGTTTTTTTTTTCTTTTCTTCCTTGTTTTTATGTGTGAGATATTGGTATTGAGGTTTTTTTTTTTTTAATTATAAAATTTTTTTATGAGTAATTTAAAAAATGGTGGCGGGGTGAAATTTTTCCCAACAGGAGAAAATAGGTGCCCCCTTTCCCCCCTAGCCTGTGGGGATCCCTTTGGGGAGTGGGTACCCCCTTAGCTCCCCATCGGGTTACTGAAGTCATGGAAGGCAGGTGAGGATGATGTTTGGCAGCCGAAAAGTTTTTGGGAAAAAGGTCACACTTCAATGTGTTTGGGATGATACTAATGGTACAATGGCTAAAACCAGTTGAGCATGCTCCTAAGGAAAATAATTGAGCCCTAAGGTATCCTCTCAAAGAATGTTGGTAATCAGAAAAAAAAAAGGGAATACAGATAACAGCGTGAAGGGGGCTTCCAGTTTATCTGGAAGTTCCTCGCTCGGTAGGGTGGATTATGTGCGCAGGTAACCCTCGATCGTCATCCAGCGACTGTCCGCATCAGAAAACCTCTCAGAAGGGGTACTGGAACGTAGGGACTATGCTACAAAAAGGAAAATTGGAAAATCCAACAGGAAATGGAAAGAATGAACCTCAATATACTAGGCCCTTTAAAGAAGTGAGATGGAAAGGAGCAGTGCATAAAAATCCGACAACTACACCATTCTTTACTCAGGAAGAGATAAACACCAGAAAGGAGTGGGGCATGATTCTAGATCAAGAAACCTCAAAGCCATCAAAGGGTTTTTTCTGGGACGGTAAATGACAGTCCTGATAGTAAAATTTAAAGGGCACACCTTTCGACATTGGAATGTACAAGTATATGCACCAAAACAGTGATAAAGATGACGCAGAAATTGAGGAGTTTTATGAAAATATCGAAAAGGAAAATAAAGCAACTGAAGTCTCAAGATATCAGAAATAATGGGTTTGACCTCAATTCAAAAGGTAGGAAAAGGAAAAAATGAAACCTCAGTAGGCCCTTTTGGGAATAGGAGTGAGAAATGAAAGAGGAGAGCGGCTCACGGATAGGTGAAAGGGAAACAAAAGTGGCTGTCATGAACACATGGTTTGAAAACCATCCAAGAAGATGCTGGACATGGAAAAGCCCTGGCGACAGAACCAGGAATCAAATAGATTACATCCTGATTCAAGAACGCTTCCGTAACTCTATAACATCTTGTAAGTCCATGCCAGGTGCAGACTGTGGAAGTGATCAGGGTCCCAGTTATGGGAAAAATGCGACTAAAATTGAAAAAGTTGTCAAAAGCAAAAGAACACCAAAACTGCAAATGAACATGTACAATATGACGAAGAAATCAAAGAAAAATACAAGATCAAAAGTGGAAACAAATTCGATGGCCTAGTCAACTCACCACTACAGAGGAAAAATGGCAGATGATTGAAAGATAGCATCAGCAAGGCAGCAAAAGAATATTTACCAGTCATAAATAGAAAGGAACATAAGAAATGGATGAGCTCCGAGATTTTAAAAAACCCTAATGGAAAACAGGAGAAAGGCAAAAGTAATGAAAAGAAGTATAAAAGAATCGACAAAAATGGTTAAGAAAAATGTAACCAAGCCCAAGGGAAAAAAGGATCAATATGCAGTGCAAGGAAATTGAAATGAATGCAAATTTGACAGCAAAATTTTGCATGAAAAAAATAAAAGATGTGACAGGGAAGAAATCATCGCAAAAACAGGTTGTATGTCATAGATTGGTTTATCATGGAAAAAGAAGATATTCTTAACAGGGGTCAGAATACATCGTAGAGTTATACCACGGACGACAAGGTCACCTCTCATATAGCAACGAAGATGGTCACATAATCATGGAAGACGAAGTGAGAAAATGAAAACCCAAAAGATGAAAAGTGGTAAGGCGCAAGGACCTGATATACCAAAGAATGATAACAGCCCGGATGATGTGGAATTTAAAGGGAGTCACAAAAACTACTAAACAATATATTGACACAGGAGAGATTCCGTATGAAGAAGTCCATCTACATTGCGATCCCTAAGAAACTGGGTTACAGCTTAATGTGACCAACATGTACAACAGCTGATGAGTCCCCCTCCCCCAAAGTTCTTTTACGAATACTCATGAAGAGAATGAGAAATAAAAATACTCCCCAGAAATAATTATCAGAAACGCAAATTTGGGATTACATGGCAGACAAAGGGCACCTGAAATGAATCTTCACATTGAAAACTCTTAGGGGAAAGATCCATCGAGGTCCAGAAAAAACCTGTACCTCTGCTTCATTGACTACTCAAAGCGTTCGACAAAGTACGACACTCCCATTTGTTTGATATTCTGGAGGGCTATACATCGACGGGAAAGATCTTCGAGTCCTCAGAAACTTTTATTGGGAACAGGAGGCAACCATTAGAGTTGACAATGAATCAGTCAATAAAACAATCTTGCAGGGTGTGAGGAGGGCTGGTTCTCGCCTGATTTATTTAATGTATATAGTGAAATAATTCTACAAAAATATTGAGAATTTATGAGGGAATTAGTGTATGTGGCCACAAAATCAACAACCTGAGATATGCAGATGCCACAGTCCTTATCGCCGACTCTGAAGAAAAGCTGCAAAAGATTTTAACAACAGTAACAGACGAAAGCGAAAGAAAGGATTACAGCTCAATGCAAAGAAACAGAATGCATGGTGATCTCGAAAAAGCTGTTATACCCCAATGCAACATAGCCTGTAAAGGAGAGAGAATCAGACAAGTAAACCCCCTTTAAATACCTTGGTTGTATATCACCCCGGACGCAAGTGTGACACAGAAATCAAGAAGGAATCAGTCAATCTAAGGCAGCTTTTAACAACATGAAATGCATTTTTTCAAACAGTAAGATAAGCCTCAAGACAAAGATCCATGTTGTGAGAGCCTACGTATAGTCCATTCTTCTGTACGGATGTGAGTGCTGGGCCCTAGCCAAGGAACAGACAGCGCTAGAAGCATGGAAATGTGGTTCATCCGGGAATCATGAAAATCTCCATGGACAAAAAGAAAAACAAACGCAGAAGTAATGGAAATGGCTGGGTACAAGAGATCCCTTCTCAACACCATCAGAGAAAGACAGCTTAAATTTTTCGGCCATATAATCAGGGCTGACGGACTAGAGAAACTGTTATGGAGTGGCAAAATCTGTTGAAACAAGAGCAGAGGAAGACAACGAACAAAATTCACAGATAGCTTAAACAAATTCGCAACGAATAAAGAGGGCACCAACAATGAGCTCACGAGAGGGACCAAGAACAGGGAAGAATGGAGAGCCATGATCGTGGATGTCTGCAGGACCAGACCGGACACTTGAAGAAGAAGAAGAATCAAAATAAATGTTGAAGGTGATGGTATACTGTTTTGAGAAGTATATATTTAGTACCATCTCTGAAACACATACACACACACGCACACACACACGCACACACACACACACACACACACACACACACACGCACACTCTCTCTCTCTCTCTCTCTCTTGCTCTCTCTTTCTCTGTATTGTGGCCTAAGACCGATATGCAATTAATTCATTCTCTCTCTCTCTCTCTCTCTCTCTCTCTCTCTCTCTTCTCTCTCTTCTCTCTCTCTCTCTCTCTATCTCTCGGGGGGGGGGGAGGGGGACGTTTCCGGTAGTTGATATGTAAACAGCTGTTGAATGAAGCTCCGCATTCAAGTGTAAATTTTGCGTTCCTGTGCCTTTGCCTGAGACTGTGAGGGGACTAAAAGACATCATGCCAGAGGTGGCTTTAAGTTTCAGGCCCATGTGTGGCTACTTTGTGGCCACCTTCATTGTATTCATGTCTCGACGTGCAATGTTGAGAAAATCATTGTATATTCCGACATTGAAGTTGGGCAGGCTGCATGACGGTAACTTGCTCCTCGCCTATTTGTACCTAGGCGTTTTTCTGTATCGGTGTGGCGATGTTGAGCTGAACCCTGGACCTGGCCCCAGTGGAAGGAAGGACAGTCTGCGCCAAACCCAGCTGAACACCGGTGCTGGTTCCGCTTCATCATCTCCTAAGAGGACAAGTCGGGAGCCTACGCTGAAGGACATCGCAGCAAACCTGCAGGAGCTGACCTCCATGTTTAAAGAACTGAAGGAAGAGGTGAGGCAAGTCAAAGAGACATGTTCAGGAATTCTGAATGAAATGGCATCCTTGAAAGAGACTGTTACTGAACTGAAACAGGAAAACCAAAGACTGAAAGAACAAAACGAAAAATTGTGTGAAAAAGTGGAAAAGCTGGAATTAAAGACTGATGACTTGGAGGGGCAATCTAAAAGAAACAACATCCTTTTCTATGGCATACCAAGACAGGACAATGAAACTCGTGACGACTGTGAAAAACTGATCAAAGACTTACTGACTGACAAACTAGGACTGAGTCATGACATGGAGTTTGACAGGATCCATCGTCTAAATAGAAACCCTAACTCACCTATCATAGGGAGATGTGCATTCTACAGGGATAAGGAGATGATTCTGAAGGCTAAACGCAAACTCCGTGGAAGCAATGTCTTCATTGGAGAAGACTTCATTCACTCCACGTGTGCGTGATATCAGAAGGAAACTTGTTCCGCATTTGAAGGATGCCAGGAAAGATGGGAAAAGAGCGTTCATGGTCTTTGATCATCTGATCATTGATGGCGAGAAAGCTATCTGGACGAAAGTCCAGATCCCACAAATACCGTCTAGCAATCTGGCTGGCCTACTTTAAAACTAAACCCATGAGAGGGAACATATTAAAATCAGTCACCGCCTGCATTCAATTTTGCCCCCTCTCCTCCACGTGCAAACTGCACTGAATTTTGTCCTGGGCTTGTCCCACAGGCTGCTGACACGTAACTGTGTCAAAGTTGCCAGCTACTGTCAGTGCCCACGTAAAGTGTGTGAATCAGCTCCTGTTTTCTGGCCATTCAAATTCAAATACACGATCTAAAAACGAAACTAATATAATTATGTGAAAAAAAAAGTTTTGATCATGATAACGCTATTAGGTGTGTGTGTGTGCGTGCGTGTACGCGAGCATTGTGTGTGTGTGTGTGTGTGTGTGTGAGAGAGAGAGAGAGAGAGAGAGAGAGAGAGAGAAATCAAATCAAAATTTTAATTTAATCCATGTTGTGCTTACCTTTGGCATTGGAATGTCAGTGGGTTGGTGTCTGAGATAAACAATAAAATAAAAAGTTTTGTTACATTATGATGCTGGTTACCAGATACTGTATGGAAACTTTTGTGGGAAATTTATAGTTGAACATGTTGTAGCTGTTGTTGTTTTTCTTACAATTGCAATGCATTAGAAACCAGCTAGCTATTCAATTCATAAACAAAAAAAGGTCCAGAAAGATAAATTGTTGGATCAAGAAGGAACTTTTGTTATACATTAAAGGAATTAAACATCACTGAAGTAATGTTAGTATGTTCATTTTATCAAAATGTCATTTAAGGTTTGGAAAAGGATGTATTATGTGCTTGTGTTTATCTACTACTAGAAAATCATTTTGATGTTAATAGTGGTATGCTTATGTCTGAAAGATAGTTCCAGATAAGATTTTAGAGCTTTAAGATGTGCATGTATTGAAGAAAAGAGATTTAATTAAATTGACTGTAACTATTGTCCCAGATATCATAGATAAAGATTCTCATTGCTTTAGTATTACAGGCACGTCACCATGTTTGGATTACAGTTGCTCCGGTTAGTGCATAGAGTGGAAATATGGTAAATATATGATAAATATGTGTATAAGTCTGAATGTATGTATTCTAATTTGGTAAATTTGCTGGATTTGATCATGGTTGTTTTGTGTGTATCAGACACAGGTAAAAGTGTAATGATTATATTTTGTTATCTGCTGATTTGTATAAAATTTATAGATAGATGGCACAACCTGAAATGAACATAATCAAACAACGAAGATTTCCCTTTTCAGGTTATTTGAACCTTTTGCTGTCAAAGATATCTTGTGCTTTATGTTGATCTACATATTGTAAATGGCATGTTTACAGATTAAGTTTTGGAACACCTTGCTATTGTTTGGCTTTGAAAGTGGTGTATTGTACCCCCTTCAGTAAGAGGCAATGGCCTATACTGAATAAACCAGTTCGAGTTCGAGTTCGAGTTCTCTCTCTCTCTCTCTCTCTCTTCTCTCTCTCTCTCTCTCTTCTCTCTCTCTCTCTCCTCCCTCTCTCTCTCTCTCTCTCTCTCTCTCTCCTCTCTCTCTCTCTCTCTTCATTGTTGTTGTGTATTCTAATAAAGGGCATATTGATACTTTCTATTTTCAATGTTACTTTGGACTTGTTGACTGTACTTGAGCTCCAGTGAATCTCCTATTTTAATATCTTATTATCACGTGTAACAACTATGTGTACTATTCTACAATATGAAGGTGTTCAATTTTATGATCTATAAGTTTGGCTCTCTCTCTCTCTCTCTCTCTCTCTCTCTCTCCTCTCTCTCTCTCTCTCTCTCTCTCTCTCTCCTCTCTCTCTCTCTCTGTGTTGTTATTGCTGTAGTTGTTACTTTGTTTTTTGTAGTTGATTTTTTTGGGTTTTTCGTTTGTTTGCTTTTTGTTTTGGTGTATGTGTGTGTGTGTGTGTGTGTGTGTGTGTGTGTGTGTGTGTGTGTGTGTGTGTGTGTATGTGTGTGTGTGTGTGTGTGTGTGTGTGTGTGTGTGTGTGTGTGTGTGTGTGTGAAGGGGGAACGGTGCTGGAGTTTTTTTGGTTTTTTTATGTGTTTTTTTCTCATTTGTTTGTTTGTTGTTGTTTTTTCTTGTTTTTTGTTTGTTTGTTTGGGAGGGTGTTTTTGTCTGCATTTTTGTTTGTTTGTTTGCTTGCGTTTTTTTTTTTTGGGGGGGGGGGGGGGGGGTTCTGGGTTTTTTTGTTTTTCTTTTCCTCGTCTGGGGTTGTTTGTTTGTTTGTTTTTTCTTTTTCTCTCTTTTTCTTTCAAAAAAAAAGTTTTTCCCTTTGCTTGTTCTTCTTGAAAGTATGAGTACTGAGTGCATTTTTAAATGTGACCCCACGGGCGGGGACTAGATGTAAAAAAGCACATGAGTACTTATTCATTATCCTGGAAAAAAAGAATTTGTTTCTATTACTTACAATGTGTAGATGTTCTTTTTATGACTTTATTGGCTTTTCCCCCCTCTTTATTATGTGAGTGTATGGGTATTGCACTTATTTTATTATCATGACACTCAATTTGCATGAGTATAATTAAAAAGTGTTTGTGTTGATCGTGTGCTATGTGAGTATTACATATTTAGTATTATCCCTTAAACATCCCCCACCCACCCCCGACACACTCACACACTCACACACACACACACACACACACACACACACACACACACACACACACACACACACACACACACACAAATCATGTGATCTCGATCCTATACCTGCTTCTCTTCTCACTCAGTGCATTCCACAGCTCATACCCACTATCGCGAAAATAGTAAACTCATCTCTTCTCTCAGGAATTTTCCATCATCTCTCAAAACTGCTATAGTTACACCTCTACTCAAAAAGCACGACCTCGACCCTAACAATCTGAAAAATTACAGGCCTGTTTCTAACCTACCTTTTATCTCTAAAGTCCTTGAAAAAGTTGTTCTGAAACAACTCAATAGCCATCTTCATTCCAACAATCTCCTTCCCCCTTTTCAGTCTGCCTATCGTGCCAACCACAGCACCGAGACCACCCTAGTCCACACCTTAAACACGCTTTTGCACGCTTCTGACTCAGGAAGAATCTCCCTTCTCACTCTCCTCGACTTGTCTGCATCCTTTCACACTATAGACCACTCAATTCTTCTCTACCGTCTCCAAAACACGTTTGGTATTAAAGACACAGCCCTCACCTGGTTCAGTTCATACCTTACAGACCGATTCCACACAGTTACAGTAAATAAGATTCAATCAGCACCTGCCAAACTGGAATGTGGAGTCCCACAGGGGTCAGTTCTCGCCCTGTTCTTTTCACTCTCTACACTGCCCCACTTTCACATATAATAAACCGTCATCAAATCAGCCATCATTTTTATGCAGACGACTCTCAGATTCTTAGCAGTAAAACTCCCCAAAATCTGCCTTCTCTCTTGACACATATGTCCTGCTGCCTTCAAGATATCCAAAATTGGATGATAGAGAACAAGTTGCAACTAAATGCAGATAAAACCCAAGTTATGCTTATAGGGACCAAACACAAACTGTCTTCCATAACAACAGCTTCAATAGAATTCGGCAATACGTCTGTCCCTCTAACCACTGTAGTGAAATATCTAGGGGTAGTTATTGATAGCACACTCTCCATGCAAAAATTCATCACCCAAACCTGCCAGTGGTGCTACTATCAATTACGGCGCATTAGTGCAGTTCGAAAGTATCTGTCCACTGATGCAACATCCAAACTAGTCACATCTCTCATTCTCTCACGTCTGGACTATTGCAATTCTCTTCTGGCTGGTCTGCCAGCATCATCTATCCACCCTCTTCAACGTATACAAAACTCTGCAGCTCGACTAGTCCTCAGAAAGAAAAAATCTGAGCACATTACTCCTCTCTTGCGATCTCTCCACTAGCTGCCTGTGCCACAAAGAGTAAACTATAAGATCTGTACCCTCTGTTACAAAAGTCTCCACAAAACAGCACCTTCCTACCTCTGTGAATGTCTTCACTTGTACACTCCTTCTCGTTCCCTCCACTCTGCTGCAGATACCTTGTGCTTAAGAATACCTAGATTCAACCAGTCCACTGTTGGCCGTCGCTCTTTCTCTGTTTCTGGTCCAGTGATCTGGAACGACCTCCCTCTCTCTCTTCGTCAAAAGCCTACTTACGATGCTTTTAAATCCAGCCTAAAGACGCATTTATCCTAACTTAAGATTAACCTAAGATTCTCCCCTCCCCTCTTGTTTCATCGCATTTATGTCCCTGCCCTGAATAACCAACTCCACCCCCCCCCCCCACCCCCCTCTGCCTGCCCGAGTGTACAACCTTTGTGTTTTTGTGTGTGTATGTGTGTGTGTGTGTGTGTGTGTGTGTGTGTGTGTGGTGTGTGTGTGTGTGTGTGTGTGTGTGTGTGTGTGCGCACGCGAGCGTGTGTTTAATTTGTATTTCTAAAAAACTGTTAATGTGCGCGTGTGTGTGTTTACATTTGAATTTGTAAAAATCTATTAATTGTAACTGACTGCATGTGAAAGACTAGGATGAATGATAGGGCTTTGATTTGTTTATTTGCAAGACATAGCCCTGTATAAATTCCATGTATTATTATTATTATTACACACACACATACACACACACACTCACTCACTCACTCAATCATATTCTCTCCCTCAATGACTGTATAGGTTTAGATTTCTTCTTTGTTTTGTTTCTTGTTTTTATTGTGTGGATGTATGGTTATTAAATATATTTCATTATCATGACATATAATTTGAAACGAGTATAATCTTAAATGAGTGTTGATGGGATCGCATACTGTTTTGGGAATTATATATTGGATATTATCTCTGAAAAACACACACACACACACACACACACACACACACACTCTCTGTCTCTCTGCCTCTATCTCTCTCTCTCTCAACTTTTATCGTCTTGCTTATAGTTATAGTATATCCTGATGAAGGATTCATATTTTATATTTTCAATACTTTATTGGACTTGCCTCTGTACTTAAGTTTTAATGAGTGCCATATTTCAATATCTTATAATTATGTGTAACAAGTATTTGTACCATTTGACAATGTGTAGATGTTTATCTTTATGACTTATTAAGTTTGGTTGTGTTATTTTTCTTGGCTCTGTCGTTGTTCTTGTTGTTGTGTTGTTGTTTGTCTGTTTATCTCTTTTTTATAATATTTTGTTGGTTTGGTTTTTCCTACACTTTTGTTTGTTTGTTTGTTTTGGTTGGGGTTTTTTGGGGGTGGGGGTGGGGTCTTTTTAGGGTTTTCTTTTATTTGCTTGCTTTGGGGGGGGGGTGTTGTTGGGGGGGAGCTGTTTTGAAAAGGGTAATTTCCCCTTGTTTTTATTGTGAAGCTGTATAAGTGTTGGGTTATTATCATTAAGATGTATCCCTAACGGGCGGGGACTGGATGTAAAAAAGCACATGTGTGCTTATTCATTATCCTCGAAATAAAAGAATTTGTCATTGTCATTGTCATTGTATCCATCTCTCTCGCTCTCGCTTTTTCTCTTCCCCTCCCCCCCCACACACACACATACACAGAGTGTCTGCCTTATATGCTTTCTCGCTCTCTCTCTCTCTCTCTCTCTCTCTCTCTCTCTCTTCTCTCTCTCTCTCTCTCTCTCTCTCTCACACACACACACACACACACACACACACACACCACACACACACACACACACAACACACAGCATATAATCCTGCGTTCTATGCTTTAAGACACACGCACACACACAAACAAACACACACACACCAAAGGCCTTTGAGGATTAAACTAAGGGTTCAGAGTTTCTCTCTCTCTCTCTCTCTCTCTCTCTCTCTCTCTTCTCTCTCTCTCGCTTGCTTGCTCTCCTTCTCTCTCATGTTGACCAAAACCTTTTATGAATAAATGATTATTAAGACTTTAGAGTTCTCTCTCTCATACACACTTACACACACACACTCATACACACTCACACACACTCACAAATACACACACACATATACACATATGCCACACACAACACACACACACACACGCGCGCGCGCGCGCGCACGAGTCTAAGTCTGCCTCCTATGCTTTAAGATCTTCAACTTATAAGACAATTTCTAGAATCTTACTAGGTACCAAGTACATGATACACTTTATTAGCTGAAGAGGACTAAATGTGACCTTTTGTTGACTCCTTCACATAAAGGACGTCCCTTGCCTCGTCCAGCGTTGTCTGTCCTAGTTATGAGCAAAATGCCAAACGCTGCCGTTAAGCACCTGACAACTCAGGCCCAGCCATCCCACTTGGGCATAAGAGAGAATAGTTGTCTTTCGTCTTTCTGGAAAAAAGGCAGGAGAATGGACCAAGAAGGCAGAAATTAGATAAGAAGGAGGTGACATAAGGAAAAGGAACAAGGCAGAAATAAAGAGAGTGATAGAAAAGAATGAATTCCAGCACATAATTTCCAGAAGGTGACGATGGTATTTATACTGACAGCCCCCCACCCCTACCCCTACCGGCATCCCAACCAGGAAACATATAGGATGATATTCAAATGAATGGGCTGATAGATCTGCTAAAAAAATGCAAATAATGACAGTAGATCCACAGCATTGAGTATTCCTTTATCCTTAGGAGAGGGCTGCAGATTATTAGAACAGGCATCCTTGAATAAATTAATGGAGTTATATCAGCAAAAAGGACAACAGCAAAAAGGACAATTTCCTAAGAGGGTTCTAAGTAGGAAGAGCGTGTTTGACCACTAGACTGCCTTACCCGGAAATTTTCCGGGGCTAAACGTGCACCCTATACCCCAACAACCCGGAAAAATTTCCGGGGTGTCGAACCGAAGTAAACAAGCCTGCTTCCTTGACTACAGTTAAAGGGAAAGAACTCAAAAATTAATGGAGGTCACTTTCCTGTTGCTTGGCAACACCCAGCTGCAAAACCGGTAGCAAAAACGATAGTTTTTTAGCTCGTATTTTGTGTTGTTATGCATGACTGCTTGGGAAGTTCGTGTTCAAAATGGCTGACACTTCTTGTTGAAGGCATAAATAACTTTACACAGCTGTATAATTGCCAAATAAAACTGTAGATTTACCTAACTGATGAAAACATCGTGTATGATTCAGCTGATCGTGCATTAAAAAAAAGAATGAGATTTGGCCTAGACATATGTTTGACGTTATTGAGATCAGGGGGTACTCAGAATGACAGTGGTGATAAATAAATCGTATTTTTGGTCAATTTTTTTACATTTTAAATAGATTTTCGCAGTGAAATATCATGCTAACTAATTTGAGCTTGCCTCGAAGTAATCTACGATATATATATATATATATATATATATATATATATATATATATATATATATATATACTGTCATTGGGAAGACTATCAGGAATATTCATGTAGTAGTTTCTGAGTAAGAGGGATATGAACATAGCAGTGGTACATAAGAATTTTATTCCCCGCATATAGGGTGCACATGCACTGGGCAGTTAAGAGGTTGAAGACAGTATCCATAAAAACACCTCATACTGATGTTGTCAGAGACAGACAACTCAAGGCATTATTCTTCAGAATGAGACTAAATGTATTTGTTACAAAATTCAGCAAAAATGTTGAATGCTTATAGGGAGATTATATTTCCAATGATCGTATCATACTTGATTGCCAGAACTTAAAACCCTACTTGCCTCTCACCTCTCAGACCTATTGAAGAACATTTCAATGATGTAGATAACGTTTGATATGCTAAAGGTTTACAGTCAAGTTCCATAAGACGTTTGTTATAATTATTGGAGTTTTGTTTTTTGCCTTCTTTTGTGTTATCATTAATTAGTTATGCTGTTTAGTGTGTTTTGTTTGTGTTTATAATGTATTCAAGCACACACACACACACACACACACACACACACACACACACGCACGCACGCACGCACGCATGCACGCACACATACACACACACCACAGTTCTCTCCCATATGGACCAACAGCCTTTAATGATTAAATTCAGCGTTCTCTCTCCCTCGCTATCTCTCTCTCTGATGAAGGACGTATTTATATTTTGTATTTTCAGTTTTATTGGATTTGTTGACTGTACTTGAGTTTTAGTGAAGGTCTTATTTCAAGATCTTATTGATGAGTGTACCAACTATGTGTACCTTACTTATAATGTGTAGATGTTCATTTCTATGACTTTACAAGTTTGGCTTTTTCTTTTCTTGTTGTTTTGGGGTTTTTTATAAGTTTTGTTTTGTTTTATCCCTTTGTGTTTACAGTGTGAGTGTAAGATTATTAGGCTTATTATTATGATATATTCATATGGGCGGGGACTGAAGGTAAAAAAGCGCATGGATGCTTATTCATTATTTTCGAAAATAAAAGATTTTGACATTGTCTTTGTCTGTCTGCCTCTCTGTTTGTCTGTTCTCTCTCTCTCTTCTCTCTCTCTCTCTCTCTCTCTCTCTCTCTCTCTCTCTCTCTCTCCTCTCTCTTTTTTTTTTTTTTTTTTTTTTTTTTTACACACATACACACACACACATCCTTTCAGATCTGTTAAATTCATCATTAAACAACATATATCACATAAGAGATCCCAACGAAGCTGCCGAATTTTGGACTGATACATTTATATCAGTGTACAACAAACATGCCCCGTTCATAAGAAACAGAGTTAGGGAAGTAATTAAACCACCTTAGATAACAAAAAAATATTGAATCCGAAATACATTTGAGGAAAACTATCTTAAAACACACGGAACAAAAGAACAAAATAAAAGGCAAAGGGTAAAGTCAGCTCAATAAAACGTAGATCTAAACGGGACTACTTTCAAAAATTATTACTTACAACAAACGCTTTTCGACAGATATGGAAAGCTATAAATATACTAACCCAATGACAATGATCTAAAACTCAACAAGTTATCAAAGACATATCGACAGATCAACTGATAGCCATTTTTCAAATATTGCCCCAAAAAGTCATATCACCTGACAGATCAAGAGAAAACCATCTTCACCATTTAAAACAATACATGGAATCAAAACCAATAAATGTTCCCTTTTATCTACCTCCAATGACCACTTCAGACCTACTTGAGAGCCTGGCTCTTAAACACAAGTCAGGAACACCTGACCTGGATGACTTAGATGGAAAATATTAAAACTTTCATGCCCACTGATTTTGTACACACTTACCTACTTATATAATTTGTGTATAAAAATTGTTTTCCTTTCAAGTTTAAGCAAGCAAAAGTTGTACCGATATTCAAACCAGGTAATTCATGTGTGTATGTTTGTCCGTGGTGTCCGACGGGGAGGCAGCTGCTGTTTTGGAAACTGGGCAGAAATGTGATTATAGTGGAGATGCCTTGCCCACAGTACATCCCCGCTCTCTCGGCCAAGTGGGCATAAAGACAGTCAGGGTTGGAGATGTTCTCCAAAGGCCAACCAGCCCCCATGGCTGCAGCACATAACTACTGTGGGAGTCAAGTCTCATAGTCAGTGAGTCATAGTCGATCACTAAAGACTAAGCTGTAAAGTGGAATTCCATGAGTGGAAAAGCCACTGGTCATATATCCTCTCACTTTGCTGTTGCCCCCAGCGTCAATGGTTTAATCAAGAACTGTGATAAAGCCCAGGCGCTGACGGCGTGGTAATTCATACAATCCATCGAATTACAGATTAATGTGTATATTGTCTGTCTTATCAAAACCAACTGAAAAATACATACAAAAATCCCTATATTCTTACTTTATTAACACCAAACTGATGAATGAGAGTCAGTCAGGTTTTCGTAAAAACTATTCCTGCCATACAGCTCTTACACAAATCACCGACAGTTTTTTGAATAATGTAAATGAAAATAAATCCACTGGTCTCTTTTTGTTGACTTCAAAAACGCCTTTTATGTCATTAATCAAACTTTGTAGCTGCGTAAATTATACTTGTTCAAACTAACACCAGAGATTATACATTTTCTAGCCAGGGTTTTTTTTTGGGTCAGATAGAAAGCAATTAGTGACAAGTAATGATCTAACATCAAATTTAGGCGCTGATAGATATGGCATTTCACAAGGGTCAGTCTTCGGACCTCTTTTGTTTTCAATCTGTCAATGATTTACCTTGGTTTTTAAATTGTAACTGTGAAATGTTCACAGATGATACATCCCTGCTCTGCAGCAATTCAGATCCTCATAGGTTAACAGTTAATTTACATGATAATATCCACAGACTAGTCAATTGGACTCAGTTGAACCATATGACTTTGAACGCAGAAAAAAACAAAATGCATGTATGTTTCAGCAAGACCAAAAAGGCAGAAAATGAAATCCAATTTCAAACCTTTATTTATTGAGAATGAACGAGTTGAAGAAGTTGATGCTCATAAAATTATAGGTGTCACTATTGACAACAACTTGACTTGGACAGGCCATGTTATGGGGGTGCTGGGAAAACGTCTATCCAACAGGCTTCTTCAGTTATCTAAAAAAAAATTAATTCTTGATAACAATTCTCTGAAATTCTTCTTTTGTGGCCATATTTTGCCTATTAATGACGATGCGTCAACACTATGGTACAATTGCAGTGACACAAATTTGAAGTTTATCCATCAAAAGAGCATTAAAGTTGGTACTATTAAAATCAAATACTTTATCTGTTACTGACTTCAAGCAAAGCAAGATACTCACATTCCGAAATAGGCTTTTCTTCAACAAAGCTGTATGAATGCATAATGTTATAGGCGGAAATGCTCCTCCAAAGATAACCAATGCCTTCAAAACAAATAAACACAGGCACAATCATTCGCTATCATTTTGAAGACCGACATATTATGACATCTTTTATTTACAGGTACTTTACTACATTGTCTGGCCTCGCTTGTTGAGGGTGATTTGGTTGCTCTGTTGTTGTTGTTGTTGTTGTTGTTGTTGTTGTTGTTTTCTATATCTCCCCTTTTTCTCGGTAACCAACCACGCCACCTGTGGAATTTTATTTTCTCCCCAGACTACTGTCCGACTGATTGAGTTATACACACATTGTGTGCTATAGAGTGGTAATTGATTTTACTCCTTTCTTCACCCTTCCACCCTTATACCTCTATCAAGTATTCACTCCCCCTCCTATTATTATTATTATTATTATTATTATTATTTATTGTCTCTCGTTTCTTCTTTATCTTTACCATTCTTGTACACATTAATACATTCCTCACAAAACTAACTTGAATAGATGTATTCAAAACACAATTCATGGACTTCCAAGGATGGTTTACGAATTTTGACACCTAAATATAAACATTGCAGTCAATAAAATCGAAGATATAACAAGACTCATCACAAACCAAGGCAAACCATTTCATATACTAAGGCTTTCCGAGTCAAGACTTTCAGAACACATAACCAACACTGACATTTCCATTCCAGGATAGAAAATCGTGCGAAAAGATCTGCAAAAGCCCAAAGAATCAGGCATCTTAATCTATATTAGTGAGTCTGTAATGTTCAAACGTCTTTTCCAGCTTGAACGTTATGAGGTAGAATCTATCTGGATGGAAGTAGCTATAAAAGATACACCACCTATTACAATGGGGTTCTGCTACAGAAATCCAACAGAAATAAAAAAATGGATAGACAAGTTTGACTCCATGATAAACGTAGCCCTATTAGAATCTAGGGAACTTATCTTACTAGGTGACTTTAATATTGACCTAGCAAAAGTAAACAACTAATGGACCCAAGTTATGAACTCATTCAATCTTCACTAATTAGTTACTTCACCCACAAGATTCACATCAAATTCTAACACAATCATTGATCACATCTATGTATCAGACCCTAAAAACATTACTGTGTCACTGTATATAACTGAAGGGATCTCTACCCAGTCAGTACCACATGGTCAAAAAAAGGAACAAAAATTCCTAAAACTGGCCATAAAATTATAACCTATCGTTCTTTTGCATAATTTAATGAGCAGCTTTTCTTACTAGAGTTAAGCAGTTCCATGCTCTCGGAAACATTCAATATTACTGATCCAGACCTGGCCATTGAGTTCTGGATAAAAGTTTTTACTGAAATCTATAACAAACATGCCCAAATAAAAATCATAAGGACCAAATATGTCCGCAAACCGCCTTGATTTAAAAAGGAACTAGAAGAAGCATGTTATCTTAGAGATTTCTTAAAAGAAAAAAAATATTAATGGGAGTCCAAAAAAAAAAAAGAAATGCAACAAAAACTTGGAGAGAAAAGGAAATATTTCCAAGATATACTATCATCCAAACAAAATTTAAAGACTGTATGGAAGGCAATCAATAAAATAACAATCAATTGTCTTCCAAATCTAATGTAATCAAAGATATTTCTGCTGAAAAACTTAACAAACACTTCATTAATATTTCTTCTAACATAATTAACAATGATAACTTGAAGTCCAATGATTTCAATGAACTAAAACAATTCTGCTAAGAAAAGCATATTTCATCAAAACTCCACATACCATTCATGTCTGTTTCTGAGGTCTATAATTATCTGACTCACCTCAAACAATCAAGAACGCAATTGACTAAAACCAAACATTTTCTTGACTTTCATTCAAGAAAACTATTCTTTCAAGCTTATATACAATCTTCAATAGATAATGCTTCAACCATGTGGGATTTTGCTAGTGCAAACACTATGAAACCATTATTAAGTTTGTATAAACGTGCTCTTAAACAGCTTTTTCTGAAAAAGACAACCTTACTAGAAGTGGATTATACTCAGTTAAATATTCTTCCCCTACACCAAAGACAAAGACTTAACAAAGGCCTCATGATGTTTAAGATAATAACAGGAACTTTTCCCTCATCCTTAAAAGACAAATTCCCAATGAATCACTCCAGAAATACTGAAAAGCCAAGCGGTCCAATCCCAAGAATATATTTGTTCAAATCTAGTTTACTTTACTCAGGCCCTGTGCTGCGGAACTCCTTTCCTGATTCATTTAGACAACAACAATCATTAACAATCTTCAAAAGTAATTTTTCCATCCACCTGATGCATCAAAAATAAAAATCCACACTTGATCTGTTGGAAACAAAGTAAATATATCCTCCCTTACATTATACCAAATTATCCTCTCTCTCCCTTTCCACTCCACCCCCCTCTCTCTCTTTCTCTGTATAAGTGTGAATGTTTTATTTGTATATTGCTATTCTGTTATTGAAAACTGACTTCTAGAAATTATTTTTTCCACTATCGTACTTCTCTGTCATGACTCTAGGACGATCTTAACATGTATAATGAAATCACATATAGTGTTAATGGTGATAGTGTTGATGAATTGAAAACTGTAAGCAATATCATATGGATTCAAAATCTACAGCGTGCTTCCCCCCCCCCCCCCTCCCTCTCTCATGCTCTCCTTTTATTGTTTGTTACAATTAGTATCCTGTTGAATGCTTTATTCAGATTTAATATTTCAGTTTTATTGCGTAAGTTGACTGTACTTAAGATTTGGTGAATGTTTTATTTTGAGATCTTGAGCCTACCAATCATGTATAGCTAATTCCAAAGTGCAGATGTCCTTTTTATGACAATACATGATATTCATAGAGATTTGATGCGTGTTGTGTGTGCGCATGTGTGTGTACGGGGATGCAAGTTGCTTATACAATGTTTGTTTTGTGTAGTTTACTATTGTTGTTGCTTCTCATAAAAGCACAAAGAATTTTTGACGTTTTTTTCTTTTCGCCAAAATGATACTATTTACATGGATTGTTCTCCTTTATATTATGGAGGTTTTGCTTTGGTTCTGTTTTGGTTTTATTTGGAGGGGGAGATTATTCTGTTGTGTTGCCGCTGTTGTTTCGCTCTTGGTTTCTTTGTTATTTTCTCGTTTGTTTCTGTGTCTTCTATTTTGCTTTTTTTCTTACTTGTTACTTTTTCTCTCTCTCCTGTGTAGATATTTTTTTCCGTATACTGTGTGTATTCCTATGGTCTTTATTTTATTTTATTATCATATATACCCCCCCTACGGGCGGGGACCAGATGTAAAAAAGCACATGGGTGGCTATTCTATTATCCTCAATATAAAAGAATAAATAGTTATCCTTGAAATAAAGGAAATTGTTATTGTCAAGAAATAATCTTTACAAAACAAGTTTCTTTGTATTAAGGTTATCAGTTATGGAATAATCTCTCAAGAGAGATAAAAGTATTATCACCAAAAGCCATTATGAAAATTATCTATTAAATAACTGTACAGAACGAATTATAATTCCTCCCTCCTTACTAAATGTGTATTTTTCAACATCCTTAGATTATTTCCTGCACAATCTTTTCCTTTTTTCCCTCCGAATATTGTTATTTACAAAATTTCTAATTTGCATCATGTAGTATAAGTGTGTGCTTGTATAAATGTAAACATGCATCCACGAAAGCACAGTTTCGCGGTGCGGGACCGTTAAATGTGTGTTGCAAATGGTAGTTACCCTCTATTTTCAGGTATAGATTTATATTTATGTAGTAGTAGTAGTAGTGTGGATATATCTGGTCTGCAACAACTCTGTGCAACAGCAGCACAGTATGAACAGGGAGAATGTGGTCTCTAATAAAGAACATGCATACATATTATATTTTACAAGGAAGGCAAAGTGTATACAACTGGTAGTTTTCAACCACCACCCAAGGAAACAGAGGGCTGCACAATTTGCAGGTGTGTCTCAAAATAGTAACACGTCGCCCTGATCACATGGGAGGTAATCTACTTGCCACGCCATCACAACCACCCCGCTCAACTGTACCGCATCCCAAGGTACAATCGTGAACCACTAACTAGCATATTTGATGCTCCAGCCTGTAGGCTACACCATCCTGCTTGCAGCACCAATTTGTAACAGAGAAGAGATACTTGATCTTCCACGACTCTGTACAACTTCTCAACTACAACAGCACAGTATGAACAGGGAGGATGTGGCCTTTAAGAAAGAGGCTGCACAAATATTACATTTTACCACAAAGGCAAAATGTATGCAACCGGTTGTTTTCAACCACCACCAATGACAATGATAATGACAATGACAATGACACATTCTTTTATTTCGAGGATAATGAATAAGCACTCATGTGCCTTTTTACATCCACTCCCCGCCGTAGGGATATATCTTACTAATAACCCAACACTTATACACGCTCACAGTAGAAACAAGGGGAAATAACCCTTTTCAAAACAGTCCCCCCCCCCCAACAAAAAAAACAAAAAACAAAAAACAACAACAACAACAAGGAAACCCTAAAAACACCCCAACCACCCCACCACCACCCCCACCCCCCAACCCCCCCCCCCCCAACCAAAACAAACAAACAAGGAGAAAGAAAAAACATATCAACACACACACACACACACACACACACACACAAAGAGAAAAACAAACAACAACAACAAGAACAACAACAAAACCGAAAAAAATAACAACCAAACTTAATAAGTCATAAAGATAAACATCCACACATTGTCAAATGGTACATATACTTGTTACATATAACAATAAGATATTGAAATAGGACACTCATTAAAACTTAAGTACCGCGGAAAAGCCCAATAAAGTATTGAAAATATAAAATATTAATCCTTCATCAGGATACACTATAACTATAAGCAAAACGATAAAAGGTGAGATATACAGTGACAGAGAGACAGAAGTGTGTGTGTGTGTATTTCAGAGATAATATCCAATATATAATTCCCAAAACAGTACACGATCACCATCAACACTCATTTTTGATTATTCTCGTTCAAATTATATGTCATGATAATGAAATAAACCCTATACCCATACATTCACATATTAAAAATAAGAAACAAAACAAAAGAAGAAATCTAAACCTATACAGTCATTGAGAGAGAGAATGTGTTTAAATGTGTGTGTGTGTGTGTGTGTGTGTGTGTGTGTGTGTGTGTGTGCGTGTGTATGTATGTGTGTGTGTGTGTGTGTGTTTTAGGGATAATACTAATTATATAATACTCACATAGCACACGATCAACACCAACACTTTTTGATTATACTCATACAAATTGAATGTTATGATGATAAAGTAAGTGCAATACACATATACTCACACAATAACGAGGGGAGAAATCCCCAATACAGTCATAAAAAGAACATCTACACATTGTAAGTAAGAGAGAGTCTCAAGGGAAACAGAGCACTGCACAATTTGATAGATAGATAGATATATTAGATATAGATATATATAGATAAATATAGATATACATGTGTGTGTGCATGTGTGTGTGTGTGTTTGTGTGTTTAAGTGTGGAATGTGTTGGATATTGAAACATGATCTGCTGTTATGTTTTTGATTTGTAGTTTCATTGGATTATCATCGTCTTTATTGTTATTTCTGGCAGTAGTAATTGTCATTGTTCATTGATATATTCATCATCATCGTAGTCACCATCGTCATCTTTATTATTTTCGCTTTCTATAAGGTTTGATACTTTTGTTTGTATGTTATTTTTCTTGTTAGTTTTTTTGGGTTTGTTTGTTGGTTTACTTTTTTTCTCTCTTAGATAGATTGCTTGACGAAAAGAAGCATTATTCAATGTACCATCTGAAAATCAAAAGTTGAATTCGACTTTGACTTTTGACACGCTCGCTCGTGGCAGGTCGTGACCTGCTGACCCTGTTGGAATCTGGTTCAAGAGCATTTTTCCTCTGGAGTCAACATCAGTGCCCTCTCCCCAGAAGTCCTTCCAATTAGACTATAAACCGATGTCACGTGCGCGAACGCACGCAAAGCATCTTGCGCATACATTAAAACTTGTTCACTTTTCAGAAGAGTAGGCCATGGTTTACCCGTGAGAAGGGATGACATAATTTACAAAACTGCATACCTACAGGGACAATATGTACAAAAGCACACGAGTGCTTTTTCCATTATCCTTGACATAAAAGAATAAAATAAAATGATTAAACACACACTCAACACACACACACACACACACACACACACACACACACACGCATGTACTCGCGCACACACACCACACACAAACACACGCACAAACACACACATACACACACACACATCACTGACTAACCAATATAACTAGTTAGATCTCACTCTGGTGAACATCAAACCCTTAAATAATGAAATAGCTTTTTAGCTCTGAGATAAGAACAGGAACTGCTAACTAAACCCCTCAACACCTTTCTTTCTTTTCGGGAAAGACCATCTGTCCCACCTAGCAAACTGTGCACTGTACTCTACCCCTGCTGTGGGCTCAGTGGGAAGATTGGAACCACGCAGTCGAGCGTCATCACCGGAACCGATGCGAGTTTGAGAGTGTTGCTCAAATTACCTGAACAACACTGCAGGTGTTTGTATCTCTGAGCCCGGATGACCCCAGGATATATTATGATAGTAAGCGTGGAGTACAACCCTGTCAAATAGTCTCAAACAGGTGCACCTCCATAGCAGCATCATTACGTCATCCTTATTATCATCTATCATCATGCAATAGTAAAAAAATTTTTTTTAATTGCCTCTGGTTGGGTGGCAGGTTGCTCTGGTCTCATGGTGACCTCAGATTCGGATTTCCCATACACCTCTGTGCCTGTGGTGAGTTTGTGTCAAAGCCTTTGGGGTTGGAGGTTTAGGGAGAAGGTTGTTGGAGGGACGTTGTGGTGGTCGCCACCTCAGGTGGGTGAACAGTCTGGCTCCACAACTGAGCTAAGACTATGCTAGTAGGGGACTTAGTAGGTGGTGTCCTGCATATGTTGGCTCAGAACAGGCACCACTGAACACTACCAAAGTGACCCAGCAGCATTGCAGGGCCCCTCTGGCTGGTGGCAGCATGGCGACCTGATATTGATGGGCTCCCTGTGGACTTTCAACTCTGAGGATGCCACAAGGAATCTGGGTAAGGCTGTGGCGGGGAGACTGAGATGAGCGGCACAGGGACAGCAGGACGGGGATGCCACAAAAGATAAGGCGGAAAAAAATTGTTAAGTGCTGGGTTCTCCCCCCCCCCCCCCTGTCTCCTCCCTCCCCTTTTATCACTCCCTTGAAAAGAAGTGACACAAGCAAACCATGCACCACACTGAAAACCAGGGGAAGTAATCTAAATCAGCCAACAGGTTATTTCCCTTTGAGTGCTCTCTCTCTCTCTCTCTCTCTCTCGCTCTCTCTCTCTTTCAAATGACGGAGGAGGCTGAAGATGTCCACTTCATGCTACGTGACATGAGACAGTGCACTGCTAGGACCACTGCTGTGTTGAAGGGAAATGTTTACAAAGATGTTTCTTGATTAATGTGTTGTATACTTCCGGACTAACTTAACAACATGAAGAAACTGTGGTCCGATGAATGACATTATATGTATATAGAACAATGATATGGAATCCATGGCATGAAGACTATTTGGGCTGTCATTAATTAATTATGCTTTTTGTTGATTCTGTGTTTTGTGCCCAGTCCCCATCCCACTGTCTCCTTGTGAATGGGCATTGATGCTTATCACAATAAACTATTGTCATTGTCATTCTCTCTCTCTCTCTCTCTCTCTCTCTCTCTCTCTCTCTCTCTCTCTCTCTCTCTCTCTCTCTCTCACACATGCTACACAAGTCGTCTGCTCACGGCAAAGCAGCCAGTGACAAAGACAGTCACTGAAATATATTTATGTGCCCTAGCAGCTTGAGAAAGAGCTAGGACAGGCCATACTATTGAAAACTTGTACAGCAAATTAAAAGACGTATCCTTTATAAACTATGTAAATAAGTTCGATTTTGTTTGCCTCACTGAAACTTTTCTTGACTCTGACTTTGATTACAGGGGTGTTTTTCTAGATTATATAAAGTTTCATGTCCGGGCTCAAAAACTGTCCCATCGTGGAAGAAATTCTGGAGGAGTACTTCTATTAGTGAGAAAGTCTTTAGAAAAACATGTAAAAGAAATTGAAATAGAGTGTGACAACACAATTGCCATTATAATAAATAGGTATTTTTAATTTAAGATAAATATGTTATTTTGATAGCGTGCTATATTGTGCCAGAGGGTGGTCCTCTTTACAATGAAAAATTAATTAAAGATGGTGTTGTATTATTAGAGGAAACCTTATTACAATATTTTCAAATAGATGACTTTCATTTCATGATTGTAGGAGACTTGAATGCCAGGACTGGTCAGGAACAAGCCGACCTTGAAGTGATGTAAAATTACTTGGATGATGTGGAGTATGATGGTATGAATGATGAACTTTGTATAGTGCCTCTAAGGATGACACAATAAAAAGTTATGGCAGGTCCTTGTTAGATTTATGTTTTATGTTGGACATGATGATTCTGAATGGTTGTTGTAAGGGGGATAGGGAGGGGGAGAATACCTTTGTGTCTCCTAATGGATGCAGCGTTATTGATTATTTTCTTGTTTCTAGTCAAATGTTATCTTGTTTTTATCTGTGTATTGGGGAGCGTGTTTATTCGTGGCATCTCCCTGTTGAAATAACATGGGAAGTGGATGAGGACTGTGTTAGTATCGAAAGTAGGGAAGAAGAGAGTGTAGAAAGATTACATGATCAGAAGATTTTGCAGAAGTATATAAACGTGAATTACATAGTGCAGAATTTCAAGAAAGCATAGAAAAAGCCTCTCAGCTATTGAACAGGGATATGAATAACAGTGTAGATCACTTTGTGAAGGCCTTATGTGGGGCTGCTGCATGCATGGTCACAACAGTTAGAAAAGGTAGAAAAAAAATGTAACCACTGGTTCCATGCTGAATGTGAACAAAAGAAACAAGAGGTTAAGAGACTATTAAAACGAAGTCAATGTTGTAAAACAAATGTAGATAAACCAGAAAAAGACAAATGTACACTACCGCGCGAAAAGAATACATCAGTCTAAGAAAAACAAAAGAAAAAGACTAACAAAAAGAGATTAGAGAAACTTAAAGATTCTTCTAAGGACTCCAAAACGTTCTGGTCTGTCATCAGATCCGTTAGTCGTAAGTCACTAGTTTATAATTACATCACTAGTCAATAATGGTATGATCATTTTTTTGAAGGTTTTTAATGACTTTAATTTTGCAGAAATACAAGAGAATGTGGAAGTACTACAAGAAGATGAAAATATGTTTGAACCATTGTTTAATAATCCTATAACTCAGAATGAGATCGTTAATGCTATTATACATTTAAAAACAGGAAAAAGTGCTAGTTCAGATAGAATAATTGAAGAAATGCTCAAATATGGAAATTCAGCTGTAATTACTTTTCTTGTTCGGTTATTTAACCTCTGTTTGAAAAGCGTGATTTCCCTTTGCAGTGAGTCAAATCAGTAGTAATTCCCATACATAAAATAGGAGATGTTAATAATGCTGATAACTATGTGGAGTAGCTCTCACCAGTGTATTAAGTAAACTTTATACTTTTATTTTGAATAAGAGACTAACTCAGTGGGCAGATAAAGAAGAAACATTTATTGAAAAGCAAGCGGGATTTAGAGCCAAGTATAGCACTGTAGATCATATATTTGCTCTTTACTCTCTTGTTCAAAAACATTTGCTGTCCAGTAAAAAGTTATTTGTTGCTGTTGTTGATTTTAGAAAGGCCTTCGATTCTGTGAATAGAAATATATTGTGGAATGCACTACGAAAAAATAGTGTAAATTGTACATTATATATGGCCGTTAGATCTATCTATAATTCAGTACTAGCGTGTGTGCATGCAGAAAATGAATACTCTGATTTTTTTTAATGCCCCAATGGAGTGTAGCAGGGTTGTATTTTGAGCCCGTAGATGTTTTCATTCTTTATAAATGAGCTAGCTATTGAGTTACAAAGAAAAGGAAAACATGGCATTCAAAAAATTCCTGGTGCAATCAAGGTGCTCTTACTACTTTTTGTTGACGATATTATTCTTTTGTCTGAGACTGTTATCCATTTGCAGCATCAGTTAAATGTCTTAAAAGAGGAGGCAGATCATTTTGATTTATTAGTAAATATGGATAAAACAAACATTATCGTTTTTAGAATGGGTGGTCATGTATCAGTTCGTGAAAAATGGTTATATGGAAATGCTGAAGTCAAAATAGTTAATAGTATAAATATTTAGGGATGATGTTTTCAACAAAGCTAAGTCAAAATTGTGCATGGCAGGAATCTTGTAGGAAGGGGAAGAAAGGTGTAATACAAATCCTAAAAACATTACCAAAGCTGCATTCGATAAACTGTTCCCTATTCTGGAAATTATTTGACACACAGATAGAACCGATGCTTACCCACGCTTCAGAAATATGGGGATCATGTGTAAATACCACATGGAAAAAGTTCACACATTTGCCATGAATTTTTTTTTAAATGTGCCAATACATTCACCTAATACTGTACTATATGGAGAGACAGGAAGATATCTTTATATATAAGAACTTTTGTGAACTGCATTAGATATTGGTTTAAACTATTGAAACTACCACAAACACGTTTATGTAGACAGTCTTATGATATGTTAATTATTCAGATGCAATGGGGGCGACAAGAACTGGGTATATCAAGTTAAAAGAGTTTTGTCAGAGCATGGCTTCCGGATTGTATGGATGTCTCAGGAAGTAGGTAATTAGCGTCATTTTATTTATTTATCTGATAAACAAGCACATGGTCATTAGTGGGTTAATTTGTGAACACATTAATGGCAGTTGATCACAGGATGGCAGATAAGCATATCAGAATGTTGCCACATTTGTCAGCAGTTAGAAGAGGAACAGTATTGACAGGAATTAGTTTGGCTTTGATAAACTCAACAGGGTTTCGCTGATCTGTTCTGGGGTGGTTAGTAAGGTATCTGGAGGTACCAGGAGCCAGTTCTGGTCATACATGGGGTATGATGGTAGATAAAAGATTAATGTTGGTTCCAACAGCAATATGGTTAGAACCGATAGTCACTGTTAAATCAACTTGCACTCAACCTTTATAGGATCAAGGACATTTAACAGATAAAATACCTGTCCCCTTTGTTATTTTTAGTATTTAGTTCCAAAGTAGTTTTTTGTGAACATTATTTTTATCATTATTATTATTATTACTACTACAAGGTTAGTAGTAGGCCTAGTAGTAGATATATTATTTTTCTCATTCTCTTTATTACTATGATGATGATAATAATGATGATGGTTAGTAGTAGTAGTAGAAGAAGAATGTTTTTTCATTATTTAGTAGTAGTAGGAACTTAGTGGTTAGAACATTATGCTCGCAATCTGACCAACCGGGTTCTATTCCCACTCAAGGGGATATTTTCCCCTGGACTCAACATCAGTGCAGGCCCCACTCTCCCAAAAAGTCCTTCTGATGAGACTATAAACAGAGGCCATGTGTGCAAACCCACACATAACATCTTGGGGCACATTAAAATCCTGTTCTGCTTTCCATAAGAGTAGTCCATTGTGCGCCGTGGAAACAGATGACAGAAATTAACAAAATCGTATACACAAGGGGACCGGATGTAAACAAGCACATACGTGCTTATTCCATTATCCTCAGTATAAAAAAAATTATGATATATGCATCTTTCTTTGTTTCTTTCTTTCAGTTTCTCTCTCTTGCTTTCTCACTCTACCTGTGTCTGTCTGTCTGGCTGTCTCTTTCTATGTCTCTCTCTTATACCAATAGCTGTTTATCCTCTTATTGGTACAGCTGGTTCTCTTGTATAACAGTTAATTTCACACAAAAACAAAACAAACAGAAAAGCTAATAGCACAAACAATGGCCTAAAAGCGGACTTGCGCATTTAAGGGTTATGAGCTGTAGGATTCAGGGCATTCTCATGATGGTTGGTTCTGTCAAAAGCAGAGAGACAAAGAGATACAGACAAGCAGACAGACAGGTTGACAGACTGATGGAGACAGACAAGCAGATAGACAGACATACAGACAGCCAAACAGACAAGCAGCCAGCCAAACAGACATATAGACAGACAGGTAAACAGATGGAATTAGACTAACGGACAGACAAACAAACAAACAGAGACACCTAAGAAAAACAGAGAGTTACAAACAAACAGACCACTCACACACACACACACACACACACACACACA
>CM054159.1:38030226-38075968 GCA_028751875.1 Rapana venosa | reverse complement strand
ATCTTTCATGTCTTGCCTGGTTGATCAGCTGTCGCAATTCTGTTTACTTCGGTGGGCCTTGGCGTCTGAGTGTCCTTGAAGGTCATCACTTTTTTTCTCTTTTCTTTTCTCTTTTTTTAAAAATCATATCTCCCAGGAAACTGTGCTGAGAGTAGTTGTGCTTTTATTCATATTCTGGCATCGTTTATTTTCAAGATGCTTTTACTGATTTGTTCTGGCCTGCTTGTTGAGGGTGATTTGGTTGCTCTGTTGTTTTTGTTGTTGTCTTCCCCTTTCTCTCAGTAACCATCCACTGTACCTGTGGAATTTTGTTATTCCCCAGGCTACTGTTGGGACTGTTTGAGTTATACAAATTGTGTGCTATAGAGTGGTATTGTTGTTTCTCCTTTCCTCACCCTTCCACCCCCTATACCCCGATCAAGTTATCACTTCCCTATTGTTATTATTCTTTGTCTCTCTTTTCTTCTTTATCCTTCACCATTCTTGTAAGCATTAATACATTCCTCACAAAACTAACTTCAATAGATGTATTCAGACACAATTCTTGGGCCCTCAACGATGGCTTCCGAGTTTGCCCACTTAATATAAACCTGCAGTCAACAAAATCGAAGATTAACAAGACTCATCACAAACCAAGACAAACTTGTTATTTATACTAGGAGCATTCCGAGTCAAGACTTTCAGGAAAACCACATAACCAAACACTGACAATTCCATGCAGGATTAAACTCTGCCAAAAGGATCTGCAAAAAAGCCCAAAGAATACAGGTATCTGTATTATGATAGTTGGTGTGTAACGTTCAAATGTCTTTTCATTTGAAGATTACAAGTAGAATCCATCTGGATCAAAAGTAGCTTAAAAGGTGCCGCACCTATTATAATGGGGTTTGTACAGAATCCAACAGAAAGAAAAAAAAAAAATGGATCAGACAGGCTGACTCCATGATGAATGTAGTCCTATCAGAATCTAGGTAAATAATCTCATTGGGTGATTTCAATATTGACCTAGCAAAAAGTAAACAATCAATGGACCCAAGTTGGAATTCATTCAATCTACACTAATTAGTTACTTTACCCACAAGAGTCTCAGCCAATAATTCGAACACAATTAATGACACATCTACATATCAGATCCAGAAAACAATCATAGAAATGTGTGTTCCTGTATTGTAATGTAGCAATCACTACCCAGTCTTTCCACATGGGTCAAAAAAAGGAACACAAACATCTAACCTGGCCAATAAACTATAAACCTATCGTTCTTTTGCAAAATTGTAAAGAGCAGCTTTTTTACTAGTGTTAAGCAGTTCCTGCTCTCGGAAACATTCAATATTACTGAGTCAGGGACCTGGTTCATTGAGGTGTGGATAAAAAGTTGTTAACTGACATCTATAAACAGAACATGCCCCATTTAAAAACCATAAGGATCAAACCTGTCTGAATCCGCCTTGTTTCCAAAGGGAACTAGACGAAACATGTTATGTAGAGATTTCTTAAAGAACATAAATATTTTGAGGAGTCCAAAAAATTAAGAAATGCCATAAACTCCGCGAGAGAAGAGGAAGTATTTCCAAGATCTACTATCATCCAAACAATATTCAAGACTGTATGGAAGGCAATCAGTCAAAAACAAATAATCTATTGTCTTCCAAAACTAATGTAATTAAAGATATTTCTGCTGAAAATTTAACAATCATTTCATTAATATTTAGTATAACATAATTATTAATGATAACTCCAATGATCTCAGTAAGCTATAACAATACTGCTGAGAAAAGCGTATTCCAACGAAACTCCACATACCATTCATACCTGTTTCGGAGGTCTTTAATTATCTGACTCACCTCAAACAATCAAGTACGCGTGGTCTTTGATGGAATAGATGACACAATGCTGAAATTCTCAAGCTCAGTAATTTACAGACAACCCTGACACATATCTATAACCTTTGTCTTCATAAGAATATTTCCCCATGGCTTCAAATCTGCTAAGGTGATTCCGTTCCACAAGGTCTGGAGACACTTCGATCCCTCAAACTATAGGCCAATAATCTCAATTATATCTTAACTTTCAAAACCCTTGGAAAAACATATGAATAAACACCTAGTCCATCATATAGATATTGACAACTTACTTCACTCAAATCAGTCCGGATTTAGAAAAACTCACTCGTGCCATACGGCATTGACTAGTCTTGTAGATAATTGGCTGTCAAACAGTATACCTGCGATACAGACTTGATGGCTCACTGTTTGACCTCCCGACTGAACGCCAGGACCAAGGTTGTGGAGAAGATCATCCTGGAAGCACTTTTTGCTGATGACTGTGCTCTCATGGCACACAAAGAGTCTGACCTACAGCTCATCACAGATAAGTTCGCAGAAGCCTCTCGCCTTTTTGGGCTCACTAATCAGCCTCGCAAGACAGAGGTACTATTTCAGGCAAGCGCCTGCTTCAGCCGCCCTCCCCCCTCAATCTCCATTGAGGGCACCAGATAAAGATAGTGGATGATTTCAGATACCTCGCAGTACAATCAGCAATTGATAACACCCTGGATAAAGAGATCAACGCTAGGATCTGCAAGCCCAGTCAAGCTCCTTGGTCGCCTCCGAGCTCGTGTCTTGAACCAGCACAACATCAGCTTTTCACAAAGTTCAAGGTGTACAGAGCCGTCGTCCTCACCAGCCTACTCTATGATGCGAAGACATGAACGGTGTACAAAAAGGACACTGGAAGCAGCTGGAGAAGTTCCACTGAGAAGCCTGGGTCAAATTATGAACATCCACTGGCAAGGACCGGATCACCAACCTCGAGGTCCTGGACAGAAGCTGGGATGACCAGCATCGAGGGCTATTGATACTGAAAGCCCAGCTTCGATGGGTGGGTCACGTGATCCGGAGGGACGGTCAAAAGGCTGCCTAAGCAAGCTATGTATGGCAAAACTGACCTTGGGAAAGCGGAACCAGGGCAGACACGCAAAAGCTTCAAGGACTGCGTGAAGTCCAACATCAAACACGCTGACCATCCCTCCCAAACAGCTAGGGGAGTAAGCTAGAAAGAGCAGCTAAGAGAGATAGAGAGCAGCAGAGAGAGTAAGAGAGAGAGAGAGAGAGTTGCTAGCAGAGAAGAGAGCTAGAGCTAAAGAGAGAGAAGAGAAGCCAGAGAGAGAGAGAGCAGTAAGCTTAGCTGATAGCTTAAGTAAGAGAGAGCTCAAGGCATAGCAGAGTTGAGCGTAAGAGCTAGAGAAGCTGTATGGACAGACAGGGCTGGCGCGCCCTAAACATCCGGGCGCATTGGACAACTTCGAGGAGAAGAGGCGAGATGATGTGACTGCAGCACGAGCTAGGAGAAAGGCGTCAACCACCAACCCTGAATCCCCCGGACAGTTTCCTTGCCCCCACTGCACCCGCGTCTGCCTATCACGGATTGGCTTAACCAGCCATCTCCGCGCCCACATAAGACAAAGACTCAACGCATGAGGACAGTCATCATCGGATCGATGGACGACCAAGAAGAAGAAGAAAACAGTAATGACAATACATTTTGTGGAGTACTATTTGTACATTTTATAAAAGCATTTGATACAATTGACCACAGACTTCTCATTAAAAAGCTAGACCTATATAATCTCTCTACAAATACTTTAGAACTTCTTACCTTCTTGCTAAGGACATTGCAAAAAAAAGCACGTTGTCTTGTCAAATGGACTGAACTAAACCAAATGTTTATTGCCAAAAAAAACAAAATGCATGCTTATCACTACAGAAAAAAGGCAACAAAATGTTTCTCATAAATTTTTTCTCCACTCCACAGTAAAAGGAAGCAATTGAAACAAAACCTCTAACCACAAAGTTCTAGAAGTAACAATTGAAATTCTCAGCGGGTACCATCACATATCCCATATGTGCAAATACATGTCTCAAAAGAGTATACCAATTGATTAAAATCAAACATTTTCTTGACTTTCATTCAAGAAAACTACTCTTTCAAGTTTATATACAATCTACAATAGATTACGCTTCAACCCTGTGCGATTATGCTAGTGGAAACACTATGAAACCATTATTAAGTCTGTATGAACGTGCTCTTAAACTGGTCTATCTGAAGAAGACAACCTTACTAGAAGTGGATTATACTCAGTAAATATGTTTCAACTACACCAAAGACTAAGATTTAACAAAGGCGTCATGATGTTTAAGATAATGACAGGAACTCTCCCCTCATCCTTAAAAAGCAAGTTCCCAACGAATCATTCCAGAAATATTGAAAAGTTGAGTGTCCCAATCCCACGAATAGATTTGTTCAATACTAGCTTACTTTACTCAGGCCCTGTGCTGTGGAACTCCCTTCCTGGTACATTTACACAACACCAATCATTAACAATCTTCAAAAGTCATTGTTCCATCCACCTGATGCATCAAAAATAAAAATCCACACTTGATTTGTTGGAAACAAAGTAAACATATCATCCCTTACATTATAACAAATTATCCTCTCTCTCCTCCCCGTCTCTCTCTCTCTCTCTCCTCTCTCCTCTCTACCTCTCTCTCTCTCTCTCTCTCTCTCTCTCTCTCTCTCTCTCTGTATGAGTGTGAATGTTTTACTTATATATGGCTATTGTGTTATTGCAAACTGACTTCTAGAGATGATTTTGTTCCACTATCCTACTTCTTTTTTTTTCATGACTCTAGGATGATTTGAACATGTAAAATGTTAAATCACAGTGAGTGCTAATGGTGATAGTGTTGGTAAATTGAAAATTGTATGCAATATCATATGGATTCAAAGTGTATTGTGTACTCTCTCTCATTCTCCCCCCTCTCCTATTATTGTTTTGCAAATAGATTTAATTGTCGTGTTTAAAATTAGTATTCTGTTGAATTCTTTATTCATATTTAATATTTCAGTTTTATTGCGTATGTTGACTGTATTTTAATGAATTTCATTTGGATATCTTGTTTTGAGTGTACCAATTATGTATGGCTAATTCCAATGTGCAGATGTCCTTTTTATGACTATACATGATATTCATCAAGACTTGATTTTGGTATGGATGCATGGTGTGCGTGCGTGTGTGTGTGTGTGTGTTTTGTGTGTGTGTGTGTGTGTGTGTTTGTGTGTGTGCGTGTGTACGTGTCCCTGAGCATGGGGATGCAAATTCCTTGTGGATAATCTCCTAAGTTTGTTTATACAATATTTGTTTTGTGTAGTTTACTATTGCTGTTGCTTCTCATAAAAGCACAATGAATTTTTGACGTTTCTTTCTGTTAGCCAAAATGATACTATTTACGTGGTTAGTTATCCTTCATTTTATGGAGGTTTTGCTTTGTGTGGTTCTCTTTTGGTTTGGGTTTGGGAGAGGGGGTTGGAGGGGGATTATTCTGTTGTCCTCTCTCCCCTTGTTGTTGCCGTTTTTGTTTTGCTCTTAGTTTCTTTGCTATTTTTTCGGTTGTTTCTGTGTTTTCTGTTTTGCTCTCTTTCTTACTTGTTGCTTTTTCTCTCTCTTTTCGCTTATTTTTGTGGGGGCTTTTGTGTAGATATTTTTCCAGTATACTTTGTGAGTGTTTTGGTATGGGGCTTATTTTTGTATAATCATATACATCCCTAAGGGCGGGGACTGGATGTAAAAAGCACATGGGTGCGTAGTCATTATCCTCGAAATACAATAATTTGTCACATTTAGTCATGAAAATTTTCCGGGGTGGGCAGTCAAGCGGTTTTAAAGAGGATGACCGCACCACATGGGCCTGTATCAGTAGATTTCAATGTCCAATGTATAGGCATTTGTTCATGGATTTTTTTAAGTTTCAGGAAGCCAAAACGATATTTGCAAGGGCCATCTAGAATAAAAAATTTTTTTTTCTGATTTCATTGATGTAGTTAGTGCAAAGATAGATACAGAACAATTCTTTACTGAGTATTTACTTTGTAGATATTTATAGTTAGCTCCCGTTAGGTAGCCTTCCTTTATGAATTTTAGTAATGACAAAGAAGGCAACTGTGCTCTTTGCAGGGGAGACAATTCAAAGCCTCTAGGGACATGACGTTATGAAATTTGGTAGTTTTAAAGAAGGCGACAGCGATTTTCCTTTCAGGGAAGGGAATGCGAAACCTCGTTCCCTGTATGGTTCTTTTATAATGGAGAATAGAACAAACACCCATGTGCTTTTTTTACATCCAGTCCCTGTGTGCATGCAGTTTTGAAAATGATGCATCTGTTCCCCAGGCATAAAATGCATACCCTTTAGGAAGGCGGAAAGCCTCAGATAGTTTTCAGCCACCACCCAAGGAAACAGAGCGCTGCACAATTTGCAGGTGTGTCCCAAAATAGGAACACGGCACTGACCGCATGGGAGGTAGCCAATCTACTTACCACACCATCACACATATAAATAAATGCATTCTCCTGTTAACTTTGTTTGGCATCCTTTCTACCCCAAAACGGGTTAAAGGAAGTACATCTGACGTCTTGTATGTCTGAGTATGCCTGTATGTGGGGCAGGTGTGAGGTGTGAGTTAAAAAAAGAAAAGAAAATCTCCCCTAGAACAGACATTACATTTGGAACATAATCTGTTTTCTTGTGGAATTTACAAAACAGCATACACATGGGGACTGAATGTAAAAAAGCACAGGAGTGCTTATTTAACTATCCTCGAAATAAAAGAAAAAATAACAATAGATAAATAAAATGAGTGTGTGTACACACACGTTAGTTAGTTCTTCAGTTTAACGTCCTTCCACCGAAAAAGTGATATTAGTCCGACAAGTATGTATGTGTGCATGTGAGTGAGTGTGAGTATATGTGTGAAATACAGGGCGTTTGGAAGTGTGAGTGAGTGTGTGAGAGAGTCTGTCAGTGCGTGTGCGAGCCTCTGTGTGTGTGTGTGTGTATGTGGTGGGTTTCTCTGTTTGAGATAATGCAAATCTTTGAATCTATCTGACTCAATTTATTTGCCTAGGATAATGACATCTTTAAATTTATCTGCTATCAATTTCTCTGTCTGAGATAATGAATTTTTAAAATTTGGTTTAAATAAAGTTTATTCATTAATGAACATGAAACAAGCATAGCATAATGACCATAACCAGTATAGCAGCAACAAGCAGGTAGCTTATGTTGTGAGTAGCTTCTGTTGTGTTTTAATTTATCTGCATCAGTTTCGCTGTGTGAGATAATGAAATCTTTGAATTTATCTGCTATCAATTTCTCTGTCTGAGATAATGAATTTTTAAAATTTGGTTTAAATAAAGTTTATTCATTAATGAACATGAAACAAGCATGGCATAATGACCATAACCAGCATAGCAGCAACAAGCAGGTAGCTTATGTTGTGAGTAGCTTATGTGTTTTGAAGGATCAGTATGATCAGGGATTTGTGATAGACGTTCAGCAGCTTGAAAAAGAACAGTTTGAATATCTATGGCTTTGAGGTTGCGACAGTTAATGGGCTTCTTCTGTTTGATAGGCTTTGCAATCCTGAGGAAGGAAAGAATGGCAGAATGATCGGAGAGTAGTTTGTCAGTGACAGGTACAGACTGTGATATGACTAGACCTTGTGAGACAGCGGTGATGAGCCAGTCTAAAACCTGACCTGATGTGTGTGTTGGTTCGTTTACTAGCTGGGAAAGAAAGAGATTTGATAAAGAAACAGAAAGACGCTTGACATCAGGAGAAGACTGGTTGTCCAAGTGGAAGTTAAAGTCACCAAGTATAATAGGTTGTTTGGGGAGAGAGGCTGTATTGGTCAAGGAGTGACTGAAACTCTTGGTGGAAAACTGAAGATGTTGAATTGTTTCTGCGGAGGTGTGAGATTCTCAAGACAGTCTTAAAAGAAAACAAAACCAACAACATCCCATCTCCTGCCCCCCCCCCCTTCCCCTTCAAAGCCTCCATGATTTGAGACAGGTTGAAAAAAAAGTGTGAACAAAATAGAAATCAAACAAACGTTAGTGCACAGGTACCACACCTGGTGGTGATACACATCTAAATCATTGACAACACCCTCCACCACCACCCCTCCCCTCTTCCCCCTTCCCCCACACCCTACCCCTCCCTCTAAATAGTCCTGGGTTTTTGACAGGTGGGGAAAATGTGTGAAAACAATGGGTATCAGGTCCTATATCAGTGACACCTGTGGCAGGGTGATGTCACACCTGCTGAAAGGCCTACCTGTGGTAATTAGCTTGCTGATCCACCTTCACATATTCACCCCCCCCTTTAGTCCTATAGACTGTGCGAGAACCACTGGAGATGTTGCTGACATTGTTAATTATTGTGGGGATATGCTCCTCTTAGTGGAGATGATTGTGAATGGTATAGTCACTTGTCCCCTCTGTGTCTTTTGTCTCTGTTTGGGTGTGTGTGTGTGTGTGTGTGTGTGTGTGTGTTTGTGTGAGTGGTCTGTTTGTTTCTAACTCTCTGTTTTTCTTAGGTGTCTCTGTTTGTTTGTTTGTCTGTCCGTTTGTCTAATTTCATCTCTTTACCTGTCTGTCTATTTGTCTGTCTGTTTATATATCTGCTTCTTGTTGTCTCTTTTTGTCTGTTTGTCTCTTTTGTATGTCTGTCTCTTTTTGTCTATCTATATGTCTGTTTGGCTGGCTGCTTGTCTGTTTGGCTGTCTGTATGTCTGTCTATCTGCTTGTCTGTTTGTCTCCATCAGTCTGTCAACCTGTCTGTCTGCTTGTCTGTGCCTGTCTGTCTGTCTGTCTGCTTTTGACAGAACCAACCATCATGTGGATGCCCTGAATCATACAGCTCATAACCCTTAAATGCGCAAGGCCGCTTTTAGGCCATTGTTAGTGCTATTAGCTTTTCTGTTTGTTTTGTTTTGTTTTTGTGTGAAATAAACTGTTATACAAGAGAACCAGCTGTACCAATAAGAGGATAAACAGTTATGGGTATAAGAGAGAGACATAGAAAGAGACAGCCAGACAGACAGACATACGTAGAGTGAGAATGCAAGAGAGAGAGATACAGAGAGAGAGAGAGAGAGGAGAGAGAGAGAGAGAGAGAGAAGGGATGGAAGAGAGAGATAGAGGCAGAGATAGAGATAGAGTGTGAGAGAGAGAGTGAGAGAGAGAGTGAGAGAGAGAAAAGGAGGGAGAGAGAGATACAGAACGAGAGAAAGACAGAGAGACAGACCGAAAAAACTGAAAGAAAGAAACAAAGAAAGATATATATATATTATAATTTTTTTTATACTGAGGATAATGGAATAAGCACTTATGTGCTTGTTTACATCCAGTCCCCTTGTGTATACGATTTTGTTAATTTCTGTCATCTTTTTCCACGGCACACAATGGACTACTCTTATGGAAAGCAGAACAGGATTTTAATGTGCCCCAAGATGTTATGGGTGGGTTTGCACGCATGGCCTCTGTTTATAGTCTCATCGGAAGGACTTTTTGGGAGAGTGGGGTCTGCACTGATGTTGAGTCCAGGGGAAAATATCCCCTTGAGTGGGAATAGAACCCGGTTGGTCAGATTGCGAGCATAATGTTCTAACCACTAAGTTCCTACTACTACTAAATAATGAAAAAAACATTCTTCTTCTACTACTACTACTAACCATCATCATTATTATCATCATCATAGTAATAAAGAGAATGAGAAAAATAATATTTATACTACTAGGCCTACTACTAACCTTGTAGTAGTAATAATAATAATAATAATGATAAAAATAATGTTCACAAAAAACTACTTTGGAACTAAATACTAAAAATAACAAAGGGGACAGGTATTTTATCTGTTAAATGTCCTTGATCCTATAAAGGTTCAGTGCAAGTTGATTTAACAGTGACTATCGGTTCTAACCATATTGCTGTTGGAACTAACATTAATCTTTTATCTACCATCATACCCCATGTATGACCAGAACTGGCTCCTGGTACCTCCAGATACCTTACTAACCACCCCAGAAAAGATCAGCGAATCCTGTTGAGTTTATCAAAACCAAACTAATTCCTGTCAATACTGTTCCTCTTCTAACTGCTGACAAATGTGGCAACATTCTGATATACTCATCTGCCATCCTGTGTGATCAACTGCCATTGATGTGTTCACAAATTAACCCCCTAATTACCATGTGCTTGTTTATCAGATTACCTGTAGATTATCCTTGTCAGACTGGTAGTGAGGTAACTGGTGATACTCTTATCAAGGCGATGCTTGTTTGAGTACATGCTAATGACAAGCCTGGCCCTTTCTTTCCAGTTTGATGAGAAATAAATGGGGGGGGGGGGGGGGGGGGGGATTTTTGCCCAAACAGGATCACACCCCCACCCCCACACACACTTACCATGGGACTTTTTCCTTTCTAGACAGGCCCTAGACCACAGATACACTTTAACAGTGTGTGTGTGTGTGTGTGTGTGTGTGTGTGTGTGTGTGTGTGTGTGTGTGTGTGTGTGTGTGTGACAAATGCTACCTTTTACCACCTGCATTTAAATTTATATGTTTATGTAGTCCTAGCTGTTTGTATATGTTCCTGAGTAGGCCATTCTGTGCCGGTGGGATCACATGACAGAATTGACAAAACCTCATACACACAGGGACTGGATGCAAAAAAGCACATAAGTACTTATTCCATTATCCTCGATATAAAAGAATAATATATATATAAAATATATATATATATATATATATATATAATATATATATATTTTATATAAAATATATCACTGCAAAACGAATTTTCTTTAATAGAGGACAGTTAAAGAATTGGATTGAATTTGAATTGATTTGAACAAGGAAGAGAGAGAGAGAGAGAGAGAGAGAGAGAGAGAGAGAGAGAGAGAGAGAGAGAGAGATCTTTAACAGTTTATTGTCATTGCACAATTAGGCCTTTTGACAAGGGAGGTAATACATATATGTTTGTGAAACATTTAACAAAATGTTAAATACATGATCAGTACAATTAATTTTGGCAAACATAAAGGATCCATCCACGTAAAGCACACTAATTATAATGATTACATTAGCGTATATGCATTTACAAAATACCTAGTTCATACATAGAAAAGAAAAAGAAAAATCAAACTGAAATGCAAAAACAACATTCTAATCAACCATCCATTTACATTACAAGTGATTAATGTCAGCCTTTTTAACTCTGCTTACTTGAGAATACATTGCTCTTTAAGGTGACTATTTTGTTACATATTTATATAGTTGGTGCTGATATTGCTTTGTCTTAATTTTTGTGCTTCAGCACTAAACTTAGCTACAGATTTAATTACATGTTCGTTTTCAGAGGACAATATAGAAACAATATCTGGACTTTCTGTTGCCTGTAGACTCAGGAAACTATGTTCCTTTCGTATAGTTTCATATGCTTTACATTGAAACAAAAAATAAATTTCATCATCAACAGTATGACCACATAATGTACATGGTAAATGCATGGATGTCTCAGTCTGGAACCATCTTTTGTTTGCATTAAAACCCAGTGTCCTTAGCCTGAGTCGATAATAATTAAGTCTGTGCCATTTATCAGTAACTTTTGATAGATATTTTTCTGTCTGAAAGATAGATTTGAACGAAAGGAATCAGCTATATTTATTTTTACTTTCCAAATCTGAGTGCCAGTTTTGTTAAAAAGAGCAAATAAGCCTATCTTTAAATTCGGAAAAAAACTGACGCTCATTACCTACTTCCTGAGACATCCATACAATCCTGAAGCCATGCTCTGACAAAACTCTTTTAACTTGATATACCCAGTTATCTTTCCCCCACTCCATCTGTATAATTAACATACCCTAATACTGCCTACATAAGAAGAAGGTGGCAGGATGGTTAAGACGTTTGCCTGCCAACAAGTAAACCGTGAGGTTCTGAGTTCGATTCCCAGCCTCGCCCTTTCTTCCCAGTTTGACAAAAAAATCAAACTGAATGTCAAAGTCCTTCGGATGAGACTATAAACCGAGGCCCCGTGTGCGAACGCATGCAGAACATCTTGCGCACACGTTAAATCCTGTTCCGCTTTTCGAAAGAGTAGGCCATTGTGTGCTGGTGGGAACAGATGACACAATTTTAAAAACCGCATACGCACGCAAAAAAAGTCATCTGAGCACTTTGATTTGTTGCTTTACAAGATTCAGCGCTATATAAATTCCATACATTATGATTATGATGATGATGATGATGATGATGATGATGATGATTATTATTATTATTATTATTATTATTATTATTATTATTATTATTATTATTATAAACGTGTTTGTGGAAGTTTCAATAGTTTCAACCAATATCTAATGCATTTCACACAAGTTCTTATTATATAAAAGATACCTTCCTGTCTCTCCATATAGTACAGTATTAGCGCCTGGGATTTATCACAAATTTTGATTAAACCATTGACGCTGGGTGCAACAACAAAGTGAGAGGCTGTATGACCAGTGGCTTTCCCACTTCAAGGAATTCCACTTTACAGCTTAGTCTTTAGTGATCAACTATGACTCTCTGACTAGGAGGCTTGACTCGCACAGTCCTTGTGTGCTGCAGCCCTGGGGGACAAACATACAGGTGAATGTATTGGCACATTTAAAAACGTTTTATGGCAAATGTGTGAACTTTTACCATGTGCATATTTACATATAATTCCCATATTTTTTAAGCGTAGGTAAGCATTTGTTCTATCTGTGTGTCAAATAATTTCCAGAATAGGGAACAGTCTATCGAATTCAGCTTTCCTAATGTTTTTAGGATTTCTATTACACCTTTCTTCCCCTTTCTACAAGATTCCTGCCATGCAAAATTTATACTAACTATTTTGATTTCAGCATTTCCATAAAACCATTTTTCACGAACTGAAACATGACCACCCATTCTAAAAACAATAATGTTTGTTTTATCCATATTTACTGATAAATCAAAATGATCTGCCTCATCGTTTAAGATATTTAACTGATGCTGCAAATGGATAACAGTCTCAGACAAAAGAATAATATCGTCAGCAAAAAGTAGTAAGAACCCCTCTTTGCACCAGGAATTATTTGAATGCCGTGTTTTCCTTTGCTTGTTAACTAAATAGCTAGCTCATTTATAAAGAATGAAAACATCTGTGGGTTCAAAATACAACCCTGCTTCACTCACTTGGGGCATTCAAAGAAATCAGAATATTCATTTCCTGCACGCACACAGGCTAGTACTGAATTATAAATAGCTCTAAGGGCCATATATAATTTACCATTTATACCAATTTTTTTTACAGTACAGTCCACAATATATTTCTATTCACGGAATCGAAGGCCTTTTTAAAATCAACAACAGCAACATATAACTTATTACTGGACAGCAAATGTTTTTGAACAAGAGAGTAAAGAGTAAATATTTGATCTACAGTGCTGTGCTTGGCTCTAAATCCTGCTTTCTCTTCAATAAATTTTTCTTTGTTATCTGCCCATTGAGTTAATCTCTTATTCAAAATGAAAGTATAAAGTTTAATAATAATAATAATAATAATGGAGAGCTACTTCGCGATAGTTATCAGCATTATTAACGTATCCTTTTTTATGTATGGGAATTATTACTGATTTGGCCCACTGCAAAGGGAAATCACTCTTTTCAAACAGAAGGTTAAATAACTGAACAAGAAAAATAATTATAGCTGAATTTGCATATTTGAGCATTTCTTTAATTATTTTATCAGGACCAGCAATTTTTCCTGTTTTCAAATGTGTAATAGCATTAATAATCTCATTCTGGGTTATAGGATTGTTAAACAATGGTTCAAACATATTTTCATCTTCTTGTAGTACTTCCATATTCTCTTGTGTTTCTGCACAATTAAAGTCATTAAAAACCTTCCGAAATTGATCATACCGTTGTTGAATAGATATGTCATTACAAACTAGTGACTTACGACTAACGGATCTGATGACGGACCAGAACCTTTTGGAGTCCTTAGAAGAATCTTTAAGTTTCTCTAATCTCTTTTCATCAAAGTTTTTTTCTTTTGTTTTTCTTAGACTGATGTACTCTTTTCATTCAGTAGTGTACATTTGTCTTTTTTCTTGTTTATCTATATTTGTTTTACAACGTTAAAATCGTTTTAATAGTCTCTTAACCTCTTGGTTTTTTTGTTCACATTCAGCATTGAACCAGTGGTTACATTTTTTTCTGCCTTTTCTAACTGTTCTGACCATGCATGCAGCAGCCCACACAAGGCCTTCACAAAGTAATCTACACTGTTATTCACATCCGTGTTCAATAGCTGAGAGGCTGTTTCTATGCTTTCTTGAAATTCTGCACAATGTAATTCACGTTTATATTCTTCTACAAAATTTTTGGACCATATAATCTTTTCTACACTCTCTTCTTCTCTACTTTCGATACTAGCACAGTGTGAATGAGTATGTGTGTGCGTGAATATGTATATGTGGTAATTTGTATTTCAATGTATTACGTTATCGATTTTCCTTTTTTTTTTTACTGGTTTAATTCAATGATAAAGGATGTAATAATGTAGTATTTCAGTATAATCATTAAGAAATGTGTTCTTAGATAGATGGCTTGATGAAAAAAAGCAAATGCTTTGCTTATTCAATGTACCCTCTGGAAATGAAATTTTGACTTGACTTGACTTGACTTATCTACTTTCCATGTTATTTCAACAGGGAGGTGCCAGAATAAACACACTCCCCAATGCACAGATCAAAACATGATAACATTTGACTAGAAACAAGAAAATAATCAATATAAGTTTGGCTGTTTTAGTTTTTCTCTTTTTCTTCGTCTTTTCTTTTTTACTTTTTCGTTTTCTTGTTTTCTTCTTTTTTAGTCCTTGTTTTTTTGTTTTGTTTTTTTTTTTTGGTTGGTTTTTCTTTTGTTTGTTTGTTTGTTTGATTTTTTGGTTGTTTTGTTGTTCTTCTGTGATTATTGGTGTTTTTTTTAGGGGGGGGGGCTGTTTTGGGTTTTTTCTTTTATTTGTTTGTTTGTTTTTTAAAAAAAAGATCCCCTTGTTTCTACTGTGTGAGAGTATGGGTATTGTGTTTATTATTAAGATGTATCCCTACGGGTGGGGGACTGGATATAAAAAAGCACATTGGTGCTTATTCATTATCCTCGAAATAAAAGAATTTGTCATTTGTCATGTCATTTGTCATCTCTCTCTCTCTCTCTTGCTCTCTCTCTCCCTATCTCTCTCTCTCTCTCTCTCTCTCTCTCTCTCTCTCTCTCTCTTTCTTTCTCTTTCTCTATCCCTCTTTCTCTCTCTCTCTCTCTCTCTCTCTCTCTCTCTCTCTCTCTCTTTCTCTCTCTCTCTCTCTCCCTCTCTTCTCTCTCTCTCTCTCTCTCTCTCTCTCTCTCTCTCTCTCTCTCTCTCTCTCTCTTTCTCTCTCTCTCTCTCTCTCTCTCTCTCTCTCTCTCTCTTCTCTCTCTCTCCCTCTCTTTCTCTCTCTCTCTGAGATCCCTGGTCCTAGGCAGAGGTGGTGGAGAGGGCGGGTGGAAGCAGTCCTCCACCCCTGTCCCCCCATCACAGTCCTGTCAGCAAGGGGACTTGCTTTCCTCACCAGCAGAGGGGGTGTGACGTCAGAGGGTGGCGCCACACCTGGCAGCCGACAAAGTGGCATGAAGGGCAGGCCCCCTTCTCCTTCCTCCTCTCCCTCTGTGGCACGGGCAACACGGGGCCTGCACAGGGGTGACGTCACTGGAGGCAGTGCGGAGAGCGTTACCATAGCAACAAGGCGGCGACTCCACGAGGCGACTCCGCCGTTTGTTATAGATGTCAGTAACAACTTTTATCCACAACTCAATAACCAGGTCTGACTCAGTAATATTGAATGTTTCCGAGAGCATGGAACTGCTTAACTCTAGTAAGAAAAGCTGCCCATTACATTTTGCAAAAGAACGATAGGTTATAGTTTTATGGCCAGGTTTAGATGTTTGTGTTCCTTTTTTCGATCATGTGGTAAATACTGGGTAGTGATTGCTACAGTTACATACAGGAACACACATTTCTATGATGTTTTCTGGATCTCATATGTAGATGTGATCATTAATTGTGTTAGAATTTGCTGAGACTCTTGTGGGTAAAGTAACTAATTAGTGTAGATTGAATGAATTCATAACTTGGGTCCATTGATTGTTTACTTTTGCTAGGTCAATATTGAAATCACCCAATGAGATTACTTCCCTAGATTCTAATAGGACTACATTCATCATGGAGTCAACCTTGTCTATCCATTTTTTTTCTTTCTGTTGGATTTCTGTAGCAGAACCCCATTATAATAGGTGCGGCACCTTTTATAGCTACTTAGATCCAGATGGGTTCTACTTGTAATCTTCAAGATGAAAAGACATTTGAACGTTACACACTCACTAACATAGATTCAGATACCTGTTTCTTTGGGCTTTTGCAGATCCTTTCGCAGGGTTTTATATCCTGGAATGGAAATGTCAGTGTTGGTTATGTGTTCTGAAAGTCTTGACTCGGAATAATCTAGTCTATGAACTAGTTTGTCTTGGTTTGTGAAGATTATTGTTATATCTTCGATTTTGTTGACTGCATGGTTTATATTTAGGTGGCAAATTCGTAAGCTATCCTTTGAGGGCCATGAATTGTGTCTTGAATACATCTATTGAAGTTAGTTTTGTGAGGAATGTATTAATGTGTACAAGAATGGTGAAGATAAAGAAGAAAAGAGAGACAAAGAATAATAACAATAGGGAGAGGGATTACTTGATAGGGGTATAGGGGTGGAAGGGTGAGGAAAGGAGAAACATCAATTACCACTCTATAGCACACAATGTATGTATAACTCAATCAGTCCAACAGTAGCCTGGGGAGAAAAAAAATTCCACAGGCACTGTGGTTGGTTACTGAGAGAAAGGGGAGGTACAACAACAAAAACAACAGAGCAACCAAATCACCCTCAACAAGCGAGGCCAGACAATACAGTAAAGCATCTGTAAATAAAAGATGCCAGAATATGAATAATAAGCACAACTACTCTCAGCACAGTTCCTGGGAGATATGATTTTTAAAAAGAGAAAAGAAAAGAGAAAAAAAAGTGATGAGCTTCAAGGACACTCTGACGCCAAGGCCCACGAAGTAAACAGAATTGCGACAGCAGAGCAACCAGGCAAGACAGGAAAGATAGAGCCTCCAAGTCTCCAAAAGCAGCCACTATACCCTGTCCATACTGCTCAAGAACTTTTATAGCGCCGATTGGCCAAATAAGTCATCTTCGCACCCACAGAAATGGACCCTCCCAATCCCAGGATGAATAGATGGTCATCATTGATCTCGATGGACGAAGAAGAATTACCAAAGTCAATAAAAACCTTTAAAAAATGGTCATGCCATTGTTTAACAGTTATATTATTATGTAGCAGAGACTTACGCTTGACTGATCTTACAACAGACCAAAACGTTTAGGAGTCATTAAAGGAACCTCTAAGCTTCTTTAATCTCTTTTCATCAAATTCTCTTTCTTTTGTTTTTCCTAAATTGATATATATTTTTTTCTTGCATCAGTGTACCTTTGTCTTTTTTGTTTTATCCTCATTTGTTTTACAACGTTGGAATGTTTATAATAATGGTTTAACTTCATGCTTTTTCTGTTCACATTCAGCATCAAACTGATCATTATAAGGTGTTTCCCCTTTGACTGACTGTTCTAACCGTGCGTGTAGCAGCTCCACATATTGCCTTAACAAAGTGATCTGAACTGCCATTGATATCAAATTCTAATAGATGTAAAGCTGTCTATTTGGTTTCTTGGAATTCAGCACTATCAAGCTCTTGTTTGTATATTTCTGCAAACTCCTCTGACCATATAATTTGTTCTGCACTCTTTTGTTCTCTACTTTCATTTCTAATATAATCACTATCTACTTTCCATGTTTTTACAACTGGGAGGTGCCATGAATCGATACAATCTCCAAAATACAAATCAAGGCTTGATAATAAATAACAAGGTACAAGAAAATAATCAATAATACTGTATCCATTGGGAGACACAAATGTATAATCCCCTTTATTATCTCCCTTACAACAATCATTCAAAATACTCATATCGTACATAAAGCATAAATCGATCAAGGACCTGCCAAAATTATTTACGGTATCATCCTTTGAGGAAAGCAGATGAAGTTCATCATCCATACTAGCATGCTCAAGGTCATCTAAATAATTACACATAACTTCAAGGTCAGCTTGTCCATGACCTGTTCTGGCATTCAAAACTCCTGCAATAATAGAATGAAAATCATTTTTTAGAAAATATTGTGATAATGCTTCTTCTAGTAATACAACACCATCTTTAATTATGTTTTCAGTGTAAATAGGTCCACCTCTGGTACAATGTAACATGCTATAAGAAGAATATCTTTATCTAAACTGAAAATACATTTATTTATTCTGATGGCAATAGTGTTGTCACATTCTATTTTGATTTCTTCTACATATTCTTCCAAAGACTTTCTCACTAACAAAAGCACTCCTCCAGAATTCTTTCCATTATGCCAAAGTTTTAGAGCAGGAACACAAAACTTTAGATAATCAAGAAAAACACCACTAGTCAAAATTACAATCAAGGAATGTCTCTGTGAGACACACAAAATCAAAATTATTTACATAGTTAAAAAATGAGACATCCTTTAATGTATTATACAAGTTTTCAACATCATAATTTAAAAACATCCATTCACTTGGATGACCGGGCCTGTCCTAACTCGCTGCTAGGCCGCTGACTCCTGTGACTGGTTTTTTTTGTGTCACTCGCTACTTTTCCACAAGCAGACGACTTGGTGGCGAGTTACACAGAGCAGCCCGCATCCCTGTCTGCTGGTAGGACAGAGGCCCGTCACGTGCCCCACGCCCGCCACTGTCAGAAGGACACGCCAGGTCACAGCTCAGTGACGGTTGGCGGGGATTCCCCTAGCTGTGACCTGGCGTGTCCTTCTGACAGTGGCGGGCGTGGGGCACGTGACGGGCCTCTGTCCTACCAGCAGACAGGGATGCGGGCTGCTCTGTGTAACTCGCCACGCAAGTCGTCTGCTTGTGGAAAAGTGGCGAGTGACACAAAAAAAACCAGTCACAGGAGTCAGCGGCCTAGCAGCGAGTTAGGACAGGCCCGGTCATCCAAGTGAATGGATGTTTTTAAATTATGATGTTGAAAACTTGTATAATACATTAAAGGATGTCTCATTTTTTAACTATGTAAATAATTTTGATTTTGTGTGTCTCACAGAGACATTCCTTGATTGTAATTTTGACTAGTGGTGTTTTTCTTGATTATCTAAAGTTTTGTGTTCCTGCTCTAAAACTTTGGCATAATGGAAAGAATTCTGGAGGAGTGCTTTTGTTAGTGAGAAAGTCTTTGGAAGAATATGTAGAAGAAATCAAAATAGAATGTGACAACACTATTGCCATCAGAATAAATAAATGTATTTTCAGTTTAGATAAAGATATTCTTCTTATAGCATGTTACATTGTACCAGAGGTGGACCTATTTACACTGAAAACATAATTAAAGATGGTGTTGTATTACTAGAAGAAGCATTATCACAATATTTTCTAAAAAATGATTTTCATTCTATTATTGCAGGAGTTTTGAATGCCAGAACAGGTCATGGACAAGCTGACCTTGAAGTTATGTCTAATTATTTAGATGACCTTGAGCATGCTAGTATGGATGATGAACTTCATCTGCTTTCCTCAAAGGATGATACCGTAAATAATTTTGGCAGGTCCTTGATCGATTTATGCTTTATGTACGATATGAGTATTTTGAATGATTGTTGTAAGGGAGATAATAAAGGGGATTATACATTTGTGTCTCCCACTGGATACAGTATTATTGATTATTTTCTTGTACCTTGTTATTTATTATCAAGCCTTGATTTGTATTTTGGAGATTGTATCGATTCATGGTACCTCCCAGTTGTAAAAACATGGAAAGTAGATAGTGATTATATTAGAAATGAAAGTAGAGAACAAAAGAGTGCAGAACAAATTATATGGTCAGAGGAGTTTGCAGAAATATACAAACAAGAGCTTGATAGTGCTGAATTCCAAGAAACCAAATAGACAGCTTTACATCTATTAGAATTTGATATCAATGGCAGTTTAGATCACTTTGTTAAGGCAATATGTGGAGCTGCTACACGCACAGTTAGAACAGTCAGTCAAAGGGGAAACACCTTATAATGATCAGTTTGATGCTGAATGTGAACAGAAAAAGCATGAAGTTAAACCATTATTATAAACATTCCAACGTTGTAAAACAAATGAGGATAAAACAAAAAAGACAAAGGTACACTGATGCAAGAAAAAAATATATATCAATTTAGGAAAAACAAAAGAAAGAGAATTTGATGAAAAGAGATTAAAGAAGCTTAGAGGTTCCTTTAATGACTCCTAAACGTTTTGGTCTGTTGTAAGATCAGTCAAGCGTAAGTCTCTGCTACATAATAATATAACTGTTAAACAATGGCATGACCATTTTTTAAAGGTTTTTATTGACTTTGGTAATTCTTCTTCGTCCATCGAGATCAATGATGACCATCTATTCATCCTGGGATTGGGAGGGTCCATTTCTGTGGGTGCGAAGATGACTTATTTGGCCAATCGGCGCTATAAAAGTTCTTGAGCAGTATGGACAGGGTATAGTGGCTGCTTTTGGAGACTTGGAGGCTCTATCTTTCCTGTCTTGCCTGGTTGCTCTGCTGTCGCAATTCTGTTTACTTCGTGGGCCTTGGCGTCAGAGTGTCCTTGAAGCTCATCACTTTTTTTTCTCTTTTCTTTTCTCTTTTTAAAAATCATATCTCCCAGGAACTGTGCTGAGAGTAGTTGTGCTTATTATTCATATTCTGGCATCTTTTATTTACAGATGCTTTACTGTATTGTCTTTGGGCCCCGCTTGTTTGGGGTGATTTGGTTGCTCTGTTGTTTTTGTTTTTGTACTCCCCTTTCTCTCAGTAACCAACCACAGTGCCTGTGGAATTTTTTTTCTCCCAGGCTACTGTTGGACTGATTGAGTTTACATACATTGTGTGCTATAGAGTGGGTAATTGATGTTTCTCCTTTCCTCACCCTTCCACCCCTATACCCCTAAACAAGTATCCCCCTCCCTATTGTTATTATTTTTGTCTCTCTTTTCTTCTTTATCTTCACCATTTTTTGTACACATTTAAAACATTCCTCACAAAACTAACTTCAATAGATGATTCAAGACACAATTCATGGCCCTCAAAGGATGGCTCACAAATTTCTCCACCTAAATAAAACCATGGCATCAACAAAATCCGAAGATATATCAAGACAGACTCATCACAAAGGTAAGAGAGCAAGTTGCATATAGCGAAAGGGAGAGCGTTCCGATCAAGACTTTCAGAACACAAAACAACACTGAATATTTTCATTCCAGGATATAAATACGCATTGGCGCAAAGGAATCTCAAAAACCCAAAGAAAGGGGTAGCCTGAATCTATATTAGTGATGTGTAAACGTTTCAAAACGTCTTTTGCATTCTGGAAGATTACAATAGAATCCAACTAGATCGAAGTAGCTATAAAGGAGACTAGCACCTACTCTAATTGGGATTCCTGCTACAGAATCCAACACAAAGACAAAATTGGATAGGACATGATTGAACTCCAGATGAATGTAGTCCTATTAGAAATCTATGAAATAATCTTATTTGGGTGAATTTCAATATTGACCTAGCAAAAGTATACATAATGGACCCAAGTTATCGATTCATTCAATCTTCACTAATTAGTTACTTTACCCACAAGAAGTCCACAGCAAACTGTAACCCCAATGAATGATCACATCTAGTAATCAGACCAGAAAACATCAAAGAAATGAGTGTCCCAGTATGTCGTAACTTTAGCAATCACTACCCAGTTGTGTACCACATGTCAAAAAAAGGAACAAAAATTCCTAAACCTAGGCCATAAAACTAGAACTATCATTCTTTTGCAAATTTAATTGAGCAGCTTTTCTTACTAGAGTTAAGCAGTTTCCATGCTCTCGGAAACTTCAAATTACTGAAACAGAGGACCCGGTCCTAATTGTAGTTGTGGATAAAAGATTTAACTGACATCTATACTCAAACATATCCCCATTAAAACCATAAGGATCAAACATAGTCTTGCAAACCACCCTGGTTTACAAGGGACAAGAAGAAACATGTTACCACTTAGGGATTTTCTTAAAAGAACATAAATATTTATCATCGAGTCCACTTAAAACTATACAAATTCCATAAACACACGAAGACCGCGAGAGAAGAGGAATATATTCCAAGACTACCTATCACAAACAATATTCAAAGACTGTATGGAAGAGGCAATCAGTCAAATATAACACAATACAATATATTGTCTCCCAAATCTAATGTAATTAAAGATATTTCTGCTGAAAACCTTAACAATTCCATTCATTAAAATGTATCATCATAAACAGAATTAACAATGAGATACTACGAAGTCCAAATATCTCAATGAACTATAAACAATACTGAGCTAGCCAAGCAGATCCAGCAAAACTCCACATACACTTCATTATTCTGTTTTCTGAGGTCTACAGAATATCTGGCTCACCTATCAAACAATCAAGTAACCAGGTCCTTGACGGAAAAGATGGTCAGAATTACTGAACCTCTCATGCTCCAGTTATTACAGACGCTCTGACACATATCTATAAACTTTGTTCCATCATAAGAACTATTTCACCCCAAACGCATCAAAAACGCTAAGGATGAATTCCGAACCACAAGTCTAGGAACACATCCGATCCCTCAAACTTAGGCCAGCCTCCTATTATATACTTACCTTTCAATCCACCCATTCAGGAAAAACAATAAGAATAAACACCTAGTCCATTTCTACATATAGAGATATTTGACAACTTACTCACCCAGATCAGTCCCGGATTTTTAAAAAGCTCACTCGTGCCCACACACGGCAATTGACTAGTCTTGTAACAGTTGTCCAGCAAACATATTAATGACACTTAACATTTGTGATACTATTTGTACACAATTTATAAAAGCATTTGATACACTTACCCAACTTCTCATTAAAACCAGCAACCTATATAATCCACTCTACAAATCCTTTAGACACTTCTTACCTCATGCAAAAACCTTGGCAAAAAAGCACTGAGATCTTGTCAACTGCAGACGGCAACTAACCCACATGTTTACACCCCCAAAAACAAAATGCATGCTTACACTAACAGAAACAAAAGCGACAAAATCGAATCTCATAAACTTTCTTCCATCCAACCCACAAAAGGAAGCCACTTGAACAAACCACGACACCACAAAGTTTCTAGAATTTTACAATACTGATGAAAATCTCAGCTGGTACCATCCATATCCCATCTGTGCAAATACATGTCTCAAAGAGTATACCACTTGACTAAAATCAATACTCATGTTTCTTGACTTTATTTCAATGAAAACATTCTTTTAAGTTACTATACAAATCTTCAATAGATTACACTTCGAACCCTGTGCGATTCTGTGCTAGTGAAACAACTAATAATCATTATTAAGACTTGTATAAATGTGCTCTTAAACTGGTCCTTCTCTGAAAGAAGACAACCTACTAGAAGTAGGATTATTTTCATTAAATCTAATTCTTCCCCTACACCAATAGACTAAGATTTAACAAAGGCCCATAGATGCTTAAAATAATGACAGGAACAGTTCCCTTTCCGTCCTAGCATGCCTGTAAATAGAATGAGTGGCAAGAACGTTGGGGGGGGGGTGGGGGATTTGTTGTTTTTTACAAGATTCACTACACTATATACAAATTCCCTACTCTTATTATTATATTATATATTATTATTATTACTATTATATTATATTAATTGTTTGTTGTATTATTATTATTATTATTAATTATTATTATTATTATTATTATTATTATTATTATTATTATTAATTGTATGATTTGACCCCCCCAGATTACAATCAAACTTCAACGTGTATATGTTGGAGGGAGAGGGGGGCAGGTAAAAGGGAACTAATTAGAAAGAAAATGAGAGTAAAATTTTACAAAAGTAAATAATTCAATGTTGAAACAAGTGAAAAGGGGGTGTTTTTTAAAAAAACTTTTTTTTGGTAATGTGCTTGATGTGTGTCCTCTCCTTTTCTTCTCTCCTCTTCTCTTCTCTCTCTTCTCTCTTTCTCTCTCTCTCTCTCTTCTCCTCTTTTCTTTTCTCTTTCTTCTCTCTTCTCTTTCTCCTTTCCCCTCCTCTCTTTCATGCCCTTTTTCTTGTCAATTTAATAGATTTTCGTGGAGTTTTTTTTATTGCAGTTTGAGATGAGATTATTTTACTATTATAAGGAACTGTTTCAGTTTGTATTGTTTTAGTTTTATAGTCCCGTTGTTAGGTTTTGAAATTTCTGTATGTATAAGGGGTTTTACTTTTTTGAAATAATTGCTTTTTTTTTAAAAAAAATTTTTTTTGATTGAAAGTGTTTTCCCCCTTTCCCCCTTAATACTCCCCACCCCCCCCATCCTTCCAATCTTTTTTGTTATATCGTTTTGTTGTTGTCTCATGGTGAGGGGTATTTGTTTTTTTGTTTTCCATGGTGTTGGGTGTTGTTTTATTTTTGTATCTTATTAATAATTTAGTATAATCTTATTTTTCTTACTTGCTTTGATAGTTATTGTGTGAATATACTTTTTAAAAGCGCTTTTGAAAAGGTTTAGCGCTAAAAAACACCTTTCTGGGTGGAGGAGGGAGGAGGGAGGGCATTGAAGGTAATATTTCAGTAATTGACGTGCTGTATTTTCAACGTTTTTTTCCCGCCTTTTTTCTTCTAAAGTATAAAGGTAAGAATGGATGAAAAAGTATGAAATAATTTTTTTGTCCGACGTTTATGATTTTTTTTAACTCTTAAAAATTTTTTTTTAAAATGTGTTTCAAGTCAATACGTCAATCAAAAATTTTTTTCCAATGGTAATTGAATAAGCAATGATTTGCTTTTTTTCATCAACCATCTATCTAAGTACAAATTTCGTAATGATTATACTAAGGACACTACATTATTGGCTCATTTTTTATAAACCTGTTAAAATTAAACCAGTAAAAAAAGAGAAAAATCGATAAGGAGATACATTGAAAATACGAAATACCACATATACATATACATGCACACACATATAATGCAGCCTGAGCGCGTGCGCGCTCAGTCCACACACACATTAAAAAAAACTGTTTTAAGAAATTTAAAAAAGAAAATCATAAAACGTCAGGACAAAAACAAATTACTTTACCTACTGTACATCCATTATTTCACGTTTATACTTTATGATATTTTAAAAAAGGTACAAGAATAAAAACGTTAGAAAATACTAGGCATTCGTCATTACTGAACAATTACCTTCATGACCTCCTCCTCTCCTCCGTCACCAGCAAACGTCTGTGCTTTTTTTGCGTTCATACTTTTCAAAATGCGCTTTTAAAAAAATCACATATTCCACACAATCGCTATCAAAAGAAGATAAGTCAAATAAAAGATTTAATAATGATTATCATTAATAGTTATACAAGTATTCACAACAATCGCCCATCACCATGAGGAAAACAATATAACAAAATGATCCCATCACCATGAGAAACACATAACCATGATGACAGAAAGCATTGTAAAGGATGGGGTGTGGGGGAGGAGTATCAAGGGGCGAAGGGGAAAACCCGCTTCAATCAAATTAATAAGTTAAAAAAAAGAAATGTTCAAACAAGTAGAACCCCTCTACCGATACTATCAAAGCCCATTAATCCACTGACAATCAAACTAAAAAACATATCATACTAAAAACAGTTACGCTTATAATAGTACTAATAATCTCATCTCGAACTGCAATAAAACCACATCCACGATAAAACTATTTATTTAGACAAGACAAAGGCCTGAGGAGAGGAGAGGAGGAGGAGAGAAAGGGGAGGAGAGGAGAGAGAGAGAGAGAGGATTGGGAGAGCGAGGGAGAGAGAGAGAGAGGGAGAGAGAGAGAGAGAGAGAGAGACGAGAGAGAGAGAGAGAGAGACGAGAGGAGAGAGAGACGAGAGAGAGAGAAGGACCACACTATCAAGCTATCAGGTTTACCATAAAAAGATTTATAAAAAATTTCTCCTTTCCACTTGTTTTCAACATTGCAGGTAATTTTTTCGCTTGCATAGATTACTCATACTTCTTTGCATAATTCGTGTGCCTCTTTCTGCCTCCCCCTCCTCACACATATTACAGTGTGTGACTGTAGGAATTTTAGTCTCAGTAAGACATACTTGATTTTTTGGTGTAAGGAATACCATTAGTGCTGGTAAATGTAAGTATGGTTGATTTTTGCCGTCTTATTCATGGTTGATTTGCCTTATTAGTCGATTTCCTAGGCATTATGCATTAGATGGCTTTTTAGCTGTGTCTTGAACTGATTTTGTTTTTTTTGATACTTTTAAGCGTTTTGGGGAGCTTGTTCCATAAGTCACTACCTGAGTACATAGAAGCTTGTTTTGTTAAAGCATTATTTTCTTGGTTCGGAAATGTTAGAGTGATTATTTCTGTGTTCATGATTTGACGCTATTGGTGATCTTTGGAGGTGCATTTCCATTGACACTTTCTGGACAAATAGAGCTTTATTTAGATAAGGTCTGTTTTTGAAGGTTAGGATATTTGTTTTCCTTATAATCGTTGTGGTTAGGGAGCTTGATTTTAGTAGAACACGTTTCAGTGTCTCTTTTATATAATCTATGAATCAATTTAAATTTGTAGCACTGCGCTGTTCCCAAAGAGATGAAGGCATAGTCAATATGGCAAAATATGGCCGCAAAAAAGAGTTTTGCGAGAGTGGTTATTCAGAAAATGTTTTATTTTTGAATAACTGAAGTCGCTTGTAAGAAAGATGTTTTTCCTAGCGCCATCACCTGGTCAGTCCAAGTAAGATTTGTTGTTCATTAATTACACCAGAATTCTGTGGAGTCAACTTCTTCAATTACTCTTTAACCTATCAACAGGAGGTTGGAATTTATCTTTATTTTTTGTCCCTTTTGTTTTGCTTATAATACATACACTTAGTTTTTGCGTATTAGGACCATATGTTTTAGCAGAGTCAGTAACCAATCTGTCAATATTGTGTTGAAGTTTGATGTAAGTCTATGTGGGGGGCAGAATCACTGCATTTGACGGGATGTGTCATCAGCAAACATTTCACAGCTACATTCATAGAACTTAGGGTAAAGGTCATTACAAGATTGAAAATAGAAGTGGACCCAATATTGACCCTTGTGGTACTCCATGTTAATTAGGTACTAGTTCTGATGTTGATTATTTGCGGTTACTAGCTGCTGCCTATTCGACAAAAAAGCTTTTCAAAAGATTTATCGTTTCTGGTGTTGTTTATACAAGTGAAGTTTACGCAATAATAAGGATGAATGATTACATCAAATGCTTTTTCCAAGTCAACAAAAGAAGCCTGTATATTTATTTTCATTGATATTGTGTGGAGACTGTCTGTAATTTGTGTAAGAGTTGTGTGACAGGATATTTTTTACTCGAAAAACCTGGACTGATCTTCATTTAATAGATTGTTGTTTACAAGTAGGAATATAGGATTTTTTGGATATGTTTTTCGAAGGGTTTAGCTAGAAGACAGAATTGAATTGGTCTTTAATTTGGAAGGGACAAGCAGTATCACCTTGATTTGTGGACTGGTATGATTTTGCCTTTTTAAATCTGACAGAAGTTGTTTTTTTCTCTATGCACAAGTTATACAAGTATGTCAGTGTTCCAGCTATAACTTGCCCACAAAGCTTTAATTATTCTTCATCTGATTGTCTAACCACGTGTTCTGGAACTTTTTGAAGAGACAGGCTTTCCAGACCGTCTGTGATTGTCACTGGCATTAGTTTGAATGGGAATTTTATTTCTTTTGATTTGATATATTGTTCTAAAGTAAGGGAGATCATTTTCATTTGACTTGTCATTTGATGTTATTTGTCGCATTGTTGTGAAAGTGGTTGTTCAATTCATCAGCTGATTCTCTTTAACGTTGTTGCTTTTTGTGTAGGTTTATACATTACTGTATTGATGGCTTTCCATACTTGGCGGGAATCGGTAGTTGTAATAAACAACTTTTGAAGCTAATCACGTTTTGATTTTCGTTTAGTGAGTTACTTTGTTTCTTTGTGCCCTGAACTGCTCATTTGAACCATGTGTTTTCAAATAGTCTCTTGGTGTATTCGGATTCTATGTCTTTTGTTATCCAAGGTGGTTTGATTTTTTTCTTGAATCTTTTTTTTTATGAAAGGGGCCGTGTTTGTCATATACATGAAGTAAATGTCCTAATCAAAATTCAGCAGCTTATCAGGTCTCTGATTTGGGTATTTGTTATGTATGAGAGTTTGTCAAGTCTGAAAGGAAATCTTGCTCGTTAAAAGGTTTTAAATTTCCTGTAAAAATAGGTTTTATGCCCTACTTTAGGTATTTTGATACGATTTTAAACCAAGTAATGCACAGACTGGATTATGAATCACTGCATCCTCATGAGGGAGCACATGACTTCTGTTATGTGTTGTTTTGTAGTAGTGTAGATATGATCTATTAATGTTCTAGAGTTAGTTGTTATCCAAGTTGGTCTATCTTTGTAGTTGATCTAGGCCAAACATAGTAATGTTGTGGCTCCATTTTGGATTAGGGTTTATAAGTCTATGTTAAAATTCGAGAATAATTGTTCCATTGTTTAAAAGTATTACCTCGTCCATAAGGGGTTGAAATTTTTCTAGCCAGTCTATGGTTCTGAAGGAATTTCTGTATATAAATCCTATTAATATTGGTCTATTGTGTTTTATTTTTATTTCATCCACATGGATTCAATGTCATAAACCTCAAGGTTCTATATTATTTTACAAACTGAGCGAGGAGGTATATATGTAGTAACCCGGTGGACTTGGGTTTGTGAGATTCTTCACGGAAGTTTTGATACCCCTGGAAATTCATGTGTTGCATCTGTTACATCTTGGAGAAAGTCGGGATTCAGCTAGACAAACAAATGAAACTGATTTCCACATGTTGTTAGTATGGTTGCAAATGTCATCTTTTTTTTTTGTTGCACTGTTTGATATTCAGGTTAGCCTACTCGGAGGCCCGGTTTTTGTGGCCACTGGTTGAGTTAGAGACATAATATATGTCAGGTTTGTTAATTGGCTTAATTTTGTATATAATTTTCTTTTCTATACCTTTATGTAAACTATCAAAATAGAAAGACCCGTTTAGTAGGTTTTTCTATTCAAGAAATCAAAAGGAGAATTAATATGAAATGAAGAAAACCCAATAAAACGAAACAATAGTAAAAGTCAAATTTCAAAAGCTGCTCTGGATCTGCAAAAAAAATCGATTTTGTTATATCAACACAGTATATAAAATCGCAGTCCCCTTTATTATTTCATCACTAAATGGAGATCAAAGTGTGTGTGGACGTGTGCGCGCACGCGCGCAGGTGTGCATATGGAGTATGTGTGGGTGTATATGTATATGTGGTTAATTTTTATTTTCAATGTATTTCCTTATCGATTTTTCCTTTTTTTTTACTGGTTTAATTTAATGGAAATGGATGCAATAATGTAGTGTCTTAGTATAATCATTACGAAAATTGTTCTTAGATAGATGGCTTGATGAAAAAAGCAATGCAGTGCTTATTCAATGTACCATCTGGGAAATAAAACTTTGTCTTGGCATTAAATGGAAAACGGACCTTCAAAACATAATCGGCGCCTGGCTTACTCCAAGTCACTCACCTGGGTGCCCAATAGACAGTAAACGGCCATAGGACCTCCTCCATTATTTCCCACCTGGGACACCTGTCTTCATTGTCACCATCATCATCTTCTCCGACATCACCGTCAAAAAATCCGCCAAGCCGACCAAAAATAACAGGAAGAAAGAGAAAACTAGCAAGGTCAAGACACAGAAGAGAACGGAAGTCGAAGACTGACCCGTATGACTATTGGAATTCTCTTCTGGACTGGTCTGCCAGATCATCTATCCACTCCCTTCAACGTATACAAAACTCCGCAGCTCGACTTGTCCCCAGAAAGAAAACATCTGAGCACATTACTCTCTTGTGATTTATTTCCAATGTCTGTCCATGCCGGCAGGAGGTTACTATAAGTTACAGATGTCTCCACAAAACAGCCCTTCTATAATCTGTGATGTCTTCACCTGTACACTCCTTCGGTTACCCTATTTGCTGCAAACTCTTTGTGCTTCGAATACGGAATGAGTGACAAAGATAGATACAGACAAATTCCTTACCGAGTATTTACTTTGTAGATGTTTTTAGTTAGCTCCCGCGAGGCGGCCTTCCTTTATGAATTTTAGTAATGACAAAGAAGGCAACTGTGCTCTTTGCAGGGGAGACAATTCAAAGCCTCTAGCGATGTGTCGTTATGAAATTTGGTAGTTTTAAAGAAGGCGACAGCGATTTTCCTGTCAGGGGAGGGAATGCCAAGCCTCGCTCAAAACAGGGAGTGTATGATTCTTTTATCATGGAGAATAGAACAAACACCCATGTGCTTTTTTTACACCCAGTCCCTGTGTGCATGCAGTTTTGAAAATGATGCATCTGTTCCCTAGGCATACATGGCATACCCTTCAGGAAGGCGGAAAGCCCAAGGTAGTTTTCAACCACCACCCAAGGAAACAGAGCACTGCACAATTTGCAGGTGTGTCCCAAAATAGGTACACGGCACTCTGATCCATGGGAGGTAATCAATCTACTTACCACACCATCACACATATAAAGAAATACATTCTCCTGTTAAGTTTGTTTGGCATCCTTTCTACCTCAAAAGGGGTTACAGGAATTACATCTGACGTCTTGTATGTCTGAGTATGCCTGTGTGTGGGCAGGTGTGAGGTGTGAGTTAAAAAAAGAAAAGAGAATCGTCCCATAGAACAGACATTACCTTTGGAGCATATTCTATTTTCTTGTGGAATTTACAAAATAGCATATACATGGGGACTGGATGTAAAAAAGCACAGGAGTGCTTACTCCACTATCCTCGAAATAAAACAATAAATAACAATAGAAAAATAAAATGAGTGTGTGTACACACACGTTGGTTAGTTTTTCAGTTTAACGTCCTTCCACCGAAAAGAGATATTAGTCCAAGTATGTATGTGTGCATGTGAGTGAGTGTGAGTATATGTGTGAAATTATGGGCGTTTGAAAGTGTGAGTGAGTGTGTGAGAGAGTGTGTCAGTGCGTGTGCGAGCCTCTGTGTGTGTGTGTGTGTGTGTGTGTGTGTGTGTGTGTGTGTGTGTGTGTGTGTATGTTGTGTGTTTATCTGTTTGAGATAATGCAATCTTTTAATCTATCTGACTCAATTTATTTGCCTGAGATAATGAAATCTTTAAAACTATCTGCTATCAATTTCTCTGTCTGAGATAATGAATTAAAAAAATTGGTGTAAATAAAGTTTATTCATTAATGAACATGAAACAAGCATAGCATAAAGACCATAACCAGCATAGCAGCAACAAGCAAGTAGCTTATGTTGTGAGTAGCTTTTGTTGTGCTTGAATTTACCTGCTTCAGTTTCGCTTTGTGAGATAATAACATCTTTGCATTTATCTGCTATCCTTTTCTCTGTCTGAGCTAATGACATACCATGTGAATTTATCAGGAGACACTGCTGCTTTTACTGCAATCATCTATGATTGCAGGAAGTAATAATAAATAATAATAATATATGGAATTCATATAGCGCTGAATCTTGTAGAGCAACAAATCAAAGCGCTCAGATTTATTTATTTATTTATTTATTTTAATATTGAGGATAATGGAGTAAACAATCATGTGCATTTTTACATCCAGTTCCCGTGTGTATGCGGTTTTGTAAATTGTGTCATCTGTTCCCACCGGCACACAATGGCTTACTCTTTCAAAAAGCGGAACAGGATTTAATGTGTGCGCAAGATGTTCTGCATGCGTTCGCACAAGGGGCCTCAGTTTATAGTCTCATCCGAAGGAAGTGCAGTGATTGTCCTGATGACGAAACTGGCAATCATCAAATCTGTTTGCAGTATTGGGTAGCATGTGTAGTGCCTGGTCTTCTCCTGTGCTTGTCACTCTGTATGCAGGAGGTCTGCCCGCTGGCCTCAGCCGACACGTTCCGACTTCAGGGCAGCTCCTCAGAAAGTTGATAAGAAATAGTTTGAGATTTGGCTAATACACAAATAAAAGGCAGGAGAATGGGCTGGTTAGTTAAACAAAAGGAAAGCATCAGGAGAGAGAGAGAGAGAGAGAGAGAGAGAGAGAGAGAAGAGAGGAGAGAGAGAGAGAGATAGAGAGAGAGAGAGAGAGAGAGAGAGAGAGAGAGAGAGAGAGAGAGAGAGAGAGAGAGAGAGAGAGAGAGAGATTGTAATTGATCATTTATTCTTCTCTATCGAGAATAAGGGAATAGGCACGCATGTGCTTTTTTAAAATCTAGTCCGCTTGTGTATGTCATCATCATCAATGCCTTTGTGCCTTGTTGGCACATAGGGCAGCAACAAATGTTCTCCACTCTTGTCTGTCCTGGGCCAGCTTCCGAATGGTTCCCCAGGTACGTTGGAAGGTCTTCAGCTCTGTTTCAACAGTCCGACGCCAAGTGTTCTTGGGTCGTCCTCGTTTGCGTTTTCCCTCTGGTGTCCAGTGGAGGGCTGTTCGGGCGATGTTTCCCTGTTCCCGACGGCAGATATGCCCTATCCATCCCCATCGCCTATGCATGATGATGTTGTCCATGCTTTCTTGGTTGCAACGGGCAAAAAGTTCTTGGTTGGAGATGGTCTCAGGCCAGAAGATGCGCAAGATTTTTCTGAGATTCTTCGTGTGGAATGTGGATAGTTTGTCGAGGTCACTCTCAGTCATCCTCTAGCACTCTGAGCCGTACAAAAGGGTGGAAAGTACACAGCTCTGGTATAGTCTTAGTTTGGTTCTGGTGCTGTACTGGGACGAATTCCGCACATTGTTCAGATTTCTATAAGCATTTCTTGCTTTGCTAATCCGGTTCTTGATGTCGCTGCCTGCTCCGCCGTCATGCCTAACAGTGCTCCCGAGATACGTGAACTCTTCAGTTGTTGGTAAATCTTCTCCATTCACTGTGCCCAGTGAGGGGTTCTGAACGTTCAGTGTCATCACCTCTGTCTTCTTCTGACTGATTTTCAGGCCTACTTGCTGTGCGAAAGTGCTGAGATGGGATGTCTTCTCTTGAATGTGATGGTGGGTATGTGAGAGCAGCGCCAGATCATCGGCAAAATCTAGGTCTTCAAGCGTTGAGAAGGGGGTCCATCTGATGCCCCGTGACTGGTCAGCTGTTGTCTGTCTCATCACCCAATCAATTGTCAGGTTGAGGAGTAGGGCTGACATGGGGCAGCCTTGTCTGACGCCAGTTTGTACACTGAAACTGGTTTTGCTGCTTCCTACTCTGCACGTAAAGTTGTTGTAGAAACTCTTAATGACTTGGATAATCTCCTGTGGAATTCCATATGCTCGGAGTATGCGCCATACACTTTCTCGATGACTGCTGTCAAAGGCTTTTTCAAAATCTACGAAGTTGATATACAGCTGTCTCTGCCATTCCGTGCACTGTTCGATGATGTTGCGCAGGGTGAAGATCTGGTCTATGCATCTTCTTCCTGGTCTAAAACTTGCCTGTTCCTTTCTGAGTTGTTGGTCCACTGCCTCTGAGATTCGTCCGATGATGATCTTTGCCAGAATCTTGCTGGGAACAGATAGCAGAGTGATTCCTCTCCAGTTGTTACAATTGTTCAGGGCTCCGTTCTTCGGGATCTTCACGATGACTCCTTCTGTCCAATCTGTTGGTAGCTGTTTCTCCTCCCATATAGCTGCAAAGAGTGGCTGTAGAACTTTAGATGTAAACTCTGGATCTGTCTTGAAAAGTTCTGCGTTAAGGTTGTCCTGGCCAGGGGCTTTTTCATTCTTGAGAGAGCTGATTGCTGCTATAATCTCTTCCTTCTTTGGTGGTGTGCTGTTCACATTGAGATCACAATCAGGATCTTGTACATCTGCCTCTTCAGTTGGTGGTGGTCTGTTGAGAACTCCGCTGAAATGTTTTGCCCATCTTGCATCTTGTTCTGGTTCTGTGGCAAGTAATTATTTGCCTTGTTTATCTAGGATTGGTGTCTCGGTATTGCCCCGGTACTTGTGTATGTAGTTTTGTCAATTTTGTCATCCGTTCCCACCAGCATACAATTGCCTGCTCTTCCGAAAAGCGGAACGGGTTTTAACGTCTCTGCAAGATGTTCTGAGTGCTTTCGCACACGGTACCTTGGTTTATAGTCTCACCGGAAAGACTTTTGGGGAGAGTGGAGTCGGCCGGCACTGATGTTGACTGCGGAGGAACAATCCTCTTGAACGAGAGTCGAACTGGGGTCAGCAGATCACGAAGACATTACTCTAACCACCATGCTAGCCCGTCTCCTACTCTCGTCGTTAAAGAGAGAGAGAGAGAGAGAGAGAGAGAGAGAGAGAGAGAGAGAGAGAGAGAGAGAGAGAGAGAGAGAGAGAGAGAGAGAGAGAGAGAGAACTCTGAACTCTGAAATTGTTTAATGTACATTGGCCTTTGGCCACAATACACATTGAGGGGCAAAATATTGAAGATGAAAAGTTGAAGATCAAAAAAATTCACATAAGTTTGGTAAGACTTTGGCATAATACCCTGGAGTGCACTCATAACTGTATACTCTTGCATAAGCATATTCCAACATCATGCCTAAATAAAGACTGTCGTATGCCAACAAATCATTACAAAACACAGCTAAAAACAAAAACTCAGTTCACCTTAACCACTTCCCAGGGTACCACAAAAAGACAATAGACCTATTAACAAAGTTATTGATGAAGCTATACCTGATATGTTAACACCTTCTCACCTACACAATACAAACATCAAGCACATCATAAATCATAACATTTGAAATCATTAATGCTCATTAGGTTTTCTTGCATTTTCATAATAGTTACTATACTCACAAGTTATTGCATTCTCAAAACATTCACCACTCCAAAAAAAAGTATACATCAAATACAACCATGTCAGTTCTAGGCTACTGCAATGTTAACACAATGCTGTATGGGGAAAAACAAAACAAAAAACCCAAAAAACCCACACACACAAACCTCACACACTGTGCTCTTTCATGTCATGTAACTTTTACGTCATAAAAAGAGAAAATAGGGTGTTAATCAAAACATTGCAAGATATCACTTCAGAAACATGTGACCAATTTTCTCTCTAGAGCTTTTGTTAGGGCCCATGTCTGACACTGGTATGTGAGTGTTGGAACGAAGATGGCGTTGATGAGTTTTGCCTTGGTGCTCATTGGGATGCTGGAATGTTTTAGAAGAGGGGCGAGTTGGTAACTGACTGCGTTCGCTTTCTGGCATCTTGTTTCTATCTCTCTGTCCAATTTTCCATCTTCAGTGAAGAGGCTGCCGAGGTATTTAAATTCTTTGGTCTGTTTCAGCTGGGTGCCGTTGATGTTGATGTCCAGCTTTCCTGGATTTCTGCTGACAGACATAACTTCTGTTTTGGTGATACTGATCTTCATGTCATACCTCTCGAAGCTTGTGTTGAGTTGGTCTGTGTGATCTTGAAGAGCTGCTTTGTTCTGATTCATCAGGGACTGGTCGTCAGCAAATAATAGTTCGTTCAGGGCCTCAAGATCTGGGTTGGCTTCCTTTGTAATCTGGTCCATGTAGATCACGAAGAGATGGGGAGAGAGTACGCAGCTTTGCTTGACCACTGATGTAACCGGGAACCAGTCGGATGTTCCACTGGCTGTTCGGACTGCGCTCATACTGTTGGCATAGATTGCTCTGATGTTATCAAGCAACTGCCCCTTCACGTCGTACTGCTCCAGGATCTTCCAGAGCTTGTCTCTGTTGACTCGGTCGAAAGCTTTTTCTTGATCAACGAATACTGTATGCAGGTCTTGGTTGTATTCGATGGCTCTTTCACACAGCTGTCAGAGTGCGAAAATGGCATCTGTGCACCCTCTTCCTTTCCAAAAGTCAAACTGGGCATTGCTCAGTAGGTGTTCTGCTTTGGCTCTTGTGCGCTGTTCCAGAATCTTTGCATACATTTTACCTTCATGGCTCACTCTTCTTGACTTATCTGCAGCCTTTGATACCATAGATCACTCAATTCTTCTTTCTCGCCTCCAAAATACGTTTGGTATTAATGGCACAGCCCTCACCTGGTTTACTTCATACCTCACAGACCGGTTCCAGAAAGTTATTGTAAACAAAATTCAATCAAAACCTGTCAAAATGGAATGTGGAGTCCCGCAGGGATCAGTCCTTGGCCCTGTTCTCTTTACTCTCTACACTGCTCCACTCTCACATATAATAAACAACCCCCCTATTGATCATCATTTCTATGCCGATGATACTCAGCTTCAGTGCAGCGATACTGTTGAAATTTTGCCTTCCCTCCTGACAAATATGTCCTACTGCCTTCAACACATTCAAAACTGGATGACTCAGAACAAGTTACAACTTAATGCCGATAAAACCGAAGCCATGCTCATAGGGACCCAACATAAACTTTCCTCTATCACAAAAACTTCAATAGAATTCGGCAATACGTCAGTTCCTTTGTCCAACTCTGTGAAGTATTTAGGAGTAGTTCTTGACAACACACTCTCTATGAAAAAATTCATCACCCAGACCTGCCAGTCTTGCTACTATCAATTACGGCGCATAAGCGCGATTCGCAAGTATCTGTCCACTGATGCAACTTCCAAGCTTGTCACATCTCTCATTTATTCACGTTTAGACTACTGTAATTCTCTTTTGGCTGGCCTACCAGCATCATCTATCCACTCTTTTCAACGCATACAAAACTCTGCAGCTCGACTGGTCCTAAGAAAGAAAAAATCTGAACACATCACTCCTCTTCTGCGATCTCTTCACTGGTTGCCTGTCTCACAAAGACTGGAGTATAAAATCAATACCCTCTGTTTCAAATGTCTCCACAAATCTGCACCCTCTTATCTCTGTAACTGTCTTCACCTGTACACTCCATCCCGTTCCCTTCGTTCAGCCGCAGATACTTTGTGCTTTCGAACACCCAGGTTCAAGCAAACCACTGTTGGCCGTCGCTCCTTCTCTGTTTCTGGTCCATCCACCTGGAATGACCTCCCTCTTTCACTTCGTTAAAAGCCTTCACTTGATTCCTTCAAATCCAGCCTCAAAACACACTTATTTCCTACCTGAGACTTTCCCCCCACATATCTGTCCCTAATTTTCAACAACATCTTTCACCTTCTAAGTGTTGTTCTGTGTGTGTGTGTGTGTGTGTGTGTGTGTGTGTGTGTGTGTGTGTGTGTGTGTGTGTGTGTGTGTGTGTGCGTGCGTGTGCGTGCGTAGTGCGCGCGCATGGATTTGAAATCTGTTGCTCATTATGTTTAAGGAGAGTTGCATGCCTGTAAATGATTGAGTGCAAGCGCTTCGATTTGTTTGTTTTCTACAAGATTCAGCGCTATATAAATTCCATATATTATTATTATTATTATTATTATTATTAAGTGAAATGCCTCTGTAGGTGCTGCAGTCTTTCTTGCTGCCCTTCTTCTTCCAAATTGGCACCACTATTGCATTTTGCCAGTCCATTGGTACTTTCCTCTCTTCCCTATGCTTTCTGGAAGATGATGGTGAGCCACTTAACTCCCGTTTCTCTGCATGCAAGGATGGCTTCAGTTGTTATGCCGTCATCACCTGCCGCTTTGCCCTTTGGGCTGGTCTTAATTGCATTTCTTGTTTCAGCTTCAAGGATTTGGGGCTCTAACTGGTCTTTATAGCGTGGTGAGAACTGAGAGCTGGAAGCTTGTACTCCAGATGGGTTAAGAAGATCTTAAAAATAATCTTTCCATCGTTTCAGAATTTCCTCTTCTTTGTGCAGTGCCTCTCCATTTGCATCATTCACTACTGTTGTTGGATTGAATGGCTCATCTCGTACTCTCATCGTCTTCACACTTTTGAAAAATTCTCTTGGGAAGTTCTTGCAAATTTCACTTAACTTTTCTCCATAAGTCGCCCAAGATTTTTCTTTGGAGGCTTTCACAACACGATTACTATGTCTTCTTGCGATTCTGTACTTGGCGTAGTCCTCTTCTGTCTTGGTCTTGACCCAAGCTTTATATAGCTGCTTTTTTTCTTGATGGCTTCCTTCATCTCTTGGTTCCACCAAGCTGTAGCTTTCCTGTTTTTACCTCCACATTTCTTTGTCCCGCAAACTTTCCTTAAGGTGTTCAAGAGAGCTGGCTTGAAGGTGTCCCAGACTTGCTCCATGTTGAGAGGTGTTGTATCAATGGAGTCAAGTTTCGCCCTGTAGTTGGTTGTAGAAGTCCTCTACGTCTTCATCATCGTGATCCGTTGTTGGTGCGTAGGCTTGAATCACTGTGATGTAGAATGGGGCTGCCCTGAGGCGGATGGCCATAAGCCGGCTGTTTACTGGGTAGTATCCTATTACCGAATTCTTGATGTTCTTGTTGACAAGCATGCCTACGCCATTGAAATGTTTGTCCTGCTCTCCGCTATAGTAGAACATATGTCCCTCGTCAGTATGGTGTTCACCGTGTTCCTTCCATCTGACTTCACAGAGACCTACCAGATGCCAGGTGTACCTGTCCAGCTCGTATAGCAGTTCTTGGAGTTTGCCTGTTTGGGCCAGACTTCTTACATTCCACGTTGCGATGGTGATGTAGTCCCTTCCTCTGATCTTTTTTGTAGGGGTTCCACCAGTAGCACACTTGTCGCCTCCGCCCTGGTGGCAGACGGAAGGCGCGGTCCTTGTTGACCCGGGCGGCGACCGATCCGGTATATTCTTTATTGTTGTCCATTCCATGTAGCGTGTCTTGGGCAAAAGTAGCCTGGCGGCGCCCATCCCTCTCCAGGCGTGATTTGGGGGTTGGGTTGACTCCCCACATGTCACAGGTGGTACCGGAGTCCATGGTTACCGGTAGCAGAGGACACCTCTGACCTGACCCCTAACAGAGGGGAGATTTTCCCTGAGTCAGAGGGTACTGATCTTATAATCCACTCTCTGTGGCACAGGCAGTCAGAGGAGAGATTGCAAGGGAGAGGTAATGTGCTAAGATTTTTTTCTACCAGCCGCCATGGCGCAGTGGTTAGCGCCTTGGGTTACGGACTGGAAGGTCGCGGGTTCGATTCCCATAAGAGTCATAGGGATTTTTCGGACTCCGGCCGGCTCCTACCCAGAGTGTGTGTGCTGTGGGCTCAGTGGGAAGACTGGGACCACACAGTCGAGCTTCATCCACTTAACGGATGCGAGTTTGAGAGTGTTGCTCAAATTACCTGACCAGCACTGCAGGTGTCTGTATCTCTCGGGCCCGGTTGACGCCGGGATATATTATGATAGTAAGCGTAGAGTACAACCCTGTCAAGTAGTCTCAAAGCATATGCACTTCCACAGCAGCATCATTACGTCATCCTCATTGTCATTGATCATCATGCATTAAAAAAAAAAAAATTGCCTCTGATTCGGTGGTCCCGGTTTCTCTGGTCTCATGGTGACCTCAGATTCGGTTTGCCCATACACTTCTGTGCCTGTGGTGAGTTTGTGTCAAAGCCTTTGGGGTTGGAGGTTCACGGGGGATGGTCGTTGGAGGGACGTTGTGGTGGTTGCCACCTCGGGTGGGCAACTCACTCAGTCTGGCTCCGCGACTGAGCTAATACTGTCGTTAGTAGGGGGCTTAGTAGGTGGTGTCCTGCGTATGTTAGCTCAGAACAGGCACCACTGAACACCACCAAAGTGACCCAGCAGCAGTGCAGGGCCCCTCTGGCTGGTGGCCCCACGGCGGCCTGATAGTGATGGGCTCCCTGTGGACTTCCGACCCTGAGGATGAGACACAGTGAATCTGGGTGTGGCTGTGGCGGGGAGATGGAGATGAGCGGTGTGGGAGCAGTAGGACGGGGGGTCGTCAGAAGATGAGGCAGCAAAAAAAAAAAAAAAAAAAAAAAAAAAAAAAAAAGATTTTTTTCTTTCTGACAACTAGTCGAGCTGCGGAGAGTTGTATATGTTGAAGGGAGTGGATAGATGATGCTGGCAGACCAGACAAAAGAGAAGTGCAATAGTCCAGACGTGACAGAATGAGAGAAGTGACAAGTTTGGCTGTTGCATCGGTGGACAGGTACTTTCGAATTGCGCTAATACGCCGTAATTGATAGTAGCACAACTGACAGGTCTGGGTGATGAATTTTTGGATAGAGAGAGTGTTGTCGATAACCTAGATACTTCACAGCAGTGCATAGAGAGACTGATGTACTGCCGAGTTCTATTGAAGCTGTTGTAATAGAAGAGAGTTTGTGTTTGGTCCCTACGAGCATGTCTTCGGTTTTATCTGCATTTAACTGTAATTTTTTCTGTGTTATCCGGTTTTGAATATCTTCAAAGCAGCGGGCCATATTTGTCAGGAGAGAAGGTAAATTTTCAGAAGTAGGACTGCTTTGAATCTGAGAGTCATCGTAAAAATGATGGTTGATTTGATGATGTTTTATTATATGTGACATTGGGGCAGTGTAAATAGTGAAAAGAACAGGGCCTAGAACTGATCCCTGTGGGACTCCGTATTCCAGTTTGGCAGGTATTGATTAAAACTTGTTTACTGCAACTGTCTGGAATCGGTCAGTAAGGTATGAATTAAACCAGGTGAAGGCTGTGCTAGTGACACCGAACGTTTTTTGAAGACGGGAGAGAAGATTTGAGTGGTTTATAGTATCGAAGGCTGCTGATAAGTCAAGTAGAGCGAGAAAGGAGATTTTCCCTGTGTCAGAAGCGAGTAGAAGCGTGTTTAAAGTGTGTACTAGGGTGGTTTCAGTGCTGTGGTTGACGCGATAGGCAGACTGAAACTTAGGAAGAAGATTTTAGGAGAAAAAGTGGTTGTTGAGCTGTTTGAGAACATAACATAGACAAAATGGAGAAGACAGGAAGAAAAGAAACACACAGAAAAGAAGAAAGAAGATCAGACAGGGTTATGGGCAGAGCAGGCCAACCCATAAGGAGAAACAATGCAGACTGCTGGCTGATAACATGAACAGGATATGGAAGCTGACCAGCAGATGTCCACTCAGTGTCCATTTCAGGCTACTGACAGAAAGGATGATGACCTGTCAGTCAGGCTTTGAATGAACTGCAAGGGTGAAGCGGAGTTGGACATGGGAACTGCTTTTTCTGGTGTCGTGTTTTCCTTCCTGGGCTACAGCTCTCAGCTTCACCAGTGGTCAGATTGTGCACAGCATGTGACCGTTTTGGCCTCCATGAAGGTAGCCGTATTCTGGCTTTCGGGAAGGATGTTGGGTGTGTTGGTGTGTTTCCGTAATCCACAAAACGCTGGCATAGTTGATCTTCTGCATGTTTATATACAAGAAGGGAATTAAAGCACTGACAGGTCTGCACTGGAAGTTGACCTGGGAGATCGTAAAAACATCCCTGACCCGTAATTCACCAGACGCTGACAACGAGATTCAAACCCACGACTTCATGGACTCCAGGGATTGAAGTCTAACGGTCTTAACCACTAGGCAATGGCAACTGTCTGTGAATTGCTTGGAGAACTGTTTAGGCACAGTCCTGGCAGTGGAACTGCAGGAAAGATCCTCTCCTTTCCCCTGTCCCCTAGTCTTGTAGAGCGTTGGGGCACCACTGACGATGAATGACGCCATGATAGTGTTTTTAATACTAATGCTACTGCTGCAACCAATTTTGATGATGATGATGATGGTGATGGTACTGATATTTATAAAGAGATTAAGGCTACCATCTATCTTCACCTTTACCTATGCCTTAGTCCTGTGGACAGTGGGGGAACCAATGACGATTTTTGCAACCAGTTTCCTCCACTCCCAGCAGTCTGCTTCACCCAAGAATAAACGAATAAATATAAATGTTTATACCATTGCTATTATCCCCATTGGAAGTACACCCACTACCAAGGTCTGGTGGGCTGGTGGTCCAGAGTTAAGGCACACATCAGGAAAGCGAGAGGTCAGGAGTTCAATTCTTATCTGAACCCAGACTCCCCTTCCCAATCCCCCATCCTTAGGACTTTACATGATGGTTTGGATGGTAGTGTGTGTGTGTCAAGTCAAGTCAAGTCACATTTTTATTTCCAGATGGTACATTGAATAAGCAGTGCATTTGCTTTTTCATCAAGCCATCTATCTCATAACAAAAAACTTGATCAATATTATCTAACTACATTCTTGCCACAACCAATAATAATAAGACTAACTCCATAAGAAAAATAGAAACAGAGAAACAGAGAAAGAAAACACACACGCACACACACACAAACACACGCACACACACGCAACCAAAAACAAAAATGTTCATCAATAACGAAATTTGACACCCCCCCCCCCCCCCCCCATCCCAACAAGAAAAATATACCGTGTAACTCGCACATATATACACTCGCGTGCACGCACGCACACACACACACACACACACACACACACACACACACACACACACACACACACACACACACACACACACACACACACACACACACAACACGCAACCTCGTCTAATATCACTTAGAGTGAACAGACGTTAAATTGAAATTGAAGACAACAACAGCATTGAAGCGCACGCAACACAACCAATATAACACAACACAACCCAACACATACACATTCATACACATACTCAAGTACATGCACACGTACATTTGTACTCACTTAGATTTAGATTACAAGAAAATGAGAGAAAAATGTAATACATCAAACAAAATATATCAGGTTAAAATATTAACCCTTTAATTGTCATGAATACCTTATAATTAATGATAGCCAACACACAAAAAGCCGTGAACGCCCCCCTTCCCTGCCCCCAACAAACAAAAAAATCAAACAAGGAAACAAACACACAGAACAAAGCATCCCCCAAAAAAGCAAAAAAGAAGAAACTAAGAAAAATAGATCAATAAACAAAAACAAAACAAGACAAAACAAAAAAAATCCCCAAACAAACAAACTAAAGAAGAAAATGCTATGCCTCCATACCTAATTGCATCGATCATACTGTTAGCAGTTATATCCCTCCTCTCCTCTCAACATGCATGAACATTTAGTCATATGCGCTCATGTTCTTAAAGTAGTACTTTTCAACATTTGAAATATAAATTCAATACCAATCAAACATAAAAGATCAGACAAATAATTCAATAATAATAATTTTAACAAGCTGATATAACAACAACGATCATCACCCATCACCTCGAAAAAAATACAGTAACAACAAAAAAGTAATGAAAAAATCAGCGTGGGGGAGGGGGGGGGGAGGTTTCGGGTAGGAAAACATAACAAGCCAACATACAGAAAAATGAAAAGAAAAAATATTCAACAAAAAAAAAACTAGTGCACAAACATCTATGAATCCCTACATAATGCAAGAAAAAAGACAAACCAAGGCCCACAACTAACTAGCCCGTCAAACCAAAACAATAAAAATTATAACAGTACTAATAATCCCACCACTAAGAATGACAAAAACAACATCCATATCCAAATCTATTGACCTGGACAGGAGAGAAGGCACTGGGAAATAAAATCCAGTCACACTATCTAGTCAGCACCTCAACCTTTTGCTTTTCTCCTTCCCTTGTTCAGCTTCAGTTTTACACGGGCTTGTATCAGTTATTCATGAATAGCCTTTCATTAACATTAACAGTAGCTAAAAACAAAATGCCCCTTTCTCTCCATCCACCCTGTGTGTCTTTGTGTGTGTATGTACGTGCGTGCGTGCGTGTGCGTTTGTATGTGTGTGTCTGTATGCGTCTCTGTGTGTCTCAGTATGTGTATGTGTGTGTTTTAGATAATATGATTAATCGGGGTCTCTCATGCGCGGAATGCTTTCAGCGCGTGTAAAAGAACCCACGACAATAAAAGAGAGTTGTCTGTGACCTAACATATGTAGATAGATGCCATTTTTATTGTATAGAAAAGCAAAAAACATGTAGACAGGGAAAAACAATCACTGATAGGTGGGTGGCTTCAATCCAATCCTGTTGTTTATAGCCCCGCCGACCACAGAGGCCATATCAGGGCTGTCACCTCACAACTTTGAAATCTCAGATTAAACTGTGCAGCTATATACAGATTAACACAGGGTATAAAACCAACTCTACTGTCATTAGATTAAAACTGTGCAGCTATATACAGATTAACACAGGGTATAAAACCAACTCTACTGTCATTAGATTAAAACTGTGCAGTTATATACAGATTAACACAGGGTATAAAACCAACTCTACTGTCATTAGATTAAAACTGTGCAGTTATATACAGATTAACACAGGGTATAAAACCAACTCTACTGTCATTAGATTAAAACTGTGCAGTTATATACAGATTAAAACAGGGTATAAAACCAACTCTACTGTCATTAGATTAAAACTGTGCAGTTATATACAGATTAAAACAGGGTATAAAACCAACTCTTGGCCCAGGCCAAAAGCTGTGGCCGTTATTGATGTCAGCTAATTGCCAAGGCTTACACTAAACATGCTGTTATGTTGTACACATGTGTTGAGATTGCTTCAGCCATGATGAGCTCTTAACATAACAACCTACACTATCATTTAAAGGAGAAAATGATCTTCTGAAGTCGGAGTATGGTTGCCTATGTGGCGAGGTACTTGAAAAGAGTCATACACACAAACTTCTAACTCGTGTACTTCCTATCTCACAGTGATTCCCAGGTGGGATGAGTGAGTCAGAGTGCATGTTCTGGGTGACCCCTAGAGTGTTAAGCTGGCGAACGCACAAGAAGAAGAAGAAGAAGAAGAAGAAGAAGAAGAAGAAGAAGAAGAAGAAGAAGAAGAAGAAAACAACAACAACAACAACAACGACAACAACAACCAGAAGAAGAAGAAGAAGAAGAACAACAACAACAACAACAGCAACAACAATAACAACAACAACAACAACAACAACAGCAACAACAACAAACCAACTCTACTGTCGCTATCCCACTGAGCTATCCCGTCCCCTGAATATGACTTTACGCTTTGAAAACGCTAGCTGAGATTGTCTTCAGCCATAACAAGCTCTGAACGTGTTCACCTGTACTCTTCTTCAGGCTGGAATTAAAACCCTCTCTGAAGTCAGAGTATGGATGCTTATAATTATGTGGAGAGTGCTTGAAAAAAACACCCAGCTGCACATACAAAATTAGGAGACGGGGTAGCTCAGTGATCAGAGCACTCGCTTTTCCCCAGCTAAGGTTAAGCAGCATCAAGCGTGGTTACCACTTAGATGGGTGACCATGTGCGCGCCTTGGCTTCAGTACAGTTCCCCAGTTCACACAGGTGTCAATGGGTACCTGCCTCTTTAGGTTCAGGGAAGGTAAAACAGCGATGGAGAGGAGATGGGCACTGCCCTTAATATGCTGGCTCCTAAAAAGTGAGGTCTCTGACGCCTTGCTCCCCTACGTCCACATAGGTTATGGGACACCTTGACCTTTTACTGTACATACAACAATGTCATCCAGTGTGTAGTCATGGTCTTGCCCACACCGTCTGACTTTCGTGGGAACTGATGGCAACGTTTATAATGTCACATACATGCGGGAACTGGATGTAAAAAAGGCACTAGTTTATTCCATCATCCTCGATACAAAAGAATAAAATGAAATTGATAAAAGATAAAATGTGATTCTCAAGAGTGATATGGGTGGCACAAT
>CM054159.1:37997726-38025226 GCA_028751875.1 Rapana venosa | reverse complement strand
CAGAACATTTCCTATCATTGTACCTGCTCTTAAAGTGCATTGCACACGGGCAGGGACCTCGCTTGAGCTGTCTTATCCGAAAGACTAGAACCCAGACCACAACTCATATCTATCGGAGGGGGAGAGGGGGGGAGTTTCGAGCACACACTGGGATGGAAATCTGGCTTTACTCCTCCTCCTCCTCCGCTGTCTAGGCAGGAGCTGACCTCCAGACCCCAGACGTCCCCCAAGGCTGCTGTGCCCCGTCAGCATGGACGGCCCAGCCTGGGGGTCACAGCCATGCGCTCCTCATCTGCTGACCCGGGTTCCAATCTCCTTCAAGAGGATCTTTCCTCTGGAGTTAACATCAGTACCGACTCCACTCTCCCCAAAAGTCCTTCGGCTAAGACTTTAAACCGAGGTCCCTTGTGCGAACGCACGCAGAACATCTTGCACACACGTTTAACTGGTTCCGCTTCTCAGAAGAGTAGGCCATTGTGTGCTGAAGGAACGTATGACATACACACGGGGATGGGATGTAAAAAAAGCACATGAGTTCTTATTCCATTATGTTCGAAGTAAAAGAACAAAATAAATAAACAAAAATAATAAAATAAATAAATACTTTTTTTGATGTTTTTGGTTACATTGTGTGTGTTTCTTTGTTCGTTTATTTGTGTCTCTCTTTGTTTGTGTATGTTTCTTTGTGGTTTTTTTGTGTGTTTCTTTATGTGTGTGTGTGTTTCTTTGTGTGTTTCTTTGTGTGTGTTTCTGTGTTTGTTTCTTTGTGTGTTTCTGTGTTTGTTTCTTTGTGTGTGTTTCTTTCTTTGTGTGTTTCTTTGTGTGTTTCTTTCTTTGTGTGTTTCTGGTGTGTGTGCTTCGTTGTGTGTGTCTTTGTGTGTTGCTTTGTGTGTTTCTTTGTGAGTTTCTTTGTTCGTTTGTTCCTTGGCTAGAGATCGCAGGTTCACAAGGGAGAGATTGTTGTCGATGTGACGTGCTGACCACCGCGAAGGTAGCCGCATTCCCACTTGGGGCTGTGTGATGTCTGAACATGACTGCACTGGCCACGCCTTCTGTTTCGTTTTACCTGGCTTTCTAACAGTCTTATTTTCTTCTTTTATTTCGAGGATGATGGAATAAGCATTCATGTGCTTTATTACATCTCGAGTGCATGCAGTTTTGTCCATTTTCTCATCCGTTCCTACTGGCACGAAATGGCCTACTCTTCGGAAAGGTGGAACAGGTTTTTAACAGTATGTGCGTAAGAAGTTATGCGCGTGTTCGTACACAGGACCTCGGTTTATATAGTCTCATCTGAAAGACTTTTAGGAGGGGAGTGGAGTCAGTACTGATGTTAACTCCAAGGGAGAAAAACAGAAACTTTGAAGGGGCGTGTTTCTGTGGTGGCTGGACATCAGGCCGTCAGATTAAGAGTTCAGCGTTCTACCCACTAGGCTGTCCCGCCCCCTGTGCCTGTTTTCGAACCTTATCGTATTTTTATCTGTCGTGATCTCATTACGAAATGAAAGCTCACCTAGGAGTGTCATCAGATGAGATAATTAGTCAGGTCAAGTCAAAAATACTTTAATCATTCCTTGTAGGACGAATACAGTACTGACAGACACATCGATAGGTATCATTTATCTCAAAAGACAGAAGAAAACTGCATTTCATATCCCTTTGAACATTCCGAGAAAACTTCAAATAAAGTATCACACACAGACACACACATATACAGAGGACACAGACACACACAGACACACACACACACAGACATACACACACAGACACAAAACACAGACACACACACACAGACACACAGACAGACACAGACACACAGACACACACACAGACACACACACAGATACACACTCACACACATTATGAGGCATGTAAAGAGGTTTGCCAATCACTTGGGGCCAGTTTCCTCTATGTGTGTGTGTGTGTGTGTGTGTGTGTGTGTGTGTGTGTGTGTGTGTGTGTGTGTGTGTGTGTGTGCGTGCGTGCGTGGTGTGTGTGCGCGCACGCGTGTGTGTGAGTGTCTGTGTGAACGTCTGTGTTTTCTTCAATATTGTGTCTATTCACAAGATGTGATATTAGTTAAGAGAGAGAGAGAGGATGGGGATGATGGAGAGAGAGAGAGATGAGACGAGAGAGAGAGAGAGAGAGAGAGAGAGAGAGCACTGCCTTATGAGCAGTGCAGTCACTCCTTGCACTTCCCACAGAACTGCTGCACTAGTCAGCACACTTGGTGCAGCAGGCAGAGAACACTAGCACACACTACAGATCAAACAAGTAGGGGGAGGAACTGTGGGAAGTTGCCCAAAATCAATAAACAGACAAGCTCAGAAACACTATTTGGTACTCTGAGACTAAGGACAGGATAGTCTAGTGGTTAACAAATTGGGCTCACAATCTGACAATCCGGATTTGAATCCCGTTCAAGGGGGATATTTTCCCTGGAGTTAATATCAGTGCGGAGGCACCGTGGTCGAGTGGTTTAGGCGGTCAACTCGTGATCCAGAGGTCGCGGGTTCGATCCCCGCCCGGCTCGATGTTGTGTCCTTGGGAAAGACACTTCACTCCTATTTTCCTCACTCCACCCAGGTGTACAAGTGGGTACCAGCTCTGCTGGGGAAGTATCTGGCGACAGACTAGCGTCCTGTCACAGGGGTGGTGAAAAACCATCAGTTCGCTTAACGCTACAGAAACCGGGATAAGCTCCGGCTCTATGGGCCTTCTGGCTCGAAAGAACATACTAATATCAGTGCAGACTCCTCTCTCCCCAAAAGTCTATTGGATGAGACTATAAACCAAGGCCCCGTGTGCGAACGCACGCAGAACATCTTGCGCACACGTTAAATCCTATTCCGTTTTATTTATTTATTTTTCATATCGAGGATAATGGAATAAGTACTTGTGTGCTTTTTTACATCCAGTCACCGTGTGTATGCGGTTTTGTAAATTCTGTCATCTGTTCCCACCGGCACACAATGCCCTACACTTACGAAAAGCAAACAGGATTTAACGTGTGTGCAAGATGTTCTGCTTGCGTTCACACACGGGGCCTTGGTGTATAGTCTCATCCGAAGGACTTTTGGGGAGAGTGGAGTCTGCACTGATATTAACTCCAGGGGAAAATGTCCCCTTGAACGGGAATCGAACCCGGGGTCGTCGGATTGCGAGCGCAATGTTCTGACCACTAGGCTATCCCGTTCCCCTTTTCCTAAGAGCAGGCCATTGTGTAAGACTGGGAAAAGATGACAGAATTTACAAAACCGCATACACACAGTGACTGGATGTAAAAAAGCATATAAGTGCTTATTCCTTTATCCTTGATAAAAAATGCCGCATCCTCCCTTATATAGCAAGGCTCCTCCCCTTTTTGACCAGAGAAAGGGCCCTGGTGGCAACGCTGGTGGCCCTAATGTTCTCATTTAGAGGAGCATCAATGACTATCTTTTGAACTTTAACACCACTTAAACTACCTGCTTGCTTGTTTGTATGAAGTATGTGGTCTTTACATCACTGATGTAAGATGTACATGACAATTCCGGCTGTGAAAGGTGACAATCATCAGCTGACAGTCTTTTATTAAAATTATTAAAGTAAACCAGTTGCATTGTTGCTAAAGTGGAATGTTGTGTATCCACAGATTTTCTATAACATCCTGAGATAAACAAGTAAGTGGTATCAGCAAGAGGCCATTGTCATATTTCGTAAATCAGAAACTTAACCCAGGCCATCTGAGTTTGAAACTGGGACCATGGTACAACGACATAGGCACCCAAACTTAACACTGTTTATGTACAACCCCACTGTTTTCAAAGCTGTGGTTAAAGCTGTCAACTGTTTTTCAACCTTCATTCAATTATGAACGGTGTACATACATAATGGGGTGATTTATTTTCTTCTTTTGTGATCTGTAAACCATGGGCATTACTGCAACAAGAGATGGGTTGTCTTTATGTGTGAACCCAATGTGCCATCTGGCTGACAATTTCGCCTTTCAAGCACAGGTCCTTGAAAGTGATACAGCAGAAAACTGAAACCAACGTTGGTCAGAACTCAATAATGGATCTGGTGTAAAGAGAATGAATTTGTAATTTGGCAAAATGCACTGTTGTAATAAATAATAATAATAATAATAATAATAATAATAATAATAATAATAATAATAATGATGATGATGATGATGATGATATGATGATGATGATGATGATGATGATGATGATGATGATGATGATAATAATATAATAATAATAATAATAATAATAATAATAATGATAATATAATGATGATGATGATGATGATGATGATGATGATGATGATGATGATGATGATGATAATAATAATAATAATAATAATAACAACAGCCATAATGATAATAATAATATATGGAATTTATATAACGCTGAATCTTGTAAAAGAAACAAATCGAAGCGCTTGCACTCAAATCATTTTACATGCATGCAACTTTCCTCAACATAAGATATTTCAAGTTTATGCACACACACACACACACACACACACACACACACACACACACACACACACACACACACACACACACACAACACACAACACACAACACCACACACACACACACACACACACACACACACACACACACCACACACACACACACACACACACTTAGGTGGTGATGAAGGAGGTGAAGGATGCTGTTGAAAAAGTAGGAACAGATATGAGGGGAACGTGTGAAGATTCAAGATTCAAGATTCAGGTTGGAAATAAGTGCGTTTTGAGGCTGGATTTGAAGGTATCAAGTGAAGGCTTTTGATGAAGTAAAAGAGGAAGTTCATTCCAGGTGGATGGACCAGAAACAGAGAAAGAGCGACGGCCAACAGTGTTTGTTTGAATCTGGGTGTTTAAAAGCACAAAGTATCTGCGGCTGAACGAAGGGAACGGGATGGAGTTTACAGGTGAAAACAATTACAGAGATAAGAGGGTGCAGATTTGTGGAGACATTTGAAACAGATGGTATTGGTCTTATACGTCAGTCTCTGTGAGACAGGCAACCAGTGAAGAGATCACAGAAGAGGAGTATTGTGTTCAGATTTTGTCTTTCCTAGGAGCATTCGAGCTGCAGAGTTTATATTGATATTCAGCACTTGACAGTGATCTTGTCAGTCTTCAATGTACTGACTATGATGAAGACGAGTGTGCCCTACCATCTTCATCCCTGTGGCTATCAGTGTCACCCTGCAATCTTGCAAAAACTGTTATCAGAGTGTTTACCTGCCTCAACGAGCCTTCTTCAAAACGGATCACTCTAAGCCTGTACTTTAATTCCAATGTAGGTGCTGGTACCCTTCTATGCCAGGGAACAGACTGTGTCTAATGGGACTTCCAGGAATGTGAGCACTTCAACTGTTTGGTGCAGTCTTTCATGGCAAAGGGGGATGTTGTTTCCCTAACAGAATTCCTGTGACTCACACCTCACACCTTTATGGACTATGTTGCTGGTGTGCTACAACTGAAGTCACCAGCGATGACAGAGAAGACACTGCCTCATCACAACTGAACATCAGCTTTTCTGCCTTCCCAGAAGACACTTTCTCAGGATCTGACCATGAAGGATCGACTCCCCAACAACACATGGTCAGCACTGATTTCCACATCCATTCAACTTCCCTAGGAAAAGAAAGGAACTCACACTCACAAAAACTCCATAAACTGCGTAGAAGAACCCTATGCTTCACCCCCAAATCAGTACGGAAGTCAAGAGCAGCAGTAACATTGACATGCTACACTACAAGAGTCCAGCAGCTGCAAGATGAAATGGCTGATCTCCATCAGAATCAGTCTGGATTTCTAGCCTCAGTGCTGCCCCAAATTGAGCATACAAAAGAGAGTGCCAAACAATGAACTACGAGCTCACATTGTATTGACAATGGCTTCACTTCACTCCCTCGCTGATTCTCTGAAGTCTGACATCTCCCAGTTACATCATCAAGTCATGGTACTGAAGGAGAAGAATAACCAGGTCCTCAAAAGTGAGCTGGGAAGCATCCGTGCAGACCAAAGGAAATCCAAGTCTGCCAGTTCATGTGATGCTAGTACGCAGTGTGAAGTCAAAGGACTGAAGCCTGCAGCTGATACCATGTCCAGTTCTGCACTATGCACCTTGTCCACTGTCACCACCATGACCGCCACCACCACCACGCCTTCCTGCAGTTCTGCACCTCCCTCTACAAGGAAGCTGCAAGATGGCCACAATGTCAACTTCTGTGACATTGCCCAGATTAACCCAGACTCTTTGCTGACAAGTGTCCCACAGAAAAGCTCTTCATGTTTATCATTCTCACCATGCCAGGGTGTGTGACCTGTGTGTGTGTGTGTGTGTGTGTGTGTGTGCGTGCGTGCGTGCGTGCGTGCGTGCATGCGTGTGTGTGTGTGTGTGTGCACATTTGGACTTGATGGAACTGTTCATTGTTACTGTTTGTATGACTGTGTAAGAATGAGTTGAGTGCAAGAGCTTTGATTTGTCTCTGCAAGATATAGCGCTATATAAATTCCATTTATTATTATCATTATTATCATTATTTAATATTAATATATCATTATTATCATTAATATTATTATTAATATTATTATTATCTATTCGCATCCAGTAAAAACCAGACAACTTACCCAGAAACTGATCTTCTCAATCCTGTGCACAACAAAAATCAACATTTCGCAACGCAATATAACACAACACATCCCAACCCAACACAAACGCACACACACACACATTCATAAACATACTCAAGTACATACGTACACACACATTTGTACTCATTTAGATTTGACTTACAAGAAAATGAGAGAAATAAAGTAACATATTAAACAAAATATAGCAGGTTACAATATTACCCGTTTTAGTGACATACTTTGTAATTAATGACAACCAACACACACAAAGTTGTGACTCCCACCCCTCGCCCCGAAAACAAATCCCAAACAATCAAAGGAATCAAGCAAGGAAACAAACAAGAACACAGCCCCCGCCCCCCCCCAAAAAAAAAAAAAAGAAAAAAAAAAAGAAACAAAAAAGAACAATAAACAAAAACATCCAACAAAAATCCAAAAACCAAACAAATAAACAAAAAGAAGAAAATACTATGCGTCCATACCTATTTGCATCCATAATACTGTCAGCAGTTATATCTATCCTCTCCTCTCAACATGCATGAACAATTATTCATATGGGCACATGTTCATACAGTAGTACTTTTCAACATTTAAATTATATATTCAATGCTAATCAAACCTAAAAGATCAGGCAAATAGATCGATAATAATGATTATAACAAGCTGATACAACAACGATAATCACCCATCACCACTAAAAAAACAACAACAGTAATAACAAACAAGTAATGGAAAAACACAGAGGGGGTGGGGGGTGGGGTTATCGGGTAGGAACGTAAAAAAACAACAAGCCAGCATACACAAAAATGAAAAGAAAAAATGTACAAACAAAAAAACTAGTGTACATACATCTATGGATTCCTACATAATGAAAAAAAAGTCAAACCAAGGCCCACAACTAACTAGACTTTCAAAACAAAACAATAAAAAATTATAACAGTACTACCAATCCCATCACTAAGAATAACAAAAACAACATCCATAACAAAATCTATTGAACTGGACATATATATATATATATATATATATATATATATATATATATATATATATATATATATATATATATATATATATAATATGTATATATATGGGATAGCTTAGCCCATAACAAAGTTTTTTAAACAGTATCGAGCATGGTTATGTGACCGTTTGGATGCTTGGCATCAGTACAGGCCCCCAGTTCACCCAGCTGTTAATGGATACCTGTTCTGTGTGGAGTCAGGAAAGATAAGGCAGTGAGGGAGAGGAGATGGGCGCCACCCTCAATATGCTGGCCCTAGAGAAGTGAGGTCTCTGATGCCTGGCCTCCCTATGACCGCATAGGTTATTACATACCTCAACCTTTTTTACAGGCCCGTGTACACACACACACACACACACACACACACACACACACACACACACACGTCTTTGAATCTATCTGCATCAATCTCTCTGACTGAGATAATAAAATCTTTTAATTTATGTGAAATAAATTTCTGTCTGAGATAATGAAATCTTAGAATTTCTCTGCATCAATTTCTATGTCTGAGATAATAACATCTGTAAATTTACCTGAAATGAATTTCTCTGTGAGGTAATAAAATATTTTAACTTTTCTGCATCAATTTCTCTGTCTGAGATAATGAAATATTTAAGTTTATTTTAAATAAATGTCAGAGATAACAAAGTCTTTGAATTTGTTTGCATTGATTTCTCTGTCTGAGATAACGAAATTTTGAATTTGGTTTAGATGAAGTTTATTCATTAATGAACATGAAACAAGCATAGCATAATGACCATAACCAGCATAGCAGCAACAAGCAGGTAGCTTCTGTTGTGAGTAGCTTATGTTGTGTTTGAATTTATCTGCATCAATTTTGCTGTCTGAGATAATACAATCTTTGAATTTATCTGCGTCAATTTCGCTGTCTGAGATAATGCAATCTTTGAATTTATCTGCGTCAATTTCGCTGTCTGAGATAATACAATCTTTGAATTTATCTGCGTCAATTTCGCTGTCTGAGATAATGCAATCTTTGAATTTATCTGCGTCAATTTCGCTGTCTGAGATAATACAATCTTTGAATTTATCTGCATCAATTTCGCTGTCTGAGATAATACAATCTTTGAATTTATCTGCTATCAATTCCTGTCTGAGATAATACAATCTTTGAATTTTCCTGCGTCAATTTCTCTGTCTGAGGTAATGAAATAGTATGTGAAATTATCAGGAGTGGCTGCTGCTTTTACTGCAATCATATATGATTGTAGGAAGTGCAGTGATTGTACTGATGACGAAACTGGCAATCATCAAATCTGTTTGCATTATTGGCTTGTTATAGTGTGCACTTTGCGCACTGTAACTTTGAACTACAACCCCCCTTTCCTTACCTCCTCCCCCCCCCCCACCTCTTCTAAAAAGAACTGTTCAACTTGGCTAGACTTCATCATTTGCTTAGTTCAGCAATTCCAAAAGACAGAGTTAGGTTTCTTTGACAACCTAACAGTGTTACAGTGTTGTGTCCAAACAAACAACTTCTCAGTCTGTTTGGATGCCCATGGTTGTGGGCTGAGAATTCTTTTAATCCACTTGAGACTTTAGCTAGGGAGGCCCATTGGGGTTTGTGTTGGCAGCCCTTTACTTAGCTTAGGTGTCCAGCATGTCTCCATGAGTGAGTTTGGAGCATTGGCAACCAATCCATGTGTGAATTGTCACTGTCTTAGCTTGAGTGTCTCAGTGGACTGGGAGGCCTAGTAAACAAGTGAGGCATGTGTACTGGTGCACCTTCCCCCACCTTAAGTGTCCAACATGTCTCTGTGAGCAACTCCTTGCCATGGTTGCAGCTAGGTGTTCTCAATGTAGGCCTATCCTATTAGAAGCTGATGGCTGGCTCAGCCTTTGTCAGCTACATTGGAGTCCTCTCTATTCATGGCCTGAGTCCTTTGTGGTAGTCTAGAGTGTCCAGTGGACCAGTGATGTGGTAAACACTTCAGAGCTTGCTACAGCTAATCTTATTCAACAGGCTTGTGGTGGGGCCTCTTTCTTTTGAATAGCATCCCCCCTTCCGCCTCTCTATTACCCCCCCCCCCCTCCTCTATTGAACCAGCAGATTTTTAATGCAGAGACTACATTGGTTGATTTAAATTTGTTTGTCAGCTGATTTGATGTGTGGTTAGGATTTGTTCATCTCAGTTTCCAAATGTATTCATTGGTCAGTTGGAATTAGTAGTCCTGCAACTGAACCAACATAGCAGGGTGTACATGGCATTTTAAGTCATTCTCTTTGCTGGCTGTCTGAGGCAACTTTCTTCTTGAGTTAAGTTGTGGTGTGGTAAAACCTGACAGAATGACTTAGAAGGAAAACAGCAGTTCTTCTCCTGCTTGAGCTGTAAGTGAGATTTCTCTTCTTTTATTGATGTAGCAGTTGGTTGTTGGTTAAAGAGATTTATTGATGCTACGGTTGTTGTCATATAGTGCTTGTGACTAAGCTTAGAGTAAGTCAAGGAGTGCATTTCAGGCTGTGTGTAATAACTAAATGTAATAATGATTGATTGCTTTGTTGATCTGGTCCAGTGAAAGTGTGTGTAGTTGCTTTACACATGAATGTTGGCTTAAGTCATGAGACTTTTACTATTTAATTGTGTGATCTTGAATTTATTCCATAATTGGATGTTCATGTTAAAAGTGGGATTTCATGAGTAAGTAATAATCATTTGATGCGTGTATCATGTTGAGATGAAGTTTGTAAATTGCACTGATCAAAATAATGTGGATTTGGTAACAGAGCTATTGGGATAGAATACTAAAGCAAAGTTGAATTGAGATAAAGAGTTGACTGCTCAAAGAGTTGAACTTGAAGACTTGAAGGTTAGACTTGAATGCAGTACAGGACTAGGCCTAGCTAGGCCCCTGTGGTAATCGCCCTGCTAAAGTAGGCAGTCTGACATGTAGGTGTGACTTTGTGTATGGTTAGTCATTTGTGTCAAAAGTGGTTAATTTGTATGTGGTTGTGTAACACTAGATTGTGTCTGCTCTCTCTTTCTCTCTCTCTCTCTCCCTCTCTCCTCTCTCTCTCTCTCTCTCTCACCTCTCTCTCTCTCTCTCTCCTCTCTCTCTCTCTCTCTCTCTCTCTCGTGCTACAATATCCATGGGGTATGATAGGGGCCAATGTTGTGAAAGATCTTAGTAGAGACTAAGTTCTGTGGACATTATTAGGATAATGTCAGATGAGAGTATTGAGGAAAGGATTTTCCTAGTTATTTTGTATTCAGTTGTCTGATTTACTACTGTATACTCTCTATTGGTTCCCTATGATTAACTTGGTATTTTGGTGTGAGTGATGAAAGGAATTTGGCTTTCTTACATTCGGCCAGATGACGATATAGCTATTTTGCTATGTGTGCCTTTCATCAATGATGTACCTAGTTAAATATGGATAGAGTAGTTACCTGAATTTTATGTTTGTTTCAGGTGTGTGTTGTTTGGTAGATAAAAACAATAAATTGTGTTACCATAACACCCCTGCGTGGCCTCACATCATTCCTTTGAGTGTGGAGTGCCAGTGTCCTAATATCCCCTATCCCACGAACCTTCACTGTTCACCCTCCAACAGGGTAGAATGTGTAGTGCCTGGTCTTCTCCTGTGCTTGTCACTCTGTATGCAGGAGGTCTGCCCGCTGGCCTCAGCCGACACGTTCCGACTTCAGGGCAGCTCCTCAGAAAGTTGATGAGAAATAGTGTGAGATTTGGCTGATACACAAATAAAAGGCAGGAGAATGGGCTGATTAGTTATACAAAAGTAAAACAGCAGGAGAGAGAGAGAGAGAAAGAGAGATATTTTAATCATTCATTTATTCCTTTTTATCGAGGATAAGGGAATAGGCGCGCATGTGCTTTTTTACATCCAGTCCCCGTGTGTATGCAGTTTTGTCAATTTTGTTACCCGTTCCCACCAGCACACAATGGCCTACTCTTTCGGGCGGAAGGGGTTTTAACGTGTGCGCAAGATGTTCTGCTTGCGTTCGCACACGGGACCTCGGTTTATAATCTCACCTGAAAGACTTTTGGCGAGAGTGGAGTCTACTGATGTTAACTCCTGAGGAAAAAATCCTCTTGAATGAGAGTCGAACCGAGGTCAGCAGATCACGATTGCATCATTCTAACCACCATTCTATCCTGCCCCTTACTCTCGTCGTTAGAGAGAGAGAGAGAGAAGAGAGAGAGAGAGAGAGAGAGAGAGAGAGAGAGAGAGAGAGAGAGAGAGAGAGAGAGAAAGGGGGGGGGAAGGTTTGAAGAAAGGGAGGATAAAAAAAAAAAAAAATTTTTCCCAACCCCAATTTTTTTCCCAAACATGCTTTTTTTAAAATTTGGTTTTCAAAGAAAAAAGGGGAATTTGTGGAAAATTTTTAAAATTTTAATAGTATGTCACGAAATTGTTCTTTTTGGCCCTTGTAGTTTGAACCTTAAAAAATATAGTTTTCCAATTATTAGATTTTTTTCAAATGATTAATTTCCGGGAAAAAAGTTCCATTTTCCTTTATAAAACCATTTTTTTCCCCCCAAATTTTTATAGTTTTATTTTTGGGGGAAATAAGGGTTTTTTGCATAACAAAAATGTTTGAAATTTTATTTTGGGCCAAATTTTTTCACCCCTTCCACCCCCCCCCAATGTTCCCCCCCGGGAGTTAGCAGGGTTCCCAAAGCCCAAAGGCTAAAACTTTGCATATCTTGTATTGCCCCCCCTTTAAAAATTTTCCAGTTTTTTTTTCAGGGGGAAAGGGGACGGGAAAGTTTCAGTAGTCAGAGCCCTCGTTTTCCCCCCCACCCAAAGGGTTTAACCCGCATGCGCGGGTTTAACCATTTAGGGTGGGGGTGACATTTTTTCATCCCTTTGGGCCCTTCAGTACATTTCCCCCCTTCAACCAGCTGTAAATTTGGGCCCCTGTCTTTTTAGGGTCAGGGGGGGTTTAAAGCCGAGGGGGGAGATGGGGGGCCCCCCTCAAATGCGGGTTTCCTCGAAAATTTAGGTCTCTGATTCCTCGCCCCTCTACGACCAAAAAAGGGGTTAGGGGAAAAACCATGCCCTTTTTTGGAGAGTAAGGTATTTTTCTGGTGCTTCAGAAATGAGAAGGAATGTGTTATTTGTGTAAAAAAACGGCACAGAAACCAACACCCAAAACCAAAAAGAAAAAAGAATTAAAGCAAGGGAAAAAGGTAAAATTGAAATCAAAAACGAGGTTTTGGGGGGGGGGGGGGGGGGGGGGGGGGGGGGAAGGTAGAGAAAGGTCCAGTCAAAACTTTTCCCAACCCCCCCATGGGGGTCATGACAAAATTTTTTTTTTTACTGACGTTAAAGATTTCCACAGAAAATAGGAATAGATCTGCATCTGAAATCCACAGAGAGGTCAAAGGTGAAGCACGACCCTTGGTCCCCCTGAGCATCCCCAAAACAAAACAGTTTGGGCCCACCCGAAGCACAAATGGGGCACAAAAGAGGGTCATTGTCGTGTTTCTTTTTGTTATACTTGTATATTACTATTAGTATTTAAAAATGACCCCAGGAAAAGGGGGAAAAGTCACTAGGAGTGACTTAAATTTTTCATTGTTGTGGATTGTTTTGTTTGATCCCCCCACCTTGTGGAGGTAAAACAGGGAAGTGAAGTTTTTTAAAAGAAAAATGTCACTGACTTACTCAACAAAAACACTGGAAATTACACAAGATTTTTAGCAAACAATTTTTTCTTGATATGAAAGCAATTAAAATTTAAAGGGACTTTTAAGCTAAATCTCTTCTCCTCTCTCTCTCTCCCCTCTCTCTCTCTTTTTCCCCCTTTCTCTCCTGCCTTCTGTCTGTTTTGTCTCTCGCTCCCTTTCCTCTCCTTTTCTCTCTCTCTCCTCTCTCTCTCTCTTCTCTTCTCTCCCCTCCTCCTCTCTCCTCTCCTCTCTTCCCCTCTCTTCTCCTGTCTTTTCTTTCTCTTCCTCTCTCTCTGGCTCTCCCTCCAGTCTTTTCGCCTCTCTCGCTCTCTCTCCTCTCTCCCCTCTCTCTCTCTCTCCTCCCCTCTCCCCTTTTCCTCCCCTGTCTTTCTCTCCCTCCTCTCTGGCTCTCCCTTTATCTCCCCGCTCTCTCCTCTTTTTTATTCCCCTCTCTCTCTCTCCCCCTCTCTTTTCTCTTCTCTCCCCTCTCTCTCTCTCTCCCCTCCCCTTTTTAAAATTGTTTTGCTTTTAGTTAGAGGGGGGTTGTTGTTGTTGTTTTTTTTTTGTGTTTTTTTTTTTTTTTTGGGGGTTTTTTTTGTTGTTTTTTTTTGTTTTTTTTGGGGTTGTTTTTTGTTTTTTGGGGGGTCTTTTTTTGGGGGGGGGGTTTTTAAATTCCCCCCCCCCTTTTTCTACTTTTTTAAAGAGTACGAGTAGGGGGTTAAATTAAAAGTTTGAAAACCCCTACAGGGGGGGACGGATGAAAAAAAGCAAAGAGTTAAACGTTCACTTTTAACGGGCCCGTAACCCCCCAGGGTCGTAGGGGGCGCCTTTGGGGAAACAAAACAGTGGCCCAAAGCTGGCTCCATTTACGCGGTCGTGGGCGAGTGCCTGGGTGACATGAAGTCCCCCCTGCCCAATCAGGGGTTCGTCGGCCCATTTTTCCCTCTGTTCCCCCGTCTTCTCTTCCCCTGGACTGTTCCTTGAGGAGGCCCTTTTGCAAGTCCTTCGGGAGCATTTTAAACGGCCCATCCCAAATCTGAGTTTCCTTTTTTCCCGCCGGGGTTTTCATAGGCCCTTATAGTCCGGCATTTGGGTTGGTGATCTTTTCTGTGGTTTCATTTTTGGGTTTGACATGGTCCTTTAAAAGTCCCAAGGGCCTTCTGAGGCATCCCCTTCTATGCTTGATCCTCCTTTGTAGGTCTGCGTTCAGGGGCCCATCCTCACATGCTTTAAAGCATATTGAGTTTGACTAGGGGCCTTTTAGTAACTTTCCCTTTGGGTTTCCCGAGAGCGAGGGTTTCTGTCTCTCCTTTGGGGGTTCTTCGGGCTTGCCTTTTGCTGCTGCTATTTGTGCCGCCTTGCAAAATTTTGGTTTCTTCGACCCTTCCTCTTTATGTGGTTTAAAGGTACTTGAAATGGTAAACCGTCCCATTTTTTTCCGCGAGAGTGATTTTTGGTGGTGTTTGGGCGGGGCACTTTTTGGACATGAGCTTGGTTTTTGGCGCTGATTTCCATCCCGGTATCGTGAGGATATTTCGCCCCTTTGTTTCACTGGGTTTGGGCCCGGGTTCCTCTTATTCCGCCAAAACCGGGTAAATTCCCAGGGAAAACCTGGGGTTTGGGGAAAAATTTTCGCCCCCCAATTTCTGACTGGGGGCCTGTGTGGCCCCCCAAAGGCGTCAGTATGATCCCTTCAAGGAAAATGAAAAGGGCTGTCGGCGACACAGACACCCCTTCGGACCCCAACGGGTACAAAAACCCCATTCCCCCTTTACCGTGCCCTGTACGAGTCGGGCCGGGGCCCTTTGAGTAGAGTTCCTTGATGGTGTGAATCAGTTTTGGCCCAGGTTAAATTTTGTTCAGGGTTTGGCCCAAAAAAGCGCTTGCCATACTCTATCAAAGGGCCCTTCCCTTAAAACAATGAGTATTTTTTCATTATCCTGGTAATAAAAAAAATTGTCTTTCTTCCTTAAAAGGGAAGGCTTTTTTTATGATTTTAAAGGGTTTTTTTTTCCCCTTGATTGTGGATGTAGGGGTTTGGGGGTTTACTTTATCATAAAGCCTTTCAATTTGTTTTAATAAAATTTAAAAATTTTTGATGGAGATGGTGCAATGGGTTTTTATAAATTTAGTATTATCCCTGAAACACCCCCCCCCCCCCCCCCCCCCCAACAACACTCCCTCTAAATAAAATTAAAAAGGTTTGGATTTTTTTTTCTTTTGATTTTGTTTTTTGTGTGAGGGTAGGGGTTTTGATTTTAAAATTTCATTATCAGGCAAAAATTGAACGGTATAACCCAAAAGAGGTTAAAGGTGACGGTATTTTTTGAAAAATTAAAAATTTTGATTTTAATCCCTGAAACCACACCCACCCCAACACACCACCAACCACACACACACACCCCACCACACACACACACACAAAACACACACACCACACACACACCTGTCTCTCTGCCCTGTGTGTGTGTGTGTGTATTGTATGTTGTGTGTGGGTGTGGTTGGTGTGTGTTTTGTTGTGTCCTCCTCTCTATCTCTCTCTCTCACTTTTCTCTCACCTTTATCGTTTTGTTTAGATGTTATAGTTGTTGTGTATCCGTGAAGGATTCTACTTTATATTTTCAAATTTTTTGGGGTTTTTGTCGGCTGTTATTTAAATTTTTAAATGGGGGCCTTATTTCAATATCTTACTTTTATATGTAAAACTATGCGTCCCAAATTTTTCAATGTGTAGTTTGTTTTTTTTTTCCCGATTTAAATTGTTTGTTGTTGTTTTTTGGTTTTTTTTGTTGTTGTTGTTGTTTTTTTTTCTCTTTTTTCTTTTTTTTGTTGGTTTTTTTTTTTTTTTTGTTTGTTTGGTTTTTTTTGGTTGGATTTTTTGGGTGGTGGTGGGGGGTTTCCCCCGGGGGTTTTTTTATTTTTTTGGGTTTGGTTTTTTGTTTTTTGTTTTGTTGTTTTATTGGGGTTTTGTGTGGGGTTGTGTGTTTTTGTTTTTTGGTTGGTGTTTGGGGTGTTGTGTGTGTTTTGGTGTGTGTTTTGGGGTTTTTGGGTGGGGGGGTGGGGGGGGGGGGGGGGGGGAGGGGGTTAAAATTTTTCCTTTGTTTCAAACTGGGGTTTTAAAGGTTAAGTATTGAGTTATTATTCGATGTATCCTACGGGGGGGACTAGATGTAAAAAAGACATGAGTGTTATTTCCCTTATCCCCGATATTAAAGGGAAATTTTTTCCTTGTCATTGTCATTGGGTTTTTCCGCGGTACGCATGTATGCATGTGTTTGAAAGACAAAATGGAAAAAAAGAAAGGTAGAAATTTTATTTATTTTATTATTTTTTAAAAAATTAAATTTTTTTCTTTTTTTATGAGGGAAAAAAGAAAAAGTTTTTTGCTTTTTTAATCTAATCCCGTGGTGGCATTTTGTAAAAATTTTGTCACGTTCCACTGGCGCCCTGGCCTACCTTACAAAAGGCCCCAACCCGGGTTTAAAAATTTCAAAAGAGTTTTTGCGTGCGTTTGGGCCCCGGGCCCCTTTGGGTTTTTTAGTCTCATCCGAAGGGTTGGGAGGAAGGAAAAAGGGGGGGGGGGGTTTTCCCGCTTTTATGTTAACTTCAGGGGAAAAATACCCTGAATGGGAAAACAACCGGGGCGTCGATTGCGAGCGCAAAAGTTTTAAACCCCCCTAGGGTATCCTTTGAGAAATTTTAAGCCTGAGTCCCCAAAATTTTGAGGGTTCTGTGTGCGTGGTTTTGTGGTGGGTTGTGTGTGTGTGTGGTGTGTGTGGTGTGTGTGTTGTGTGTTTTGTGGGTTTTTTTTTGTTTTTTTAATGTCCGTTCACAAAATTGGGGAAAATAGACAAAACCCCCATTTTAAAACAACATATTTCTTCTTTCCCCCTCCCATCTATTATCTATCATCTATCTATTATCTATCTATCCTTTTCTATTAAACCCATCTATCTATCTATCTTCTAAATTTTTAATATTATCATTATCTACTGTCCCGTCTAACCCTCTTCTATTTTCTCTATCAAAATTTTTGACGTTTTTTCTATATGTTATAGTAAAGGCCTTTTTGCGGGGAAACCACACACGCGGGGCCGCACACCCCACACACACCCCCACACCCACCCACAAACCAAAACGCACACACACACACCCCATATATTAAAAGAGGGAGATTATGGGTAGATAGTAGAAAAGATAGATAGATAGATAGATAGATAATAAAATAGGGTAAAATAGAAAGATAGATAGATAGAAAAGATAGGGTAGATAGTAGTAGGAAAACCTTTCGGGGGAAAAATATGTAACCTCCGGGAACTATGGAAAAATTTTGAGAGTATATAAAAAAACTTGAACAGAGGCATATTTTTATGAATATCTGTTTCCCCCCTTTTTTAAAAAGGCCTAAAATTTTTTCAATCAAACAATAAAAAGGTGAATTTAAATGTTTTGAAACAGAACGTGGGCCCCATTTTTAGGTATTTTGGTAAACCCTTTTCATTCAGTTTTTTTTTAGTAAAAAAAGTTTCCCGGAAAAAGAAATATTTTCTATGTGGGGGTTTTTTCTTTTGGAAGGGATTCCATAATCCTTTTTATTAAATTTTTTGCCCAAAGATAACTAAAATGCTACCTCGGTTTCAAAACCCCATAATAAGAAAAACCCCCCCCCCCCCCCCCCCCAAAAAACCCAAAAACAAAAAACAAAAAAAAAAAACACCCCCAAAAAAACATCACATTTAAAAAAAACACAAAACGCACGCACCCGCGCGGCCCCGGGGCCCCAAACTCAAAAACACACACACACAACCCAACACACACACACACACACACCAAAACCCGACATCTTGCGCACAGTTCCGCATTTGTAAGAGAGGGTATTTTGGGGGCCTTGGGGAAAAAAGACAAAAATTTTCAAAAACCCCCCAAAAAACGGGGGCTGTCTGTAAAAAAAACACATACGTACTTTTTTCCCTTTTCCCTTTATAAAGGAATTAAAAAAAATTAAATAGGGGGATAGGGCCCTTTACCTTTTACTTTTTCAGACAACAAAGTCACCAGTGTGTATTTAAGGTCTTGCGTTTCACGTTTATTTTCGTGTGCCGGGGGCCCGATGGCAACCCTTTTTATGCCACATACACACGGGGGCTGGATGTAAAAACCCCCCTTTTTTTAATCCAAACCTTTTTTTGAAAAAAAAAGAAAAAAATGAAATTATATAAGATAAAATGTGATTCTAAAGTTTCATGGGACAAACCTTTTTTTTTTGGGGGACCTAAGCATGTTTTGGTGTTTGGGAAAACCCCCCAACAACAAAACAACACGAGCAAGCAGCAGCAGCGCAATACAACCCAAAAACCAAAAACAAAAATCCTTCTGTTTTTAACATAAATTTTCACTTTTTTTTCTTCCATAAAACACCCAAACTGTACTTTGTTTCAACAAAAAATAATAAAACCCATCACCCCCCCTCCCTTAAAAACCCAACTCCCAAACCCCCACATAACACAAACAAACAACCCCCACATAACACAAACGAAAAACCTACCACACCTCGCCCAGGCACGCATACACAATTGAATCTTTTCATCACCCCAAAATATAAGAGAATAGATAAAAAAAGTAAAAAAATAAAATGAAAAGCACACATACACACACACAACACAATGTAGAGTTTGGGTCTGTAACTTTTTGATTTCTTTAGTTAAAAGGGAAAAATATACGTTTTTACTGACTTATAAAAAATACCCAACTAGATACCGCTAATGACGTCACACTTTATCGATTTTAGGAGGAAAGAACGTATGTCATCAAAGGGACTACTCCCCGCCCAAAACCCGGATGTGACGTATCGCAAGTAAATAGAGTGATGGGTAAGAAGCTCCGGGCACATCAAAGGGAAAGTAAGGCATGATGAAAGTGTAAGAGAGAGGAGAGAGAGAAAAGAGAGGGAGAGAGAGAGAGAGAGAAGAGAGAGAGAGAGCCAATCCTTTTATACAAGAAGGACAGAGACAGGGAAGAGAATGCAAATTTTTTATTACCGAGAGAGAGAAAAGGAGAGAGAGAGAGAAAGGGGTGGGGCCAGGCAGGCAGAGAAACAAAGGACCCCTCATGCTACCCGGCACCATCTTAAAAAGCCTTCTGTTAGGGTCGGTTAGGCATCTGGACATAGAGATTAAAAATACGTTTAAAATGTCAGTCTGTGACTGGTTCAAGGGTAATTAACGTCTTTTCATAAGTTGGATTAGATAGAGACAACGATGAGAAGACAACTCAAAAAGTGCCGGCTTGATGAACGATTTGCTACTGAAAACAAGAACCGCGGGAGTGGAGGAAGCGGGTTGCAAATCTTCAGTTACGGACGGGTGAAGTGTAAAGAAGCTATTAATAGGTTAGAAGAAAGAGTAGAAGAGAGAGAGAGAGAGAGAAGAAGAGAGAAAAGATCAAGACTCAACTGTTCAAGTTTTTTGCATATCATCAAAAACAGAAGGAGGTGGGTGGGTCGTCAATAATATATGACAGCAAAAAAATAAATTTTCCGATTAGAATACAAGGTACAACCAGTATAGTCCCAAAAAAAGCATTTGATGTCACAATCAGAACTTCTAGTATACAACTTGTATCAATTATTCTTTCTAGAGAAAGAAAAATTCGTGCACAAGAAAATCCGTGGACGACCCTCAAGTAACCATTGGGGAAGTGGTGAGGTGTTGAAACTGAAGATGACCTGGCTTTCAACAACTGCCTGTCTTCTGCTAATAGCACGAAACACATATTTACCGACATGGCCACAGACATTTTCGCTCTATCCATCTAGCAGTCTTGACAGAGAGAAATCAAGAAACTTTTTAAGGAACTTTTCTCTCATATCACTATATAATTGACAAGCAAGTAAGAAATGTTGTTCATTTTTGGAAAGCGCGGCCATTGGTAACCCCGGGCCTCGACTGATCCGATATCATAGTGGCTTTGTATTTGTCTCTCATGTCTTTTCTGTGGGCTTAGGATATTCCTTGGTGGCGCCAATCTCCTCTCCAAGTCTCCATATGTTGTTTTTTTCTATTGGGGTTTCCTCTCCCACATGCGACAGGTTGTACTGGGTTACATGGATACCAGTAGCAGTAACAGAGAACTCTGACTGACCTGACTGAGAAGATAATACATTGGAAAATACAAATTACTCGCATATATACATACACACGCGCACACATACTCATACACACCTGCGCGCGTGCGCGCTTACGTACAAACACACTTAAATAAAGAATGTTTTAAGAATTTAAAAAAAAATCATAAAACGACAGTGTGTGTGTGCTGTTCCGTGCTGTGCCCTACTGTACTGCGCTATGCTTTGCTTTGCTGTACTGTACTGTACTCTGCTCCACTGCACTGTACTTCGTGGTACTGCACTGTACTGCACTGCACTGTACTGTACTACACTGTACTGCACTGCACTGTACTGCACTGTACTGTACTGTACTACACTGTTCTGCACTGCACTGTACTGCACTGCACTGTACTGTACTGTACTACACTGTTCTGCACTGCACTGTACTGCACTGTACTGTACTGTACTACACTGTACTGCACTGCACTGCACTGTACTGCACTGTAATGTACTGTACTACACTGTTCTGCACTGCACTGTACTGCACTGTAATGCACTGAACTGCACTGTACTGCACTGCACTGTACTGCACTGTAATGTACTGTACTGCACTGTACTGTACTGCACTGCACTGTACTGTACTGTACTGCACTGTACTGTACTGCACTGTACTGTACTGCACTGTGCAGCAAGATCTGTCAGAGGATTCCTGTGTGTGTGCTGCACTGTGATGCGCTGTACTATACTGTACTATACTGTACTGTACTGCACTGTAGTGTGCAGTGCCGCCCTGTACTGTGTTGTACTTTGCTGTACTGCACTGTACTATACTATACTGTACTATACTCTACTATACTGTACTGGACTGCGATGTACTGAACTGTGATGTGATGTGCTGTACTACACTACACTGCGCTGTGTTAGGCTGCGCTGCGCTGCGCAGCAAGGTCTGTCAGAGCGCATCCCTCTGCTGCTGTTGTGGCTGGGCGTGGCCGACTTCCTCCACTGGCTGTCTCCGTGGCTGCTGATGGCGCTGTGACCTGCAGGCCAGGTGCAGGTGCTGACCTGGGACATGGCGGTCACCAGCAGACTGCCCACACCCCGCTGTGCTCACACCGCCTCTGTCTGTGCCAGTCTCCTGGTCAGCGTCAGCCTGCAGCGCTGTGTGTCCCTGGCCCTGCCCCTCCACAGTCCGCGCCTGCTCTCTGACAGGCAGGTACAGACCGGGCAGGGTGGTCTCTGGCCAGGAGCATGACGTACTACAACCTGACTGGCTGACGCACATGAGTGCTTATTCTATTATCCTCGATATAAAAGAATAAATTAAAATTAAATTAAATTAAATCTCTCTCTCTCTCTCTCTCTCTCTCTCTCTCTCTATATATATATATATATATATATAGAGAGAGAGAGAGAGAGAGAGAGAGAGAGAGAGAGAGAGAGAGAGAGAGAGAGTGAGAGAGAGTGAGAGACAGACATACGGAAAACAGACAGACAGAGAGAAAGACAGATTGATAGATAAACATAAGAGAGAGATTGATAGATAGACAAAGAGTCGGACAGATAGATAGAGGGACAGACATATAGATACAGAGATAGAGAGAGTGATAGATAGACAGACAGACAGATAGATAGATAGACAGATAGATAGACAGACAAATAGATAGATAGATAGATAGATAGATAGATAGATAGATAGATAGATAGACAGATAGATAGATAGATAGATAGATAGATAGATAGATAGATAGATAGATAGATAGATAGATAGATAGATAGATAGACAGACAGACAAAGTGGCAGATAGATAGACAGAGAGACAGACAGACACAGAGAGAGAGGCTGGCGCACCGACACTCACATACAGGCAGTTAGGCATAGGAAAACAGGTATGGACACAGACAGACAGACAGACAGGCACACACACACACACACGCGCGCGCACGCGCACGCACGCACACACACACGCCCACACACCCTTTTATATATCAAATATTTATTTTCTCTCTCTCTATCTAATATATACATCTATCTATCTATCTATCTATCTATCTATCTATCTATCTATCTATCTATCTATCTATCTATCTATCTATCTATCTATCCAGCTATCTATCTATCTATCTATTGTTCTTCTCCACAATTGATCTGTTGGAAACAAAGTAAATATATCCTCCCTTGCATTACACCAAATTATCCTCTCTCTCTCTCCCCCTCGCCCCCCCTTCTCTCTCTCTCTGTTTAAGTGTGAGTGTTTTATTTGTATATCACTATTGTGTTATTGAAAAATGACTTCTAAAAATGAATTTTTCACTATCCTACTTCTTTATAATGACTCTAGGACGATCTTAACATGTATAATGTTAAATCACAGTGAGTTCTAATGGTGATAGTGTTGATGAATTGAAAACTATATTCATTTCATATGGATTTAAAATGCACTGTGCTTCTCTCTTCTCTCCTCTCCTTTCTCTCTCTCTCCTTTCCTCTCTTCCCCCTCTCATCTCTCTCCTCCCCTCTTCTTCTCTCCCCTCGGTCTCTCTCCCCCTCTCTCTCTCTCTCTCCTCTCCTTTTATTATTGCTTATAGATTTAATCGTCGTATTTACAATTAGTATCCCGTTGAATGCTTTATTTAGATTTAAAAATTTCAGTTCTACTCCCTAAATTGAAATGTATTTGAGATTCAGTGAATGTTTTATTTTGATATCTTGTTTTGAGCGTACCAAATTTTGTTTAGCTAATTCCAAAATGCAGATGTCCTTCTCTATGACTATACATGATATTCAAAAGATTTTTATGTTGACATTGATGCATGGTGTAGTGCGTGCGCGCGCACGCGCGCGTGTGGGTATGTGTGTGTGTGGGGTGTGTGTGTGTGCGTGTGGGGGTGTGTGTTGGTGTGTGTGTGTGTGTTGTGTACGTGTGCAAGGGGGTGCAAATTGCTTCTACAATATTTGTTTCATGTAGTTTACTATTGCTGTTGCCTCCCATAAAAGCACAAAGAACTTTTGCCGTTTCTTTCTGTTAGCCAAAAAGAAACTATTTACGTGGGTTTTTTTCCCTTTATTTTATAGTGGTTTTTCTTTGTTTGGTTCTGTTTTGGTTTTGGTTTGGGGTTGTTGTTGCTTTTTTGAGGGGGGACTATTTGGTTGTTCCCCTCCCCTTGTTGTTTTCGTTTTTGTTTTGCTCTTTGGGTTTTTGCTATTTTTCGGTTGTTTCTGTTTTCTGCTCTGCTTTCTTTCTTACTTGTTGCTACTTGTTTTTTTCTTTTTTCTTTCTTTCTCTCTCTCTTCGGTGATTTTGTGGGGATTTTTGTGTAGATATTTTTCCCGTAAGCTGTGTAAGTGTATTGCTATGGGCTTTATTTTATTTTATTATCATATATATCCTTAAGGGCGGGGACTGGATGTAAAAAAGCACATGGGTGCTTATTCATTATCCTCGAAATGAAAGAATTTGTTATTGTCTCTCTCTCTGTATAATTGTGAATGTTTTACCTGTATATGGCTATTGTGTTATTGAAAAATGACTTTTAGGTGGTTTGTTCTCCTTTAATTTTATGGAGGTTGTGCTTTGTTTGGTTCTGTTTTGATTTTCGTTTGGGGTTGTTGTTGTTGTTTGTTGTTGTTGTTGTTGTTGTTGTTTTTGTTGAGGGGGGAAATACTGGGTTGTCACCTCTCCCCCTTTTTGTTTGTTGCCCCTTTTGTTTTGCTCTTTGGGTTTTTGCATTTTTTCGGTTGTTTTTGTGTTTTTCTGTTTTGCTTCATTCCTTACTTGTTAGTACTTTTTTTTCTCTTCAGTGATTTTTTTTGGGGATTTTGTGTAATAACCCCCCCCCCCCCCCCCCCCCCCGTACACGTGTAAGTGTATTGCTAAGCTTATTTATTTTTATCAATATCCTTAGGCGGGGACTGGGGGAAAAGCACAGGGCTTATTCATTATCCCTCAAAAAAAAATTATCATTGCATTGTCTCTAAAGTTCTTGATGCCCCTCATGAATTTTCCCCTGTAAAACGTCATTTCAGCGCCAACATTCCACGCCAACATTCAGCGCCGTACTTCACGCCGTACATTCAGCGCCGACTTTCCCCGTGCATTCACGCCAACGTATGATGTTGATATCATCCTAAGACATCAAGTAACCATTCACTCCGTACATACTCAAAGGAGCCGAAACTACCCATATACGAAGAAGACAAGATTCCTTACGTTTCCGATCGCTTTGACAAGCTGGCAAAATGCAGCATTTCTTGCGATGCGATTTGGGTTTTGCAAAGCAGGAGCACATGAAGGCGCGATGTCCCTCAGCGAAGGAGAGCACCTGCACACGCCCCAACCGTCCCCAAGATTGAAGCGGCCAAGGCATGCATCGTAGAAAAGTCAAGCCCAAGAAACCCGGGATGCACGCGACAAATTCTGGCTGACATCCACGAAACTGCCCAAGCTACCGTCACAAGTCTCCCAAGCAAGCAGTCGTTGACGAGGGCGATCCAACGGGAGAGACAAGGGAACAATGTTGCCTGCCCTTCCCGCCACCTTTGCAGACGGGGAAATTTCCCCGCCGACATGAATGTAGTGTGGTGTGTGAGTGGTGTTGTGTGTGTTGTGTGTGTGTTGTGTGGTGTGTGGTATGTGCGTGTGTGTGTGTGTGTTTTGTATGTGGTGTGTGTGTAATTGGTGTGGTGTGTGTGTGTGGGTTTGTTTTTTTGTTTTGTTTGTGTGGTGTCCGTGTAAGGATGTGTTGAGTGTGTGTGCTCCCCCTCTCTCTCTCCCCTCTCTCCCCCCCTTGCTTCTCTCCTCCCCTCTCTCTTTTCCCCTCCTCTCCCCCTCTCTCTCTCTCTCTCTCTTTTCTTTCCTCTCTCCTCCTCTCTCCTCTCTCTCCTCTCTCCCTCTCTCTCTCTCCTCCCCCCCTTCTCCTCTTTCTCCTCTCCCCTCTCTCTCTCTCTCTCTCTCTCCCTCTCTCTCTCTCCCTCTCTCCCCTCTCCCCCCCTCTCCTCCTCTCCCCCCTCCCCTTCTAAATCCCTTTTTCCCCTTTTTTCTTTTTGTGTCACGGGTCTCCCTGACGCACCCCTTTCCTGGCCTAGCTGGGGCCCCAGGGGGGACAGAACTCTTTGTCGCTACACCCGAAGGCTTCCTGCTGTACTACAGAGAGAGGGGTTCGCTGACGCACATTCAAGACAGCCCCCCGGGTTGTTTATTCACATCTACCCTTCATGACTTACATGGAAAAAACCACCCGGGTTGTTTTGCCCTGCTCCCAAGAAAGCACTGCCCATACGCTAGACTTCTTCAAGTTTTTGAAGACCCAAAACCCAAAAAGCGCCAAGCACTTTGAGCAGACTAGGAAAAAAGCTGCGGTCTCAGCATTCCTGCAGCTTCCCTGGATTAAGGTAGGGGTTTTGTCACTTCCATCTGGGAGAGCGCCCTGGCGTCCATTCAAACAATGGATTTAAATTGACTACAAAAACGATAACATTTCGCAAAGTTGATAAATGCTCCCCGTTTGGCATATCTGCCCATTGATACGTCGACCACCTTTAAATTCTTTGACCCTACGGCCATTTTTTTGACCCCGGGGCCAACCAGTAGTTACTCTTTGAAGACACACATCGGCCGACCTTGGGGGGCCCAGGCCCCCCGAATCCCACTTTTCCAAATGGAAGGGAATTGCATGACCCCCGTCCTTCGGGGCACAAATCCAAAACATGTGGAAGCTTCACAAGCATTTCCAAAAACCACGTAGGGGCGTACCCCAGTTTTGTGGAAACTATTGCATCCCAAAAAAAGAAATGTTTTTAATGAGTTGGTTTAGGGGGGGGTGGATGGAAAAAAATAAAATTTAAAATTTTTTTGGTTTAAGAGGGGGTGTTTTATGGGAAATGGGGGATTTTTTTGATTATTTTTAGGAGAGGACAAAACGATGTATTTGGGGTAAGTTATTTTAATTTTTTCGGTTTTTTTTAAAAGTTAAATTTAAAAAATCAAAATTTCAATTTAAAAAAAAGAACTCCCAAAAAAGACAAGTGACGTTGGTTAAATTCCCCCTGGTGGTGTGGTTGTGTGTGTTGTGTTGTGGTTGTGTAGTGTGCGGGGTGTGTGTGTTTATGTATTTAGCTAGTTCCCCCCCCCCCCCCCCCCTCTCTCTCTCATGCTGTTTGGCGCTGAAATGTACGGCGCTGAAATGTACGGCGCTGAAATGTCTATCTATCTATCTATCTGTCCCGTAGTCTGACGACCGTGGGGGCTCCCTCAAAGACTCAGCAACCAGTTCCCTCCATTCGTCTCTCTGTTCTGCCTTTCTCAGGGTTTTGTTGAGTTCTAGGCCTGTCCATTCACTGATGTTATCCTCCCAGCTCTTCCTTGGTCTGCCTCTTCTTCTTCCTCCTTGGACAGTGCCTTGCAAAACTGTCTTTGTAATTCATTGGGATCTTGTGACATGCCCATACCACTTAAGTTTACGCTTTTTCACGATCGTTAGAAGGTTCTCATAGGGTCCAATGGTTTGCTGGATTCTGTTATGCACGCTTTCGTTGCTTATGTGGTCTTTGTAGGAGATGCCAAGAAGTCTCCGAAAGCATCTCATCTCCACTGCCTGTACTCTTCTCTCCAAATCTGCAGTCAGGGTCCATGATTCACAGGCATACAGAAATATGGATATGACAAGGGAGCGCATTAGTCTGATCTTGGAGATAAGTGAGATAGACATAGGGAGTGATCATGATCTTGTGATGATGACTTTCCGATTACGTCTAAAGAAAATCCACAAGCGGAACAACATCAGGATCAAATTTGACCTCGAGAAGCTGAAGGACCCAGAGGTATTAGAAATTTTTCAAGCAAGGATAGGTGGAAAGTTTGCAGCACTCACTGTGATAGACTCAGACATAGATACACTGACGAATAGTTTCAATACAGCAGTGACTGAAACAGCAAACGAGCTTCTTGCAAACGCCGACCAGTCAAAAAACCATGGGTCACACCTAACATCCTACAACTATGCGACAAGCGTAGAGAGTTGAAGAAAAAGAAAAATGAAACAAAAGAAAGAGCAGAACAATATAGGGCAGTCAACAAAA
>CM054159.1:37979179-37997226 GCA_028751875.1 Rapana venosa | reverse complement strand
AGGGTCTCCACGGATTTTCTTGTGCACGAATTTTTCTTTCTCTAGAAAGAATAGATGATACAAAGTTGTATACTAGAAAGTTCTGAATGTGTGACATCTAAATGCATTTTTGTGCAACTATAAATGCGTTGTACCTTTGTATTCTGATTCGGAAAATGATTTTTTTTCAGCTGTCATATATTAATGGACGATCCCACCCCACCCTCCCTTCATGTTTTTGTATGCCTATGGCAAAAACACATCTCTCTCTCTCTCTCTCTCTCTCTCTCTCTCTCTCTCTCTCTCTCTCTCTCTCTCTCTCTCTCTCTGCCTATGTAATAGCCTTCCTTTACACTTCACCTGTCCCGTAGACTGAAGATTTTGCAACCCGCTTCCTCCACTCCCCGCGGTTCTCTGTTTTCAGTAGCAAGTCGTTCCACTCAAGGCCTGGCCACTTTTTGATGTTGTCTTCTCATCGTTGTCTCTATCTAATATCACAACTTATGAAAAGACGTTAAATACCCTTGAACACAGACACAGACTGACATTTTAAAAACGTATTTTTAAATCTCTATGTCCAGATGCCCTAACCAGACCCTAACAGGTAAAGGCTTTTTAAGATGGTGCCTGCAGCATTGGAGTCCTTTGTTTCTCTGTCTCTGTCTCTGTCACCCCCTCCCCCCTCTCTCTCTCTCTCTCTCTCCTCTCTCTCTCTCTCTCTCTCTCTCTCTCTCTCTCTCTCTCTCGAAGCGCATTCTCGGCGAAACAATCTCCGGTTTTTCGGCATTCCAGAGGATGGTGATGAAGACGACCATGCCTGTAGCATGAATGTGCTTGATGCCATAGAAACTGCAGTGCCAGGAAGACGATGGAACCAGGAGGACATCGTGTCTGCACATCGTCTGGGGAGGAAAAGGAATGAAAACAGGAGACGACCACGCCCAGTCCTGGTGCAGTTTTGCAGGTGGAGGGACAAAATGGACATCTTAACTAAGGGGCGAGAACCACTGCTGAACAAAGGAATCCAGATTGCAGGAGATCTGACAACAAGGCAGCAGAGCACTGTGAAAGAACACAGAGAAAGAGGCATCCGTGCCTACTACAAAGGCAACCAGCTGGTGGTGGCAGGACCCCTTCACTATCGGCCCCTGAGTCGTGGAACTTTTGCCGAAGTTGTTCGCCGCGATGCCCCTGGCAGCAGAAAAGGAAAAGCCAACATGGAGCATCGGCGGGAGCAAAGAAGAACTACGCAAGAAGACCAGTTCACCAAAGAAGATGACCATCAGTATCCCTATGATCGCACAGGGAATACCAGTCACCATCGCCATCAGGGCCCTTCTTCTTCTTGGCATGAGGCACCTGGCTTCTATGGAAATTACTGGGGTGATGGTGGGGATTGGGACTACAGATACAGCCCATATAGCTGGCAATATTACACCGGCTACCAGGATTTCCGTGATGGTCCCCACCATGTCAACCAGCCATGCAACCTGGAGAACCTGGCTTCTGTGCCAGGTGAGGCTACTGGCGACAGGCAAACAGGAACACCAGCAAAGAATTCCTGCCGTCCCTGTGGATCAACACCAGGGCAAGCAGCTATGTCATCTGACTGTCAGCTGAACAACTCACAGTCTCCACAGGACGTGGCTGCCGAGGTGGTCACAGGAGTGACCACAGCTGAGGAGGGGATGGCTGCAGACACCAGGGCCAGTGGTGCTGGAGTCAGTTCTAGCACCAGTGCATCCCCTGTCCTGTCGCTGGAGGCACCAGACATGCCACCAGGGACTGTGCCCACGCAACACGGTGCTCCTCAGGGGGAACCAGTTGGCTTCCCTCAGCCTCCTGGTGACAGCCCTGCATCATCCGGTGATCCACAGCACCAGGGGACCTTGTCCACGCAGCACGGCAATACTGAGGGGGAAGCAGAGAGCCCTGCTCAACTTCCAGGGGACAGCTCCACATCCGTTGAACCGCAGTGCCGTGGGGCTCTATCCACACAGCCTGATGGCACAGAGGGGGAACCAGACCGCTGTACTCGCCTCCCTGGGGACAGCTTCACATCATCCTGTGGGGAGATGGCTGATGGTGCTCGTGCTGATGTCAGCGGTCTGCTTGCTTCACCTGGACTTTTTGAAGTTGATGGGCAGAATGAGGAAGATACTGTTGGCATGACAGGTGCAGATCTTGGGACTGTTGATGCAGATGTTACCACCCATGCCACACCAAAGGACACTGTTCCAAACAAACCAGGGCCCTCCAACAGCAGCAACAAGAAGCAGAAGACAAATGCTGCCCTGCGTTCCAAGAAAGACAACACAGTGTCAAATGGCCCAGCCAGCTCTGATGGTGCACTCAAACACAAACGTTTGTCTGACACCGAAAGACGTTTAAGAAGCAAGTCTGTGGTTTCAACAGCAAGTGAAAGAAGACAGTTAACTTTATCAGAAAGCATGTCGAACAAAAGCAGCAAAAACACCAACAAACAAAGCAACAATAGATAGGATAAAGGCCTGGTCCATACCACACCTGACATTAATCCTAGTACACAAAAAAATCATTTGCGTTTTGTTTCATATAATATTGAAGGTTTAGTAGCAAGTGTGCATGATCCTGATGTGCAGACATATTGGCAAGTTTGATTTTTGTCTTTTAGTGAAACTTTTGTAACAAAAATTTCCTCAGCACAACATTTGTTTCCTGTTCATGTTATGTTTATATCACCTCGTGCAGGTTAGTTTTCAGGGTGCTGCTATATGCCGATTGTCTGGTGGTCTAATTTTCTGTTGGTTAAAAAAGAATCGCATTCCATGTTTGAAAGTATTACTTTAGAATATGGACAATGTAATTGTTTGAACTTTCTAAAAAAACTTTTGAAACTGAAACTACCTGTCGTCTTAGTCGGTGTCTTACTTGCCCCCAGCTCATTGATTACTATCAAGAAGAAACGGACATATACATGTGTTGACGATGCTAGAAAATTGTTTCTTGAATGTGATCGAGATATTTGGTGATGTTTGTTCATCTTATTTGGTGATTTCAATGCTCGAACTGGGCAATGAAAATTTGATGATTCTGATGCTGTAGAGTAGTATTATTGATTGGTTGATTTCCGTGAGGATGCTTGTGAACAGACTTTCGGGCATCTAGAGACTTACTACTTTGAATGATTTTGGTAGATATCTTTTTGATATGTTTGTGATAATTGACTTATGTATCATGAATGGTTTATTTGGTGATGTATAATTCTGCCATTTCGCTTACATTTTCCTACTGGATGCAGTTGTTGTGGATTATTTTATTGTATCAAAGGCATACTACAGTTTTCACTAAGAATGATGTTGGCAAAGAGTTGAGTTCAAACATATGCCAGTTGAACTCTCTTTTAATTGTGATGGTACCCTCAATAATAAAAATTAGGAAATATAGCTTGAAAAATTTCAAATTAGATAAATTCTGTATGGAAAAATGGAAAAAGTAGATGAATTCTTAGGAAAAATTAAGTTCAGTGAGTGAAGGCAGACTTTGATAAAGCAGAGACTTTTATTGATACGGATATTAATGAGTCAATAACCACATTTAACAAAGGTCGTCTTAAAAAGCAGGGCTCATGTATGAGACAGTCATACAATAGGACAGAATAAGTCTTCAATGTTTGAATAAAGAATGTTGTAGAGAGAGTAGATAATTAGTTAGAACAGAAGTTAAGAATAAATTAACAATACTAACACCGATGACAATATATTGTATTAGGAAAAAACCGTTAGACAGTACAAAGAATTACTGAAGGCAGAAAGGCAAAGTACCGCAGCGATATGCTTCACTCACTACAAGAAAAATACAAACAGATTCCTTCAGAGTTTTGGTCAAAACTTAAGAAATATTTGGAGTATAAAGAGTTAACACCTAACTCTATAAGCAAGTTGCAATGGTTTGAATATTTCATGGCTGTTTAATGATAAAGAACAGACGGAGAGAAGAAGTATTGGAAAATGCTGAAATTAAATGGAAAATGTAACTTTGACACTGAAAAATATAGAGCAAGGACATCTCGAATGTAGTTTATGCGCTATTAAGAGCATTAAAGAAGGCAATGTCTGCAGGGCCAGATGGTGTCATAGGTGGAATTCTTAAAAAATTGTGCTTATCTCTTGTCGCCCTACTATCAAAATTTTTCAATAAATTATTTCAACAGGAATACTTATCCCCTGTCTGGAACTGAATCTGGAATCCAGCAAATACATAAAAAAGGGCGTTACAAACATAAACCCAGATTAACTACGAGGAATATCTATTTTAATTATATCAAGCAAGTTATACAGCCACATATAACAACCGTTTGAATGAGTGGCTTGAAGAAAACCAAAGGTGATTGGTGATACCACGCAGGCGTTCCGTATAAAGATACAGTTACAAAAAATCGACCATATTCTTTAACAATATTTTAAACAATTACAAAAGCTATTGTTTCTCATAAAAAGTTATATGTAGCTTTCATAGATTTTAGAAAAAAGTTTTCGACTCATTTAGATAGACTAAACTGTGGAATGTTCTGGAAAAGAAAGGACTCTTAAGGGCAATAGTAGAATGTATAAAAGCAATAGTTAGTATGTATAACATTGTGCAGGCAAGGTTCAGAGTTAGGGGGGAGTTAAACAGAGTCTTTTACATGTCCACTGGGGAGTCAACAAGAGAAATATGTAGCCCTGTATTATTTTACTGCTTATTGATGATGTAGCAAGAGAACTTGCCCAGCGTGGGAGGATGGCTCCAGTTATCTTCCTGACTGTGTTGAAATATGGTTTTAATGTTTGCTGATGTTGTTTTCTTTTGTCAGATTCTGTGTGGGCTTACAAAAGCCAACTATACGTTCTTCATGAGACAGCACGAAAAATTAGGTCTAAACGTTAATTTAGCAATAATCGAATATTAGTTGTGTTAGAATTGTGTCATTTTGCACTCAATGAGAAATGGTCCTATGGTACTGATGGCCATGAAGGTTGTAAAATGATACCAAATATTTTGGCATTATTCTATCCACTATGATTGTCTTTTCACATTTGCTTGACTTGGATATGGCAAGCCGAGCATGAAAAGGTATCATAAGCATTTTGATGAGACTACTTAATTCACTTGGGGAAAAATCTCATAAAGTATTCTTTAATTATTTGACCACAAAATACAGCCTATGTTGACTGATGGTGCAGAGGTCTGGGGATTAATACTGACTTGAAAATTTTGTTGAAGTGACACCTCTTTGCTATCAAGCGCTTTTCTAAATGTGTGCATTAGAACTTAATGACTAGTTTACAGTGTAGAAACAGGGTTGTTACCACTTTTTGTTAAACCTATTCACTTAAGGCAGTTAGATTTGGTTGAGGGTTATACAGCTGAGAGTTGAGCGGCTTCCACATAACGTTTAAGATGTCAGTTTCTTTTGCATGAAAGGAAAAGAGTCATGGGCTTCATCATTATGTTTCTTCCTGTTCCAGTATGGTTTTAGTGAATGCTGGGAAATCAAGGAGTAGGTGATGATGAAAATGTTTATTAAATTGGCTAAAGGACGGTTAACTGCTGTTTATGTTCAGGGTGTGGACAGAAAGTATCCACAGTCACGAAAGATACACTGTGTACTAACATTTAATTAACTTTTCTGTGCACTTCTTTTACAACATAATTAAACATATAAAAGCAGAATTGTCGGATACGATTACGCCCTGGTGTCCTCTCAGTGAAAGTACATAAACTGCGTTTCAGAAGGAATCTGTTCAGAAGCAGACTTATGTGTCAGTATGTCAGTGTGGCACAGACGAACAGACATTCACTTTGTATTAGAGTTGTCCAGGCATTACACCGACAGTCAGGGAAACAGGTTATTGCATAAAGTTATTACAATAGTCTCCATCATTGTTTAAGTTAACTTTGTTACTTGCATCTGTAAAATAGCTGACTTTCAATCGTCTTGCTAATTTTGTTATTGAAAGCATTTTGAATAAGCGCAGCAACGCTGTAGCAGAGCAAGCTTAATGGCTATCTAGTAATGCATGTATTTGTTTTGTATCAAATGCTATGTCTTGTGTGATTATTTGTTTATGTACACCCCAGTGATATGGGCCATAGGCCTAATCATTAAACGATTCAGAGTTCAGAGTTCAGAGTTCTCTCTCTCTCTGCTACACTTTCAGGTCAGTGACCTTACTTCCTTAGATGTGCCTGGAGCTTTCTTACCCATCACTCTATTTACTTCCGATACGTCACATCCGGGTTTTTGGCGGGGGTAGTCCCTTTGATGACATATGTTCTTCCTCCTAAAATTGATAAATTATGACGTCATAAGCGATATCTAGTTGGGTAATTTTTATAAGTCAGTAAAAACGTTTATTTTTCCCTTTTAACTGAAGAAATCAAAAGTTATCAGTCACAAACTACAATTGTGTTGTGTTTGTGTGTGTGCTTTCATTATTATTTTATTTAACTTTATTTTTATCTATTATTTTATATGAGGATGATGAAATAAGCATTCATATGTGTGTGTGTGCGTGCCTGTGTGCGAGTGTGTGTGTAGGCTTTTCATTTTTATGTGGGGAGTTGTTTGTTTGTTGTTATGTGGGGGTTTGGGAGTTTGTTTTTTAAGGGAGGGGCGGTGATGGTGTTTTATTATTATTTGTTGAAACCGAAGTAGCAGTTAGCTGTTTTGATGGAAGAAAAAAAATGTGAATACTATAGTTGGCATCAGAAGGATTTTGTTGTTGTTGTTGTTGTTGTTGTTGTTATGTTGTTGGCTGCTTGCTGTTGTTGTTGTTTGTTGTTGTTGTTGTTCCACACCTAAACATGATTAGGATCACCCAGAACCAAGAACGTAAAAGGTTTGTCACGCATATCCACTTTGAGAATCACAAGTTATCTTATATCCAAATTTCATTTTATTCTTTCATTCGAGGATGATGGATTAAAAAAGTGGGGTTTTTTACATCCAGTCCCCGTGTGTATGTGGCATTATAAACGTTGCCATCAGTTCCCACCGGCACACGAAAATCAGAACGTGTACGCAAGACCATGAATACACACTGGATGACATTGTTGTCTGTAAAGTAAAAGGTAAAGGTGTCCTATAACCAATTTTTTTTTTTTTAATTCTCTTTATCGAGGATAATGGAATAAGCACTTATGTGCTTTTTTACAGACAGTCCCCGTGTGTATGCGGTTTTGTAAATTTTGTCATTTGTTCCCAACGGCACACAATAGCCTACTCTTACGAAATGCGGAACAAGACTTAACGTGTGCGCAAGATGTCTGTGTGTGTCTGTGTGTGCGCGCGCGCGCGCGCGCGCGTGCGTGCGAATGTGTGTATTTTTAATGTGTTGTTATATTGGGGCTGTTTTTTGTTTGTTGTTGTTGTTTTGGGGTGGGGGTGGTGGTCTTATTATGTGTTTGAAACCGAGGTAGCAGTTAGTTAGTCATCGCAAGAAATTAATGCAAAATGGATTATCTGTATGCCTTCCAAAATGAAAAAAACACATTAGAAAATATTTCTTGTTCACGGAAACTAGAATTTTTACTATACAAACTGCATTTTTATGCAGACAACTCTCAGATTCTTAGCAGTGAAACTCCCGAAAATCTGCCTTCTCTCTTGACAAATATGTCCTGCTGCTTCAAGATATCCAAAACTGGATGATAGAGAACAAGTTACAACTAAATGCAGATTAAAACCGGAAGCCCATGCTCATAGAGGACCAAACACAAACTCTCTTCATAACACAGCTTCAATAAAATCGGCAATAGTCATGTCCCTCTATCCACTGTATGAAAGATCTAGGGGTAGTTATCGATAACACGCTCTCATGTCAAAAATTCTTCACCCAACCTGCCAGTCGTGCTACTATCAATTACGGCGCATTAAGTTGCAGTTCGAAAAGTATCTGTCCACTGATGCAACATCCAAACTTGTCACATCTCTCATTCGCTAACGTCTGGGACTATTGCAATTCTCTTCTGGCTGGTTGCAGGGATATCTAATCCACCCTCTTCAACGTATAAAAAACTCTAGCGCTTTTTTTTCGATAGTCTCAGAAGAAAAAATCTTGAGCACATTACCCCTCTCTTGCGATCTCTCCCTGGGTGCCTGATCGCAACCAGAGGGTAAACTATAAGATCTGTACCCCCTCTGTTACTAAGTCTCCACAAAACGGACTTCCTACCTCTGTGTATGTTTCACTTGTATCACTCCTTCTCGTTCCCTCGCTTGCTGTTAGATACCTTGTGCTTAAGATTGTACCTAGATTCACAAGTCCACTAGTTGCCGTTCGCTTTTCTCTGTTTCTGTCCAGTGATCTGGAAACGACTCCCTTCTCTCCCATGTCAAAAGCCTACTTATGCTGCTTTTAAAATCACCAGCCTAAACGGGACGCATTTTATTTCAACCTAAGATTCCTCTTTGTTTTCATCTCATTTTTCTGTCCCTTGCCTCAATAATCCAACTCCCCCCCCCCCCCCCCCCACCCCGCCCCCCCCCCCCCCCACCCACCATTAGCCTGCCCGAGTGTTACAACTTGTGTGTGTGTGTTGTGTGTGTGTGTGTGTTGTGTGTGTGTGTGTGTATGGGCGCGCGCACTCGTGTGTTGTTTACATTTATATTTGTAAAAAAAAATGTTAATTGTGCGGCAGTGTGTGTATTTACTTTGAAGTTTGTAAAAATCTTTTAATCGTAACTGGCTGCATGTGAAAGAATAGGATGAATGAGAGGCTTTGATTTGTTTTTTGCAAGATTTAGCGCTGTATAAATTCCATGTATTATTATTTCTTCTTCTTCAGGTATCCGGTCTGGTCCTGCAGACATGCGGATCATGGCTCTCCATTCTTCCTGTTCTCGGTCCCTCACGTGAGCTCATTGTTGGGGCCTTCTTTACTTCGTTGCGAATTTGTTTAAGCTGTCTGTGAATTTTGTGCGTTGTCTTCCTCTGCTCTTGTTTCCACAGATTTTGCCACTCCATAACAGTTTCTCTAGTCCCTAAGCCCTGATTATATGGCCGAAAAAATTTAGCTGTCTTTCTCTGATGGTGTTGAGAAGGGATCTCTTGTACCCAGCCATTTCCATTACTTCTGCATTAGTTTTTCTTTTTGTCCATGAGATTTTCATGATTCTCCGGATGAACCACATTTCCACTGCTCCTAGTCGCTGTTCTGTGTCCTTGGCTAGGGTCCAGCACTCACATCCGTACAGAAGAATGGACCATACGTAGGCTCTCAAAACATGGATCTTTGTCTTGAGGCTTATCTTACTGTTGGTAAAAATGCATTTCATGTTGTTAAAAGTTGCCTTAGATTGACCGATTTTCTTCTTGATTTATGCCGTCCCGGGTGATAGTACAACCAAGGTATTTAAAGGTGTTTACTTGTCTGATTCTCTCTCCTTTACAGGCTATGTTGCATTGTGGTATAACAGATTTTTTCGAGATCACCATCATTTCTCACTCCTATTCCAAATGGGCCAACTGTGGTTTCATCTTTCCCTTTTCCTACCTTTGAATTGAGGTCACCCATTATTATTCTGATATCTTGAGACTTCAGTTGCTTCATTGCCTTTTGGATATTTTCATAAAACTCCTCAATTTCTGCGTCATCTTTATCAGCTGTTGGTGCATATACTTGTACTATTCCAATGTCGAAAGGTGTGCCCTTAAGTTTTACTATCAGGACTCTGTCATTTACAGTCCAGAAACCTTTGATGGTCTTTGAGGTTTCTTGATCTAGAATCATGCCTACTCCTTTTCTGGTGGTTGATCCCTCATGAGTAAAGAATTGTGTAGTTGGTCGGATGTTATAGCAGCCTTGCCTCCTTTATCTCAACTTATGAAAAAAGTCCTAGTATATTGAGGTTCATTCTTTCCATTTCTTGTTTGAGATTTTCCTAATTTTCTTTTTATGCATAGTCCGTACGTTCCATTGTACCATTCTGAGAGGTTTTCTGAAGCGGACACGTCGCTCTGATGACGATCGGAGGGTTCCCTGTCGCACATAATCCACACTACGATGCGAGGAATTCCAGATAAAACTTGAAGCCCCCTCTTCACGACTTGTATATTCTGAATTCTGTAGAGAGATAGATAGATAGATAGAAAGATAGATAGACTAGATAGTAAATTAGATATTTTATTATTATTATTATTATTGATTATTATTTATATAATGCATGGATTCCAATTTTCTCTAAAAATGTGGACACGTTGCTGTCTCAACTACTTTCAATACCACCATGTATTGTTTGATTGCCAATTCTTTACGGCCTGTTTAAATAAATGCGGGAGGAAAACAGATTTCATAAAAATATGCCTCTGTTCAAGAAGTTTTTTATATGACTCTCAGCAATTCTTCACATTTTTCCCAGTTGCTGAGGTTACATATTCTGCCAGTTAAGGCTTCTACTATCTATCTATCTATCTATCTAATCTTTATCTATCTTATATATCTATCTATCTATCTATCTATTCTCTCTCTCTATCTTCTCTCTCTAATATTATATATATATATATATTTTATATATGTGTGTGTGTGTGGTGTGTGTGTTGTGTGTGTGTGTGTGTGATGTGATGTGTGTGTTGTCGCGCTGCGCACGCGCGTGTGTGTGTTTCTCGGCAATAAGGCCTCTACTATAACATATAGATAAATCGATCCAATATATAGATAAAGATAGAGGGATTAGGAGAGATGAGAGAGAGCGAGTTAGAGAGGAAGAGAGAGGAGAGATAAACATTGTATAGATAGATGTAAATAGATGATAGATAGATAGATAGATAGGTGATAGATAGATGGATTTAGATAGAAGATAGATAGATAAGATAGGGAGATAGATAGATAGATAGATAGGGTAGATAGATAGATGGTTTAGATAGATGGATAGATTGATCGATAGAGTAGATAGATGGATAGATAGATAGATAGATAGATAGATAGATAGATAGATAGGTAGATAGATAGATAGATAGATAGATAGATAGATAGATAGATAGATAGATAGATAGATAGATAGATAGATAGGGAAGATAGATAGATAGATAGATAGATAGATAGGGAGCATGATTGATAGTTAGATAAGGTAGATAGATAGATAGATAGATAGATAGATAGATAGATAGATAGGTAGATAGATAGATAGATAGATAGATAGATAGATAGATAGATAGATAGATAGATAGATAGATAGATAGATGGATAGAGAGGGAGAGAGAAGATATTGATTTGAATGCGGGTGTGTCTATATCGCCAAGTTGTGAACGGACATTAACAAAACAAAAAAAACAACACACCACACAACTCACACACACACACACACACAAACACACAAACAACACAAACACACACACCACCACACACACACACTACACAACACACACACACACACACTCTACCACACACACACACACACACACACACACCACACCACACACATTTCACACACACTACACACACACAGAATCTCAAAATTTGGACTCAGGCTTACGTTCTCACAGGATAGCTAGTGGTTTTAGAACATTGGCTCGCAGATCTGACGAACCCGGGTTCGATTCCCATTCATATGGGTATATTTCCCCTGAAGTTAACATCAATGCAGACTCCTTCTCCCTAAAAATACCTTCGGAGGAGTCTGTAAAACCAAGGTCCCGTGTGCAAACGCACGCAGACATCTTGGCACAATGTTAAATCCTGTTGGCTTTCTAAACAGAGGCCATGGTGTGCAGTGGAAACAGATGACAGGAATTTTACAAAATCGCATACACCGGGATTTAGATGTAAAGAAAGCACATAATTGCTTATTCTTATCCTCGATAACTAAGTAACAAAATAAGTTTAAAAAAAATATTAAATAAAATAAATATTTTACCTTTTGTTTTTCCTTCGTCTTTTAAACATGTCATACCATGCGTACACGTAGAGAGAGACAATGACAATGACAATGACAAATTCTTTTATATCGAGGACAATGGATAAGCACTCATGTGCTTTTTTACATCTAGTCCCCGCCCGTATGGATACATCTGAATAATAACCCAATACGTATACTCCTCAACAGTAGAAACAAGGAAAATTAACCTTGAACCCCCCTCCCACCCCCACCCCCCCCCCCCCCACCCAAAAAAACAGTACACACAAAACAAAAAATAACAACAACCAAAAACCAAACGAACAAATAAAAAAAAACACCTAGAACACCACCACCACTACCAAAACAACAAAAAAAGAGGAAGAAAAACCACAACTAGAAAAAAAGAGGAAAAACAAACAACACAACAAACACAAACCAAGCAAACAACAACAATCAACCTTATAAAGTCAGAAAGTAAACATTACACATTGTAAAATGGTACGCATAGTTGTTACATTAACAGTAAGATATTTAAATAAGGCCTCATTTTAAAAACTTAAGTACAGCGACAAGCCCAATAAAAATATTGAAATATAAAGTATGAAATCCGTCATAGGATACACAAACAACTATATCATCTAAACAAAACGTTAAAGGTGATGAGAGATGGTTAGATACACACCACACCACACCCACACACACACACCACCCACACACACACACACACACTCACACACACACACACACACACCACACACACACAACCACACACACAACTACCCACACTTACCAGAGCAGAGAGACAGAGTGTGTGTGTGTGTGTGTGTGTGTGTGTGTGTGTGTGTGTGTTGTGTGTGGGTGTGTGTGGGTGTGTGTGTTTGTGTGTGCGTTTGTGTGTGTGTGTCAGAGATAATATCCAAAGTATATAATTCTCAAACAGTACCACGATCACCATCAACACTCATTTTTTTTATATACTCGTTCAATTATCTGCCTATGATAATGAATAAAGTCAATACCCATACATCACACAATATAAAAAGAAACAAAAGAAAATAAGAAATCCAAAACCTATACAGTCATTGATGAGAGGTGAGTGTGTGTGGGGGGAGGTGTTTCAGATAACACTAAATATATAATTACTCACATAGCACCGATCAAATCAGCACTTTTAAATTAAATTCTACAAATTGAAGTCAGGATGATTAAAGTAAGCCCAATACCATACTCTCACACAATCAATAGGGGAAAAAACCAATAAAGTTATAATAAAGACATCCACATTGTAAGTAAGTATAGACAAATTCTCTTTATTACCAGGATAATGATACGTACTATTGATTTTAGAAGGCCTTCGATAGAGGTACGGCATGGGCTCTGTTGGCCACCATGACCAAATTAAACATGGGCCCAGAAGCTGATTCAACACCATCAAGGAACTTACTACTCAAAGGCCACCAGTGCGTACTCGTTAAGGGCACGGTAGTAGGGGAATGGTTCCGTACCTCAGTTGGGGTTCGATCAGGGATGTATGTTCTGCTGTCGCTACACTGTTTAAACTTTTTCCTCGAACGCATCATGACTGACGCCTTGGGAAGACCACACAGGCAACAGTCTGCATTGGAGGGCGAGCAATCACCAAACCTAGGGTGCTGATGTCATTGACGGTCTGGCAGGAAATGAGTGGACTGGCAACCTGTGAAGCAACTGGACGTAATTTCCTCACGATTGTGGCATGGAAATCAGCGCCGAGAAACCAAGCTCATGTCAATCAGTGCCCAGCCAAATCACACACAGATCACTCTCAGCGGAAAGATCTGGAGACAGTTGACCATTAAGTACCTTGGAGCCAATCATAAGTGAGAGGGGATCGAAGACCGATATCTAGCAAGAGCGGCACAAACAGCAGCAGCAATGGCAAGTCTGAAGTCCACCAAGGATTTGAGACAGATAAACATCGCCTCGGAACCAGGTAAATTACTAACGCGCTTAGTCTTCTCAATCTGCTTTACGCATGTGTGGCCAAGGAACTGAAGCATACCTAACAAAGGAGGATCCAAGCAGTAGAATGAGATGCTCAGAAGGCTCCTCAATTCACGGGACCCATGTCACCAACAATAAGTCCGCAGAAAGATCACTCAAAAGTGCGGGTCTATGGAAGAACCTTTGACCACGGCGAAAAAGAGGAAACTCAGATGGTATGGGCACGTAACATGCTCAGAAGGACTTGCAAAGATAATCCTGCAAGGAACAGTCCAGGGGAAGAGAAGACGGGGCAGACAGAGGAGAAAGTGGGCCGACGACATCCGTGATTGGACAGGGAAGGACTTCAGTGTCACCCAGGCACTCGCCCACGACCGCGCTAAGTGGAGCCAGCTGGTCCACCGTTCGTCCACCATGCAGCGCCCCTACGACCCTGGCGGGTTACGGGGCCAGTGAACATTGAACAGTGAACTCATGTGCTTTTTTACATCCAGTCCCCGCCTGTAGGGATACATCTTAATAATGAACCCAATACTCGTACTCTCAAACAGTAGAAACAAAGAGGGGAAAACTTTAACCCCCCCCCCCCCCAAAAAAAAAAAAAGACCCCAAAAAACAACAACACCAAACCCCCTACAAACATAAAACAGCAACAATACAAAACAAAAAAGAAAAAAACCACAAAAAACAACAACAACCCCCCTCTTCTAACTATAAGCAAAACAATAAAGGTGAGAGAGAGGAGAGAGCGGAAGAGAGGAGAGAGAGAGAGAGAGAGAGAGAGAGAGAGAGCTGTGAGGGAGAGCCGAGAGAGAAGGAGAGTGGAAGGTCAGAAGAGAGACGAGATGAGAGAGAGAGAGAGAGCGAGAGATGATGATGAGGAGAGAGAGAGAGGAGGAGAGGTAGATGGAGAGAGAGAGAGAGAGAGAGAGATCGCTTAAATGTCCATTTTATATTGTCATTGCTTCATATCAGAAAGAAAAATTGGTTGCTATATCCATGTGTATTTATCTCAGTGTATTTTGTTGGAGTCAAGTCAGTGGACATCTTTTCTTTTAATGCTTACTTCCATGTTTGGACCTCCAACAAGGGGGTATCAAACAAATCAATTCCACAAAAAAAAAACAATGAAGCATTTGAAAAGTCACTCCTAGTGACTTTCCCTCTGCCTCAGGGATCAGTTTTGAAATAATAATAGTAATAATTACATAGTATAACAAAACAGAAACATGACAATGTGGGGGGGGAAAACTTCTTTGTGTGCCAGCATTTGTGCTTGGCGTGTGGCACATCTGATTTGTTCGGGGGATGCCTCAGTTGAGCCATGTTCGTGCTGCTCACCTTTGGACCTCTTGGGGATGTCTGCATGCAGATCTATTCCTATTTTCTGCTGGAATCTCAACTCAGTAAATTATATTTTGTCAATGTCCCCTCCCTTTTTGGGGGATGGTTGCAATAGTTTTTGATGTGACTTACATCCTTCCTCCCCACCCCCCAATTACCTCCGTATGTATTTTCTAATTACTTTTCCATTGCTTTAAATCTTTTGCTTAATGTTTGGTGTGTTGGTACGGTGCACCGTTTTATTTACACAAACTAACACATTCCTCTCTCTTCGAAAGCACAGCAGAAAATACCTTACCTTCTCAATAATGGGTCTGTGTCCCGTAAACCTATTGTGGGTCGTTATAGGAGCGAGGAATCAGAGACCTCACTTTTCGAGGGCCCAGCATATTGAGGGCGGCGCCCATCTCCTCTCCCTCGCTGCTTTACCTTCCCTGACCCTAAAGAGACAGGTACCCATTGACAGCTGGTTGAACTGGGGAACTGTACTGAAGCCAAGGCATGAAAAACTGTCACCTACCCTAGTGGTAACCACGCGCGATGCTGCTTAACCTTGGCTGGGGAAAGCGAGTGCTCTGACCACTGAGCTATCCTGTCCCCTACCTCTGAAAAAAATCTGGAAAATTTTCAGAGAGAGAGAGCACATATCGACTTTTGGCTCTACTTGTGAGAAGCATTACAGATAGTCTACAATGTTAATATGTACAAAACACACACACACACACACACACCACACACACTAACACACGCACACACACTAACACATCCCCCCTCCACCTTTCGCACGCGCACCTGCAAAATAGGCGTAGAAAAGAAATGAATGTAGTTAAACATTTCTAGCCATCCACAAAAAACTTCAGACAGGCAAAGTAACCACGCACAAGGCTTGGTTCATTTCATAAATGTTTGGGCACCAGGAAGCTAGCACGCAGCATTCAGAACAATGTCGTCCTACCACCTTATTCTGCCGTGCTGTCGGACTTTTCATTCGTGACGCCATTTATTCTTGGACGCGACTTTTAATTTCTGCGTCATTTCTAGTGGCGACCACTTGGGTTTTCGTTTTCGGTTCGAATGTGGATGTGTACCACTCATCATGTCAAAATTCTCGTGTTGTTTTTAGAGTTTGTTTGAGTTGGTGGTTTTTTTTCCAAAGTTTGTTTGTTTAAACGGAAGTGTGGAAGATGATGTGGATTAGCAAGATTATTGCTGGTTTTGTGAGCTTGGATCTAAGGGTTTTTTGGTTGTTGTTTTTTTACCAGATAGATTTAAAGTTCTTGGAGCAACAGCTCTAAGGGTTTCGAAGTTGGTTGAGCCCTGATGTTTATTTGAAAATATTTTTGGGATATAAATTTTGTCTATTTGAATGGTATGTGAGCAGTAATTATATTGTAATTTAGTCATTGTGTTAGTGCACGGTGCTAAGTTTTGTTTTTTTTTAGGCACAAAATATTATATAAAATTATTAATATATATAATATATTAATTATATATTTAATATAAAATTTTATATTTATAAAATATATATATATAAAATTAAATATTTAAAAATATATTATAATAAAAAAAAAAAAAAAAAAAAAAAAAAAAAAAAAAAAAAAAAAAAAAAAAAAAAAAAAAAAAAAAAAAAAAATAAAAGCTAGGGGTTTATCTTCTCCCCCGTATTGACGACGGGGGGGCACCCCAAAATCAACAACCAGCCCTATTCCTCTCTTTTTCTGTCTTTCTCGGGGTTTTTTGTTGATTTTAGGCCCTGTCCAAATTGTGATTTATCCCCGTTTCCTTGGTTTTCCCTTTTCTTTTTCCTTGGCATGCTTGTAAAACTTTTTTTGCAAGTTTTTGGTTTCTTGTCATCCCCATCCCATTTAAGTTTACGCTTTTTCACAAAAGGTTGAAGGTTTCAAGGGTCCTGGTTTTTGGAATTGTTACACCTTCGTTGCCATGTGGTCTTTGTGGGAGTGCCAAGGATCTCCAAAAAGAGTCATCTCCAGCCCCTTATTTTCCCCCCAAAATTGAAAAGTGGGGGCCCATGATTCACGGGGCATCGAAATATGGAATGGGACCAAGGGAGGCATTTTTTGATTTGGAAAGTGAGATTTTTTAAATCTCCCCCAGATGGTGTTTTTTTTGGAAAGTGTTATTTTTTGGCAGTCCTAACTACTTCTGGTTTTGGATCCCTGGTCTGTACAATGGTCCGGAAAAATTGAACTTTGAAACGTTTCCCCCCCACTTTTTTTGGGGTTCTTTAACCCCTGAACGTGAAATGCCGTTGGTGTTTTTAGATCATTTGGTCTTCCCAGATTTCCATGGTTTGTTTTGGGGGCCAAATTAAAAGTGTTTTTTATGGCAACTCTTTTTCGATCCGAATCCATCAAGTCATCTGCAAGCGGAGGTTTGTGATCTTCTGCCACCAATCCCTGACTGTCCTTCATGATGTTCCAGTGCATCAGCCATGATTCTCTCAAGGAAGATGTTGAAAAGAGGGGGTTTTTGAGAGTAGACAGCCCTGCCTTACCCAACTGTTTGTTCGAAACCATTCTCCAATGTTGTTGTTGTGGGTCACTGCACTGGTGGCCTCGCGTACAGCTGTTTGATGACTCGATCAGGTTTGCATCGATGCTGTACAAATTCATGGTTGCCCACAAAACTGCAGCCAACACCCTGTCAAATGCCTTCTTAAAATCGATAAATACGTGGTAAAGGTCTTGTTGATGTTGAAGGTACCGCTCACATAGTATTCTGAGGTTGAATATCTGTTCTTGGTTGTGCTGGCGCCCTGCCTTGAAACTGCTTGTTCTTCAGCAATAAAGGTCTCGCTTGTGCTTCAGTCTATTCAATATTATCTGCAGCATGACCTTGCTTGGGTGGATATGAGGCTGAT
>CM054159.1:37945144-37977644 GCA_028751875.1 Rapana venosa | reverse complement strand
AAGATCACTCTCAGCGGAAAAGAACTGGAGACAGTTGACCATTTCAAGTACCTTAGAGCCATCATAAGTGAGGAAGGATCGAAGACCGAAATCCTAGCAAGAGCGGCACAAACAGCAGCAGCAATGGCAAGACTGAAGACCACAATGGAGAGACAGAAACATCGCTCTCGGAACCAAGGTAAAGTTACTAAACGCGCTAGTCATCTCAATCATGCTTTACGCATGTGAGGCATGGACACTGAACGCAGACCTACAAAGGAGGATCCAAGCAGTAGAAATGAGATGCCTCAGAAGGCTCCTCATACACGGACCATGTCACCAACAATGAAGTCCGCAGAAAGATCACTCAACAAGTGCGGGACTATGAAGACCTATTGACCACGGCGAAAAAGAGGAAACTCAGATGGTATGGGCACGTAACATGCTCAGAAGGACTTGCAAAGATAATCCTGCAAGGAACAGTCCAGGGGAAGAGAAGACGGGGCAGACAGAGGAGAAAGTGGGCCGACGACATCCGTGATTGGACAGGGAAGGACTTCAGTGTCACCCAGGCACTCGCCCACGACCGCAAAGGGTGGAGGGGGGGGGTGGGTTCCACGTTCGTCCCCCATGCCAGCCCCCTACGCCCCGGGGCGGGGGTTAGGGGGCCCAAGTGAACATTAAACAGTGAATTGTGTTTTTTACTCCAGTCCCCCCTGAAGGGATAATCTTTTTAATAAAACCAATACCCCGTTCTCAAACAGGGGTGGGAGAAAAAAAGAGGGGAAAAATTTTAAACCCCCCCCCCCCCCCCCCCCCCCCCCCCCAAAAAAAAAAAAAAAAAGCCCCCAAAAAAAAACCCAACAAAACCCCAAAAAAAAAAAAAACAGAACAAAAAAAACAAAAAAAAAGAAAAAAAAAAAAACAAAAAAAACCCCCCCCTCTCTAACTAAAAGCAAAACAAAAAAAAGGTGAGAGGGGAAGGGGAGAGGGGGCCGGAGAGAGGAGAGGGGAGGAGAGGGGAGAGGAGAAAAATGAGAGGGGAGAGAGAGGGGGGGGGGTGAGAGAGGGAGAGAGAGAGGTGAGAGAGGAGAAAATGGGGGGGGGGGGCTTAAATGTCTTTTTTTAATTGTAATTGTTTCATACCCAAGAAAAAAAGGGTTGTTATCCAGGGTTGAAAATTTTTCAGTGTATTTTGTTGAGTAAGTCAGTGAATCTTTTCTTTTAAAGTTCACTTCCATTTTTGACCCCCACAAGGTGGGGGTATCAAACAAAAACAAAACCCAAAAATTTAAACATTTAAGTATTTAGTGACTTTCCCTCTGCCTCCCGGGTCAGTTTTGAAAAATAAAGGGAATTTTAAAAGTATAAAAACAGAAAAATGCAAAGAAACCCTTTTGTGCCGGGATTTGTGCTTGGGGTGGCAATTGATTTGTTGGGGGATGCTCAGTGGGGCCAGATGGGTACTCCCCTTTGACCTTTGGGGTTTTTAGCAGCGATTTTATTCCCATTTTCTGTGGAAATTAAGCAGTAAAAATTTTATTTTGTCATGACCCTCATGGGATGGTTTTCAATAGTTTTTATGGGGGTTAATTACCCCCCCCACCCCCCTTTCCCCGGTTTTGTATTTCATTATTTCTTTCCATTGCTTTTTAATTTTTTTGCTTTAAAGTTTGGGGTGTTGGTTTTGTGCCCGTTTATTTACAAAATAAAACATTCTCTTCATTCGAAAGCACGAGAAAATACCTTTTCCTCTCAATAAAGGTCATGGGGTCCCCTAACATGTGGTCGTTTTAGGAGCGAGGAATCAGAGGGTACTTTTTGAGGGGCCCGCATATTGGGGGGGGCCCCTTTTCCCCCCCTTTGGCTTTATTCCCCGACCTAAAAGACAGGTACCCAAATTTAAGTGGTTGAATGGGGAACTGTTGAAGCCAAGGCATGAAAAACTGTCACCCATAGTGGTAACCGGCCCATGTGCTTAACCTTGGTGGGGAAAGCGAGTGCTCTGACCCCTGGCTGTTGTTCCCCACCCCTGAAAAAAATTGGAAAATTTTTAGAGAGAGAGAGAAAATACCCATTTTGGGGTTATAGTGAGAAAATAAAGATTTGTCTCAATGTTAAAATGTACAAAACAACAACACACAACCTTTCCAAAACCCAACACACGCACAACACTAAACATTCCCCCCCCCCCCCTTTGCGCGCACACCCCGCAAAAAAAGGGCGTAGGGAAAATAAAGTAGTTAAAATTTCTAGCAAAATCCCCCAAAAAACCTTTTAGAAAGGCAAAATAACCAAAGCACAAAGGGGTTGGTCATTTCCCCTAAATGTTGGGGCCCCGGAAAAATAGCTCACAGGGATTCAGAACAAAGTCGTCCTACCACCCCTTTTTTCTGCGTGCTGTCGATTTCAATTTTGTGGGCGCAATTTTTTTCTGAGCGACTTTAATTTCTGAGTTCATTTTCCCCGTGGGGGACATTGGGTTTTTTTTCGGTTCGAATGTGGATGTGTACACACTCATCATGTCAAAATTCTGTGTTGTTTAGAGTTTGTTGAGTGGTGGTTTTTTTTATCCAAGTTTGTTTGTTTAACGAAGTGTGAAGATGATGTGGATTAGCAAGATTATTTGCCTGGTTTTGTGAGCTTGGATCTAAGGGTTTTTTGGTTGTTGTTTTTTTACCAGATAGATTAAAAGACCTGTACCTCTGCTTCATTGACTACTCAAAAGCGTTCGACAAAGTACGACACTCCGACTTGTTTGATATTCTGGCAGGGCTATACATCGACGGGAAAGATCTTCGAGTCCTCAGAAACATATATTGGGAACAGGAGGCAGCCATTAGAGTCGACAATAACATCAGTCAATATAGACCAATCTGCAGGGGTGTGAGGCAGGGCTGCGTGTTCTCGCCTGATTTATTTAATGTATATAGTGAAATAATTCTACGAAATATTGAAATCATGAGGGAATTAGTGTAGGTGGCCACAACATCAACAACCTGAGATATGCAGATGACACAGTCCTTATCGCCGACTCTGAAAAAACTGAAAAAGATTTTAACAACAGTAACAGACGAAAGCGAAAAGAAAGGATTACAGCTCAATGCAAAGAAGACAGAATGCATGGGTTGATTCGAAAAAAACCTGTTTATACCACATGAAACATTAGCCTGGTTAAAGGAGAGGAATCAGACCAGGGGAGGGGGGTAAAACACCTTTAAATACCTGGGTTGTACTATCACCCCGGAGGAAACGGCAAGTTTTGTGACACAGAAATCAAGAAGAGAAACGATCGGTCAATCTAAGGGCAACTTTTAACAACATGAAATGCATTTTTACCAACAAGTAAGATAAAGCCTCAAGACCAAAGATCCATCTGTTTTGATGAGCCTACGTTCATGGTCTTCTTTCTGTACGGATGTGAGTGCTGGACCCTAGCCAACGACACAGAAAGCGACTAGAAGCAGTGGGGAACTGTGGTTCATCCGGGAGAGATGTGGAAGAAGAATAGAGAGGAGTATCATGGAAAATCTCTGGACAAAAAAGAAAGGGAAAACTAATGCAGAAGTATGGAGAAGGCTGGGGGTCTGGGTAAAGAGATCCCCTTTCTCCAACACCCTGTCAGAGAAAGACAGCTCAAATTTTTTTCGGCCATCTAATCGGGCTTGGCTCTGACGGAACTAGAGAAACTGTTATGGGTGGCAAAATCTGTGGAAACAAGAGAGAGGAAAGACAAGCACAAATTCATTCACAGACAGCTTAAACAAATTCGCAACGAATAAAGAGGGCACTAACAATGAGCTCATGAGAGGGACCGAGAACAGGGAAGAATGGAGAGCCATGATCGTCGATGTCTGCAGGACCAGACCGGACACTTGATGAATGAAGATTAAAAGTTCTTGGAGCAACAGCTCTAAGGGTTTCGAAGTTGGTTGAGCCCTGATGTTTATTTGAAAATATTTTTGGGATATAAATTTTGTCTATTTGAATGGTATGTTATTTGTGAGCAGTTATTATATTGTAATTTAGTCATTTGTGTTGTTAGTGCACTGGCTTATTTTTGGATTGTTTTCAGAATAACCTGCTTCTTTCTTTTATTCTACTTAGTTTATAATTGTTTTCAAATCGTTTATTTGTGGAATTTTTGCATGGTTTTTTGTAGGGCCTATTAGTTTTGAATATTTGAGGTTTTACGCTAGTTTGATTTTTCGTTTCTTTTTTCATATCATATTTTTAGGAATAAGGGGTAGGTTCTAGGTAGTTCATTTGAACCATGCCAGTTGTTTATTTTTTTTTTTAAAACATTTAATTTCATCGTAGAATCCCCCCGCAGATTTTTTTCGTTCATCTTTCAAAATCAAAAGCAAAACTTGGGAACAACATTTCATTTTTATTTAGTGGAACTGAAATACAATGTTTGCAAAAACAAAAACAAAGGGTTTTTATACTTTAAAATGATTCTGGTGTCAAATTCTGGGGGCGATGAGCTACTAATAATAAACCTTTTCAGTTCATAATAGAGTCGGCATATTGTACTGCATTAGGCCAACACCATTAATTTTAACTTCAATATCCGCTGCCCCCTGACACTATGAGTTAGGACTATTTCCTCGGTTCAAATCAACGGTTCTGAACCTGAACCGCTGTGTACCCTAAGGAAAACAAGGCCAAATATTCATTGGGATCCAGGACAGTGTGGGTTTGTGACCTTGCTTATTCCGGCAACGGTGCTAGAGGTCTGTTATTTATTTAGGCAGCAGAATTTATATATTATAGATATATATTTATATAATATATAATATATATTATTTATATATTTTTATAATATTATATTATTTTATGTGTAAACCATGTAAACCCAGTACCACCCGCCACATGTGGGGAGTAAACCTAACCAAAAAAAAATCCGGACCTGGAGAGGGATGGGCTCCGCCAGGTTTGATTTGCCCAAGATACACCAATGACAAGAAGCCAGAATTCTCCAGTACCGGATCGGTTCGTCGCCCGGGGTTAACTAAGGACCCCGCCGCCTTCTGTTGCTCATCAGGACAGATGTCGAAAAACTCTGCTACACTGATGTATAAAAAACGCAGCAAAATTCGTGTGCCCAGAAGAGAAGAAACAACACCATCATTGGCACCATGGAAGTACGGACACTAAGAGCCTGCAGGTCAAAGTGGAAAGAAGAAGAACTGACACATGAGATGTCCAGGTATCATGGCAACATCCTTGGGCCTTGCGAGAAGTCAGGTGGAGGAAAAAACAAAAACATGGGGAGACCAGAAGAAGCGAAACAAACGGGACCCAGGAAGACTACAAATTATACTACATGGAAAACAGGAATTAAAATGAACACGGCGTGGGGTTTTCTCGCTTCACTGACCGGTTCACAAAGACACCGTGAACACCCGTCATCATGAGCTGTCAGCCGTGTCCTAGCACAGACTTATTCCTTCCCCCGCCTTGCTTCTGAGAGCAAAAAGCAACCCCCCTCTTTTTAACATACATAACTATAGTACAGGCATACGCCCCTACACAGACTGCACAGATGATGCCCCGTATAGTAGAAGAACTTTTATGACCTGCTACAAGAGGTTCTGAATCAAACAACCAAAGAAAGACATCCTGTTGTGCAAGGCGAACTGGAAAACGCCAAGGTAAGGAGAAGATTGCATGGAAAGGCTGGGATGGGCGTTGTGGGCCACATGTTGAATAAACCAATCAAAATGGAAAAAAGAGGCTTAGACTCCTTGAAATGTTTGCCGGTAAGTAACAACCCTCCAGTAGTGCTTAACTTTGGCCCCACACATGAAAATCCAGAAAAGAGGACATGGCATAGCCCAAATGGAGAAACCACAAACCAAAATAGATTACATCATGGTTGAAAAAAAAAAAGTCGGTTTCACAGTCTAGCCGTTAACATGCCACAGACACGAAGTTTTCCTGGAGCAGCTGACAGACATAGGGAGTGATCATGCTTTGTTGATGATGACTTTCCGACTCAGTCTAAAGAATATCCACAAGGGAACAACATCAGGATCAAATGTGACCTCGGGAAGCTGAAGGCCCAGAAGGAGGTATTAGAAATTTTTCAAGCAATGGATAGGTGGATGGGAGGGAAAGGTTTGCAGACTCACTGTGATAGACTCAGACATAGTTACATGCGAATAGTTGCAATACAGGCAGTGACTGAACGCAAGCGAAGCGAGCTTCTTGGCAAACATCCCCGACCAGGTCAAAAAAACCATGGGTCACACCTAAACATCTACAACTCTATGCCACAAGCGTTTAGGAGAGTTGAAGAAAAAGAAAAATGAAAACAAAAGAAAGAGCAGAACAATTTATAGGGCAGAGTCAACAAAAGAATCAGGAAGTCCTCGACGAGGCAAACAAAAAAAGAGAAATGGATCGTGTGAACCCGTGCCCAAGACAGTGAAAGAACATCAAGGGAAAAACAGCAGTTCGGATCGCTGAAAAAAGGGGAAGTCAGCAGGGCTGACAACATTCCACTGAGTTGGTTCAAGCTGGAGGGGAAGCCATGATCAGCGCCCTACTAAGAATCTGCAACAAGATCTGGCAGACAGGAAAATGGCCAACACCATGGACACAGTCACTCATCATCACCCTCCCCAAGAAAGGAAATCTACAACAATGCCATAATTACCGCACAATCAGCTCATATGCCACCCAAGCAAAGGTCATGCTGCAGATAATATTGAATAGACTGAAGCCACAAGCAGAGACCATCATTGCTGAGGAACAAGCAGGTTTCAGAGCAGGGCGCAGCACAACCGAACAGATATTCAACCTCAGAATACTATGTGAGCGGTACCTTCAACATCAACAAGACCTTTACCACGTATTTATCGATTTTAAGAAGGCATTTGACAGGGTGTGGCATGCAGCTTTGTGGGCAACCATGAATTTGTACAGCATCAATGCCAACCTGATCAGAGTCATCAAACAGCTGTACAGCGAGGCACCAGTGCAGTGTACTACAACAACAACATTGGAGAATGGTTTCGAACAACAGTTGGAGTAAGGCAGGGCTGTCTACTCTCACCCACTCTTTTCAACATCTTCCTTGAGAGAATCATGGCTGATGCACTGGAACATCATGAAGGATCAGTCAGCATTGGTGGCAGAACGATCACAAACCTCCGCTTCGCAGATGACATTGTTTAGAATAGCAGGATCAGAAAAAGAGCTTGCCAGCCTAAAACAGAACACTTGAATAAGGCCTCCAAAACATACGGCATGGAAATCAGTGCAGAGAAGACCAAACTGATGACTAATAACACCAACGGCATTAGCACTGATATCAGGGTTAATGACCAGAAGCTGGAAACAGTTCAAAGCTTCAAGTACCTGGGAGCCATTGTATCAGACCAGGGATCCAAGCCAGAAGTAGTATGCAGGACTGTACAGACAATAACAGCTTTCTCAAAACTAAACACCATCTGGAGAGATAAAAAGTATCTCACTTATCTCCAAGATCAGACTAATGCGCTCCCTTGTCATATCCATATTTCTGTATGCCTGTGAATCATGGACCCTGACTGCAGATTTGGCGAGAAAAGTACAGGCGGTGGAGATGAGATGCTTTCGGAGACTCCTTGGCATCTCCTACAAAGACCACATAAGCAACGAAAGCGTGCATAACAGAATCCAGCAAACCATTGGACCCTATGAGAACCTTCTAACGATCGTGAAAAAACGTAAACTTAAATGGTATGGGCATGTCACAAGATCCAAAGGACTTGCAAAGACAGTTTTACAAGGCACTGTCCAGGGAGGAAGAAGAAGAGGCAGACCAAGGAAGAGCTGGGAGGATAACATCAGCGAATGGACAGGCCTAGAACTCAACAAAACCCTGAGAAAGGCAGAACAGAGAGAGGAATGGAGGGAACTGGTTGTTGAGTCTTTGAGGGTGCCCCCACGGTCGTCAAACTACGGGACAGATAGATAGATAGATAGATAGATAGATAGATAGATAGATAGATAGATAGATAGATAGATAGATAGATGGCTTGATGAAAAAAAGCAAATGTATTGCTTGTTCAATGTACCATCTGGAAATAAAAATTTGACTTTACTTGACTTGACGCACGCACGCGCATACACACATACACACACAATAGATCTGCTTCATAATCACACACACACACACACACACACGCACACATACACACACGCACGCACACACACACTCTCTCTCTGTCTCTCTCTCTGTATATATTTATATAATATATATATATATTATATATATATATTATATATATAATTATATATATATATATATATATTATGTGTGTGTGTGTGGTGTGTGTGTGGTGGTGGTTGTGGGGAGAGAGAGAGAGAGAATAAATGATATGTTATAATATAGTATGATATAATATATAATTTATATATATATATGACATGCACGCCTATATATATATATATATATATATATATATATTATATATATTATATATATAATATATATATATATATATCAATCCCACACGTGTCACACACACGTGTCACTCACATAACCCACCCCACCCCCCACCCCCCCCCCCCCACACACACCCCACCCCCCCACCACACACCACACACCACACACACCACCACACACACACACACACACACACATAGAGTTTGGGGAAAACTGCTCATTTCAAATCTATAAACAACGACGTAATCGGACTATCGCCCTGCCAATCAATGACACAGACTTGTTTCCATTTATCAGACTGCCTTTCATACCAGGGTATTGGTTATTGGGTGGGATGATTTTCACTTTTCTGCGGTTTTTCTTGTTTAACGGGGTGGGGGCGATATTGGGGTGGATCGGTGGTCTAGCTAGAGATAACGCATTTGCCTAGAAACCCAAAACTCCGGGTTCTGTCCGGGTTCGGGTTCGATTCCCGTTTGTGCTCGAAGCTTTTCTCCACTTCACCACACAGTCTGGGTGCTAGGATTTCGGATGTGGCGACAAACCGTGTGTAACACGCATTTAGTGCACGTAAAAGAACCCACAGCAGCAACGTCGTAGAAGTCGATGCAGTACAACATGGTGTAGTACACTACTATGCAGTACAATGTTATACTGTATGTACAACATGATACAATAATATAATAATAATAATATATGGAATTTATATAGCGCTGAATATAGTACAGTGCACTTCAATGCAGTACAACATAAGACAGTACATACAATGCAGTACAACATAGTACAAGACAATAACAGTACAACATAGTACAGTACACTACTATGCAGTACACTACAATGCAGTACAACATAGTACAAGACAATAACAGTACAACATAGTACAGTACACTACTATGCAGTACACTACAATGCAGTACAACATAGTACAGCACAATGCAATGCAGTACAACATAGAACAAGGCAATGTAGACCAACATAGTACAGTAAATTCAATGCAGTACACTGCAACAATGTACAACATAATACAGACAATGCAGTACAACACAGTACAGTGCACAATAATGCAGTACAACAGTACAAGATACTGCATGGTACAGTACAATGCAGTACAACATAGTACAGTACGGTGCCGTACAATATTGTACAGTGCAATGCAGTACAGCATAGTACAAGATAATGCAGTACAACATAGTACAGTACAAGACAATGCAGTACAACATAGTACAGCACAATACAAGGCAGTTCTCCAAACAAACAATAACAAGAACCCCTGTCCAAAAAGCAGCAACAACAACAACAACAACAGCAACAACAACAACAATCAGCAACAACAACAGCAACAGCAGCAGCAGCAGCTGTAGCAATGACAACATAAAGAAACATATCACAAGAACAGGAGGAAGAAGAACCTTTCCAACGCATACACGCTCCAACACAGCAACTCAACACACAACAACACACACAACAACAACAACAACACACAACAAGCACAGCACACGTACATACAACATACAAACATACACAAAACGAGCACATAAGTACCTACGCATACACGCTACCACACACACATCACTCACACACACACCACACACAACACTACAGCAAAAATACTATACCCCCCACAAAAATGCACACACAACACACACACACACACACAATCACACCACACACACACACACACACACACACACAGACACACACACACGACGCAACACAAACGTTCCCACTCCCAATAAGAAAGCTAAACAAACACATCACCACACCTCCTCCTATCCTCTCTCTCTCTCTCTCTCCTCTACTCTCCTCCATCTCTCTCTCTTCCTCCTTCTCTTCATCTCTCCTCTCACCACTCTCTCTCTCCCCTCTCTCTCTCTCCCTCTCTCTCTCTCTCTCCTCTCTCTCTACTCTCTCTCTCTCCATCCTCTTCTCTCCTCTCTCCTCTCTCCCCTCTCCTTCCCTCCCTCTCTCTCTCCCCTCTCTCTCTCTCTCCACTCCCTCTCTCTCCCACTCTTTCCTCTCTCTCCTCTCTCTTCTTTTCTCTCTCACTCTCCTCTCTCTCTCTCTCCTCTCTCCTCTCTCTCTCCTCCCACTCCCTCTCTCTCTCTCCCACTCCTCTCCCCTCTCTCTCTCCCTCTCTCTCTCTCATCTCTCTCTCTCTCTCTCTCTCTCTCTCTCTCTCTCTCTCTCTCTCTCTCTCTCTCTCTCTTCTCTCTCTTCTCTCTCTGTTCATTCATTGTGCAGTGAGGGTTGTGTGTGTGTGTGCGTGTGTGTGTGTGTGTGTGTGTGTGTGTTGTGTGTGTGTGTTGATCAGCGGCCCTACTAAGAATTCAGCAACAGATTGGCGACAGGGAAATGGCCAACCCTATGGAACAGTCACTCATCATCACCCTCCCAAGAAAGGAAATCTACAACAATGTCATATTTACCGACAATCAGCCTCATATGCCACCCAAGCAAGGCATGCGGCATATAATATTGATAGCTAAGCCCAAGCAGGCGGACCATCATTGCTGAGGAACAAGGCAGGTTCAGGAGGGCCGCAGCACAACGAACAGATATTCAACTCCGAATATATGTGTTGCGGACCTTCAACATCCACAAGGAAACCATTTACCACGTTATTTTAATCGATTTTAAGAAGGCATTTGACAGGGTGGGGCCTGCCGCTTTGTGGGCAACCATGTGAATATGTACAGCATCAATGCAAACCTGATCAGAGTCATCAAACAGCTGTAACAGCGGAGGCCTCCAGTTTGCAGTGTACTACAACAACAACATTGGAGAATGGTTTTCGAACCACAGTTGGCGTTAGGAGGGCTGACCTCCTTCATCCACTCTTTTCAAAATCTTCTTGAGGAGAACATGGCTTGATGCCTGGAACATCATGAAAGGATCACGTCAGCATTGGTGGCAGACGATCACAAACCTGCTTCGCAGATGACATTGCTAGATAGCAGGATCAGAAAAAGAGCTTGCCAGCTAAAGAGAACACTTGAATAAGGCCTCAAAACATACGGCTTGGGAATAGTGCAGAGAAGACCAAATGATGACTAATAACCACCAACGGCATTGCACTGCTATCTGGGTTTTTAATGAACCAGGAAGCTGGAAACAGTTCACAGTTCAAGTACCTGGGAGCCATGTACAGACAGGGATCCAAGCAGAAAGTTAGTATGCAGGACTGTACAGACAATAAAGCTTTCTCAAAATAACACACCATCTGGAGCAGCTACAAAAAGTTCTCAACTTATCTCCAAGATCAGACTAATGCGTCCCTTGTCATCATCCATATTTCTGTTGCCTTGTGACATCATGGACCTGACTGCAGATTTGCATGGGGAACAGTACAGGCGGTGGAGTCTGAGATGCTTTCGGATGACCCTTGGCATCTTCTACAAAGACCACACAAGCACGAAAGCGTGCATAACCGAATCAGCAAACCCATTGGGACCCTATTGAGGACTTCTAAACGATCGTGAAAAAAAAGTAAACTTAAATGGTATGGCATGTCACAAGATCCAAAGGATTCTGCAAAAGACAGTTTTCCAAGGCACTGTCCAGGGAGGACGAAGACGAGGCAGACCAAGAGAGCGGGAAGGATAACATCAGGAATGGACAGGCCTCGCATCAACCACACCCTGAGAAAGGCAGAACAGAGGGAGGATTGGAGGGAACTGGTTGTTGAGTCTTTGAGGGTGCCCAACCGGTCGTCAAATACGGGACAGATAGATAGATAGATTGATAGATAGATAGATAGATAGATAGATAGATGGTTGATGAAAAAAAGCAATGTATTGCTTGTTCAATGTACCATTGAAATAAAAATTTGACTTTATGACTTGACGCTCGCACGCGCATACACACATACCCAACATTAGATATGTTTTTCATAATCCACACACACACAACAGCCACACACGCACACTATACACACACGCCGCACACACACACTCCTTCTCTCTGTCTCTCCTCTCTCTCTCTTCACTCTCTCTCTTCTCTTCTCTCTATATATATATATATATATATATATATAATATATATATATATATATTATATATATGTGTGAGTGTGTGGTGTGTGTGTGTGTGTGTGTGTGTGTGTGGTGTGGAGAAGAGAGATGAGTTAAATGATATGTTATAATTATAGTATGATATAATTTTGCTAATATATATATAGACATGCACGCCTATACTTATATCTATATCTATATATATATTTATATATATATATATTTATATATATATATATATATTACTATATATATCCAATGCACACACAGTGCTCACACCACCACGCGCTACCCCCCCCCCCCCACACACACACAACACACATAGAGTTTGGGGGAAGAAAAATGCTCATTTCAAAAAATATAAACAACCGACGTAATCGGGACTATCGCCTGCCAATCAATGACACCAGACTTGTTTCCATTCTCAGACTGCCTTTCCTACCTGGGTATTGGTTATTGGGTGGGTGATTTTCACTTTTCTGCGGTTTTTTTGTTTTACGGCGGTTGGGGGCGATATTGGGGGTGGATCGGTGGTTAGCTGAGAAAACGATTGGCCTAGAAACCAAAAACTCGGTTTCTGTCCGGGTTCGGGTTCGATTCCCGTTTGTGATCGAAGTTTTCTCACTTCACCACACAGTTCTGGGTGCTAGGATTTCGGATGGTGGCGACAACCCGTGTGTAACACGCATTTAGTGCCGTAAAAGAACCCAGCAGCAACGTCGTAGAAGTCGATGCAGTACAAACATGGTGTAGTTCATACTATGCTAGTACAATGTTTTACTGTATGTACAACATGATACAATAATAAATAATAATAATATATGGAATTATTAGCGCGAATATAGTACAGTGCACTTCATAAGCAAGTACAAAATAAGACAGTTACATACAATGCAGTACAACATTAGAACAAGACAAAACAGTACAACATAGTACTGTCATACTATGCATTACACTTACAATGCAGTACAAATAGTACAAGACAATACCAGTACAACTTAGTAGTACAGTACACTACTATGAAGTTCACTTACAATGCTAGTACAACATAGTACAAGACAATAACAGTACAACATAGTACAGTACACTACTATGCAGTACACTACAATGCAGTACACCATAGTACAGCACAATGCAATGCAGTACAACATAGAACAAGGCAATGTAGACCAACATAGTACAGTAAATACAATGCAGTACACTGCAACAATGTACAACATAATACAGGACAATGCAGTACAACACAGTACAGTGCACTATAATGCAGTACAACAGTACAAGATACTGCATGGTACAGTACAATGCAGTACAACATAGTACAGTACGGTGCCGTACAATATTGTACAGTGCAATGCAGTACAGCATAGTACAAGATAATGCAGTACAACATAGTACAGTACAAGACAATGCAGTACAACATAGTACAGCACAATACAAGGCAGTTCTTCCAAACAACAATAACAAGAAACCCTGTCCAAAAGCAGCACAACAACATCAACAACAGCATCAAAAACAACAAACACAACAGCAAACAACAACACAACAGCAAAACGGCAGCGCAGCAGCAGCTTGTAGCCAATGACAAATAAAGGAAAACATATCACAAGAACGGAGGAAGGAAAGTACTCCTTAACGATCCACGCTACAACACAGTCACTACACACACCCACACACACACACACATAATACCACACACATACACTCACATGCACACACATACACACATTACATACACATATTACACGCATCACCACACACACACACACACACAGAAACACCACACACGGGCAAATCCTATACCATCTCCCACATAAGAAGCACCAACAAAACACACACACACAATCAACACACACACAACACACAACAACACACACAAACACACACACAACACGCACGCACACACAAAACTGGTCCCCCTCCCCAATACATAAAAAGAGTGACACACACTACACACACACTCTCTCTCTCTCTCTCTCTCGCTCTCTCTCTTCTCTCTTCCATCTCCTCTCTCTCTCTCTCTCTCCGTCTTCTCCTCTCTCCACTCTCTCTCTCTCCCACTCCCTCTCTCATCTCCGCTCTTCCTCTGCTTCTCTCTCTCTCCCATTCTCTCTTCTCCCACTCCCTCTTTCTCTCTTATCCCTCTCTTCCTCTCTTCTCCCACTCCCGCTCTCTCTCTCTCCCCCACTTCCCTTCTCTCTCCCACTCTTTCTCTCTCCTCTCTCTCTCTCTCTCTCTCTCTCTCTCTCTCTCTCTCTCTTTCCTCTCTCTCTCTCTCTCTCTCTCTCTCTCTCCTGCTCTCTCTCTCTCTTCTGATCATTCATTGTGCAGTGAGGGTTGTGTGTGTAGTGTGCGTGTGTTGTGTGTGAGTGTGTGTGTGTTTTGTGTGTGTGTGTGGTGTGTGTGTGTGTGTGTGTGTGTGTGTGTTGTGTGCGTGTGTGTGTGTGTTTGTGTTGTGTGTGTTTGAGTGTGTATAGTGTGAGTTTGAAGTGAGTGGTGTATTGTGTGTGTGCATGTGTGTGTAGTGTGTTATGTGTGCGTCTCTGTGTGTGTGTATGTGTATATGTGTGTATGCGTGTATGTGTGTGTGTATGTGTGTAGGTGTGTGTATGTGTGTGTATGTGTGTATGGTATGTGATGTTTTAGTGAGTATGTGACTATGGGAGTGTGTGTGTTTGAAGTGTGGCAGATGTGGTGGCTATAGATACGTATGCTGCCCATTGATCTGTGCCAACAAACAGAGGGAATGCGCAGTAAACTCGCAACACGAACACACACAAACACAATACACGCACGCATGCACGCACGCACGTACATACGTAACATACATAATATATATTTAAGATCATACATACCTGCATACACGCGCACACACAGGATACATGATAGATAGACAGCCGTAGATAGATAGATAGATAAGATAGAACCGGCCAGAAGACAGACAGGCAGAACCAGACCGGAACAGAGAGAGACAGAGAGAGAGAGAAAATAGATGAGAGAGAGAAAAAAGAGATAGACAGACGGACAGACTGGCAGAGAGACCAGAAAGGAAAAGAAAGGAAGAAGAAAGGAAAGAAGACAAAACAGACAGAGAGACAGAGAAAGACTGCCAGCAAAGAAAGGAAAGACAAACAGTCAGGCCAGAACAGATAGACCAGACCGACAAAGAAAGTGAAGAAAGAAAGAAAGACTGACAGACAGCAGGCTGAAAGAAAGAAAGAAAGACAAAACAGCCAGACAGACAGACAGAATAGCAGACAGGGACAGAAGGAGAAGAACGAAAGACAGACAGTGAGGCCAGACTGCAGGAAGAAGAAAGAAAGAAAAGAAAGAAAAGAAAAGAAAGGACTAGAAAGAAAGAAAGAGGGGAAAGAAAAGAAAGAAAGAACAGGCAGACCAGACAGACAGACAGAAGGACAGGACAGACAGAAAGAAAGGAAGGAAAGAAAGGAAAGAAAGAGAAATGAAAGAGAACGAACTGACAGACGACAGAGAGAAGAAGACAGACAGACAGACCAGAAAGAAGGAAGGAAAGATAAGAAGAAGGGAAGAAAGAAAGAGAACAGAACAGACAGACAACAGAGAGGAAAGAAAGAAGAAAAAGGAAAGGAACAAAGAAAGAAAGAAAGAAAAGACAGAGAGACAGACAGGGAGAAAGAAATAAAGAACGACAAACAAACAAACAAACAAAGGAATACCAGACAGACAGAAAGAGCGAAGACAGACACCCCAACAGATTAACAGACAGATAGAAAGAAAGAACGAAACAACAAACAAAGAGAGAGAGAGAGAGAGAGATAGGAGAGAATGAGAGGAGAGGAGAGAGGATTGAGATGAGAGATGAGAGAGAGAGAGTAGGATAGAGAGACGGACAGACAGACAGACAGAAAGAAAGAAAGAAAGAAAATAAGAAAGAAAAGATGAGGAAAAAAGAAAGAAAGATGGAGAGAGAAAAAAACCAGAAAAGACAGAAGACAGTGAGAAAAAAAAGAAAGAAAAGAAGAAAACGAAAGAAAAAGAAAGGAGATTATATAAGAAAGATGACAGAAATAGAAGCGGATAGAGACACAGAGAGAGACAGACAGAGACAGACAGACAGACAGACAAACACGGACAGAGACAGAGAGAACTCAAACTCGAACTGGAACTCGAACTCGAATAGTTGACTGACTTGAAGAGCAAATTGCTCGTGTGAGAATGAACGAAAACAGAAAATGGAAAATACGTTCGAAAATAAGGCAACTCAACTCAATGTGCATCCTTCACAGCTGAACAAGCAACAGCAACCCAAAGCAACACCTCAAACTACAGAGAGCTGCTTGTGAATTGTTACTTCAAACGCACACACAAACACACACACAAACACACCACACACACCACATACACACACACAGAATACATAGACATACACACACACATAATACACACACATAATGATACACACACCATAGACATACACATATTTCACAACATAATACATACACCACAATAAGACTCACACATAACACGTACGCGCGCGCACGCGCACACTTTCACACTAACACTCACTCAAACACACACACACCACCACACATAAAATCACTCACTCACACACACCACAACACGCACCACACGCACACACCCACACACACACACACACACACACACCACACACACACACAACACCACACACACACTTAACAGTCCCGCTTTTTTTAAGGTAGGCCATGTGTGCCGGTGGGAAAACAGATGACAGAATTTACAAAATCGCCATACACACGGACAAGATGTAAAAAAAAAAAAAAAAAATTAGAGCAATAAGTGCTTATGTCTTTATCCTCAATATAAAAGAATAAATAAAATTTTAAATTAATAAATAAATAAACACCAAACATACACACACTCACACACACATCACTCACCACCACTCTCACTCACACACACCACACTCTACACACACACTTCTCACACAACCACACACTCACACACACACATCACACCCACACTGGAACAATCTATGCGCACACGTTAATCCTGTCCCGCTTTTCGAAGAGCTAGGCCATTGTGTGCGGTAGGGAAAAACAGATAACAGAATTTACAAAATGCATACACGATGGGAACTGGCAGTTTAAAAAAAAAAAGAATCATAAGTGCTTATTCAATTATCTTCGATATTATAAAGAATACAAATTAAGTAAATAAATAAAAAATAAATACTCATACACGCGCTGCGCACACACACTCACACTCACCACACACACACACACACCTCACACACACACACACACTCAAACACACACCACACATTTCACACACATTCACAACAATTACACACACTCACGCATACACACACACTCACACTCACACTCACACACCACACACACACACACATCCACACATACACACATATCCACACATTGACACACCATTGTCACACAAACATACACACACACTCACACACAACACATACACGCACACCAAACACACACACACCTCACACACACACCACACACACAGGAGGGGGCAACTAACAGGAAAAAAACAATTTCTCCATCAATATTTTAGAGGCGGTTTTTTCCGGTTCCAGCGCTTTAATGTGCTCTCGCACTGGTCATTTGTGAACCAGAGAGAGAGAGAGACGAGAGAGAGAGAGAGGAGAGATGAGAGAGCGGAGAGAGAGAGAGGAGAGAGAGAGAGAGAGAGGAGAGACTCAGACTTCAGACCGTTTACTGTACCATCGCCTTAGGGCCCACTACAAAGAAATGATGGGCGTATGGAATGTTCTATGACATGAGTGTTATAAACACATTATTTCTAATGTATATAAATATGAAATGATATATCAGCAATAATTAAAGAAATTACATCACACATTTCATGAATATTCATCACAATCAATTCACGTCGTCATTCGACAATGTTTTTGAATGTCAGTATTCATCAATATAGGATCCAATTCTATAAAGTTATCTTACTCTTCTGTTGGTTTGATGAAAAATAAATCGTGATTAAATATTATGTCTATCAGTAGATTATTGTTAGCTTTTGAGTAGCAACTCGTGCAAATGAAGTCTCTTGCATCTTTAAGAAACTGAGAGAGAGAGAAGTGAGGAGATGTGAGAGGAGTGAGAGAGGAGAGAGAGACGAGAGAGCGGAACGAGAGGAGAGGAAGAGAAATGAGAGAGAGAAAGAGAGAGGAGAGAGTGAGAGAGATGAGAGAGAACGAGAAAGAGGAGAAATGAGAGAGGAGAGAAAGAGAGAACGATGACGAGAGAAGAGAGAGAGTGAACGAGGAGAGAGAGAGGGAGAGAGAGCAGAGAACGATGGATGAGAGAGAGAGAAACGAGAGAGAGAGAGAGAGAGAGATGAGGAGAGAGAGAGAGATAGAGAGGAGAGAAAGAGAACAGAGAGAGAGGGGAGGGAGAGAGAGGGGGTGAGAGCGAACGAGGAGGAGAGACCGAGAACGATCGAGAGAGATGAGAAGAGACGATGAGAGAGAAATAGAAAGAGGGCGAGAGAGAGAGAGAGTGAGAGAGAGGAGAGAGACCAGAGGGAGAGAGAGACGAGAGAGAAAGAGAGAGAGCGAGACGATGGATTCGACGAGAAGAGTTGAGAGATCGAGAGATTGGGATCTTTGAGAGAGAGAGATTTGAGAGAATGAGAGAGAGAGAGCGAGAGTGAGTGAGGAGAGCGAGAGAGATTTCAGACTTCAGACTTCAGATATTTCTCAGATATGTCAAAGCCCCTCCTGAGGGGTCAGTGAAAACATACAACAGCGCTAGTATACAGCCATTTGCTGTCAAGTTATCGTTGAAACAAATCATTCAATGAACATTTTGTTAAAATGAAAAATGTACACTTAGGCTACTCATCCTATTCCTTCAAAGATTTATACGCATTATTGCTTGAAGGTTAACCTTTTGATCATTTTTCAGATGACATAAGTTGAGCTAGCTTGACAATGGATGGTAGTTCAATCAGTTTGCAGAAATAATTCTTTTCTCAGGTCTCCAAGAAAATGGGACATTCCAAAACAAAATGAATCAACTCCCCCCCCCCCCCATTAGCCTGCCCGAGTGTAAACTTTTGTGTGTGTTGTGTGTGTGTGTGTGTTGTGTGTGTGTGTGTGTTGTGTAGTGTGTGTGTGGGCGCGCGCGCGCGTGTGTGTTTACATTCGTGGTTTGTAAAAAATGGTTAATTGTGCGCGTGTGTGGGTTTTACATTTGAATTTGTAAAAATCTATTATTCGTAACTGGCTGCATGTAAAAGAATTGTATGAATGAGAGCGCTCTGATCTGTTTTTTGCAAGCTTTGCGTCGCGTATAAATAATTTATTATTATTATTATTATTTTTATTATTATTACTTTAAGTTATCTTGGTGTTGCCAATTTACACAAATTACAAACTCAATATTCTCATTTTCATTTTTGCATATCGTTTCTAATGTACGAGGCAATATCGATACACCACTCTAAATTTTGGACAAATGCATGTGTAACATACTTTTTCTTTATTATCAACGTTTACTGTTAGTACATAGTGACGTTTTATATGTTATGTATAGAAAAAAAAATCGATCACTGTTTGAATGTGGGTTCGTACCACTTCTGCCATCTATAATTGGCAAACTCTCTGTTTAAATGATTTTATAACAGCTTTTACATTTTGAACTCCTAGATTGTCCCCAAACAAATCCCAAAGCCAGATCGACACAAACATAAACGTACTATACCATCCACAGTTATGCTTTGCCTTTACATTCCAGTAATGTATAACATTTTATAAGCTTTGGATGGCAGACGGCTTTTCCTCTTATGAGTTATCTTCAGCCATATAGCTATGCATTTTTACCATAGAATTTACAAAACAATGGATACCTTCCCGTTCTCCATAGTAATGTCATTTGGAGTGCACCAGTTTTACACCAAGGAATCTCTTTAATGCGAATTAACATGTAATTTTCATTGGTACAATATTTTCCATTCCCCAGATCTTTGCACACGTATTGTACAATGGGTTGTACCTGTGTATCAAGAGATTTGTAAGACTTTAAAGAATAATTTTCAATCTTGTACAAAAATACTTGGACTACTCAAAACAGCATATTAGCCCTTGAAGCTAATCTGCCACATGTAATTAAAGTATGTTTAGTTGTAAATGACGCCAACATATTTGGATGAATTAACAATGTATCCTATTTGTGTTACCATTTATACCATATTTCATGCGCAGCACAAATCTCCTTTCGAAAAAACCATTATGTTACTCTTATTCATATTTTACTTTTTAATTGGAGTCTCTAGCAGCAGTAATACTGTGGTTGTTCAGTTGCGTTTGCACCCCAACTACAGTTTCAGATTAATAAAACATATAATCAGCCAAAATATAAAAATAATCTTCCAAAGAGTTTAGAGAAAAATACCCCTGTTTGCTATTCGTTAATTATAATTCTGAGCTAGTATTAAATGAAAGAGAAAATAGCCAGGGCTGTAGAATCTCCTGTTTAACGCCTGTTTGTACAATATATATAATCACTGGAATTTCTGCACCGCATTCGACCTTTGCTTTGATACAGATAATTACTTTTAATACAACAAACCGAGTTACTGTTACTACATTATTTCCTTAATATTGGCCACAATAGTTTTCTTGAAATTGAATCGAACGCCTTTTCAAAATCGATGAAAGCCACGTATAATTTTCGATTATATGCAAATTGTTTTTCTATAACTGCTAACAAAGTAAAAATATGATCGACTGTAGAATGATCTTTTTTTAAAGCCTTCTTGGTGTTCTCCCGTAATATCATTGAATTCTATCCATTCTTGCAGTCTGCTGTTTATAATGGAGCTATACATTTTCCCACTCTCCATCTATGAGGGAGAGAGGAGAGATAACGAGAGAGAGAGAGAACGAGAGAGAAAGAGAGAGGAGAGAGAGACATACAGAGAGACAGAGAGCGAGACAGAGACAAAGACAGACACAGAGAGAGATACAGAGATAGCGAGACAGACAGAGAGCGAGAGCGCGACAGAGAGACAGAGAGGACAGGAGCGAGAAGAGGACAAGTACAGACCAGGAGAGACGAGAAGACAGAGTACAGAGAGATAGAGAGACAGACAGAGAGCGATTGGAGAGGGACAGACAGACAGGACAGAAGAACAGAGTTTACCAAAGAGACAGAGACAGAGAGGAGAGAGACAGAGTTAAAAATGGATAATTAATATATCTGTCACTAAATAGAACCCCCCCCCCTCCTCTTTAGTTTTTGTTGTAAAAGTCTTATTAGCATAATTAATGGTTTATTAGTTCAATTTTTGTTTATAGATGCCAAAGTAATTTATAATGTTACTATTTAAAGTTGAGGGGTGTTGAATTTTTTATTCTAAAAATATATAATTTCTAAGAGATAACAAAACTAAAGATTATAACAAATGCTTTAAATTATTTTGTAAATCAATATCACTTTAATTCTTTTGCTGGAGTATTATTTATCATGAATATATTAAAATTGCCAATCATATCCTCATTTTTTTTATGATTTAGTTCTGATAAGAGAGACAGAGACAGGAGTGTGAAAACTGAAACTGAAACACTGAACGTGATGTATTTGCCATTAACATACAGTCTTTTTGGCAAGGCGCACAGTATGAACACAATTTAAAAAATATATTTGGTTTGTGGGAGGGGGGGGGGGGGGGGGGATTGCAAACAAATAAATATGAAAACCGAAAAGAGGAAAAGGAATCTCAATACGGCATTTCAATCTTACACATTAATTGTTATCATACATTAATTGTTTTTATAAGCATGCACCGTGCGCATGCTGGCGCGCGCACACACACACACACAACATAACACACACACAACGCACACACTACTCACGACACACACACCCACACACACACACACACACATCAACACCGTTGGTTTTTTTACAAAAATTATATTATATAAGCAACCATGTAGGAAATCGACACCGACCCTCACATTTAAAAAAGAAATTTAGCAAGGAGATTTCGTATTTCACAAAATATGGAAAACAAAAAACTGTGCTTACATTGAAAGGTAGAGAAAGAGAGAGAGAGAGAGAGAGAGAAGAGAGAGAGTCTGAGATGACGTTTGAGAGAGAGAGAGAGAGAGAGAGTGAGAGCGAGAGAGAGAGAGAGAGTTTGAGATGAGAGAGAGGGAGAGAGAGAGGGGAGGGGGGGTTAATGACACCGCGACTGTAAACGATGCATGATAAGGGTTAACTCCTTATCATAGCAAAGATGCTTCCACAGACTTCAATCTGATGAAGAAAAGATGAAAACGCTTAAATTCAAATTTGGGTGTCAGATTGGGAGCCCTTTTGCCAGTTAGGACATATATATATATAATTGTGTGTGTGTGAGTGTGTGTTGTGTTGTGTTGTTTGTGTTGTGTGTGTGTGTGTGAGTGTGTTCGACTGTGTGGGAGAGGAGAGATAGAGAGAGAGATATATATATAGATAGATAGATAGATCAGATAATAGATAGATTGATAGATAGATAGATAGATAGATAAAGGAAACACATCATAAAAGAAAGAAAGAAGAAGAACCAGAGAGAGGAAGAAGAGGAGACAGACAGCCAGAAGAAGAAGAAAGGATCGAGAGATAGACAGACATTAGAGACAGACAGCAGACAGAAAAATAGATAGGTAGATACTCCATACATCCATAATACATAATACATACATCTCTTACATACATACTCATACATCATATAACGTTAACCGCATCATACCATTCTTAACATTCATACATACCATACATTACAAAATGCGTGAGGTGAGGTGAGTGTGAGTGTGTGTGTGTGTGTGTTGTGTGAGTGGTGTGTGTGTGTGATCATTCAGATTAGATTAGATCCGAATATTTAATTTGCATTTAAGTCCAGTAGATTATTTGACACAAAAACAAAAACAAGCCAAAATCAGTTAATTCATCTCTTTGGTCCAAACTGATGCACACTAAAGCAGTTGCATTTTGGATCTCATTTTCCTCTTTCTTAAAAACATTCATACCACTATTGATGATATCTGTTGATTAATATCAACTTGTGATTATCGTCACTTATTTTATACTATACAAATTTTACGTCGTTTTTGGTCTTTGTTGTAATTTGTAATAACAAATTCTTTATGAGTTCATCATATAAAGATACAAAAATCGAGCAATGAAATTCATCTTCTCGCTCGCTTGTTACAATATTCTACATTTTCTGTCCTCTTGGATTATTTTTTGGTGCCTCCTTTCTGTATCATTAAATTGTGGCTAAGCTTGTGCGGAAATTTACACTACGTCTTCTTAATGAGTTTCTTTTTCATAAGTTATTAAGTATGGCTCTAGTCTGTATCTTGGTTGCATAATCATAAGTTTTTAGTTTTGCACACTCTTTCTTCTGGTAGATCCACAATGTTTTATACATGTCCTCAAAGCGTTCTGCTAACAGCATAACTCACCGTTATGAAACATCAAGAGTACTTTGGTTCGTCCCGATGTTTGAATCCAATGTGTAGAATATTTTTACTGTTGTTGATCCATTTATCGGATGTATTCGTCCCGATACAAATATTCGTATTTATTTATATACGAGGTTTGTTTTGGATTATTTTCAAGACATCCAAAACGATATTATCTTGGATTTGATTTAACGGTCAGTGGAAATCTTCCTAATTCAAAGCTTTTTTATGAATTAGCAATTGTTACAAAATTTTATATGCAAAATTCTCTATGCAAAATTGATTTGTATAGGATGTCTTGAACAGTTTATCAATATGAAATTATGTCTCCCCATTTTAAATTAAAAGGAAACCAAACTTCTGCTCCATAGGTTAAGACCGGAGTTATCAGTGAGTCGAATAACGAATATTATAGTGTCTTTAACTTTTGTCATGAATGTCTATTAAAGGCGAGTATATTGCTTTGTTGCTTGTTTTATAAAATGTTTAGTGTTGTTCAAATTCCCCGTTTTGATGAAGAACGACACTAGGATATTTAAATAGTTTCTACTGTTTCAATTAATTGTTCCACATTTAAAATGAGTCAGGAATTTAGGAGCGGTGATCTCGTAATGACTATTACCTTGTTTTTGTTTTGGTATAATCTTTAAAACCCAATTGGAACAGTATTCCAGTAGTTGTATTTAGTTTGTATGAAGACCTACTTTTGGTTTGTTGATAATAATGATATGGTGGTCAGCATAGAGTAAATATGGAATTTTGTTCTCTTGGGGTTATATTAGGTTGAATCTTTCTCAATCAATATATTGTACTATATCATTTAATTTATATAAAACAATGTGAACCTTAAAGTATTTCCTCTGATGTATCTTTTTTTACTATGAGTTCATCTTGTGTTTGCTCGTCTGTTTTGTAAATATTGTTGCATTGGGAATAATGTTTTTAATGACAATAAAAAGTATTGCCTATATCTGTTTGTTTAACCTTTATAGAAGACCCTCGTGCACCCATTTCAACCGCTTTTGAAAATCTAACAAACAGCAGAATTACGTTTTTAAGTTTTCCTTTCAGTTATAATCTATTTGAGGTTGATTATCTGTTCAGTTGTGCTGCTCTGCTCTGAAATGTTGATCTCATATGATGGTTCAGCTTGTTGCTTCGTCACTTCAAATTTAAAGCAGCAATCCTTGCTTGGGTGACATAAGCGGATAATGAGCGGTCAATTGAGGCATTTAATTAGAATTCTAATTGTCTTGTTAAGAAGACGAGCCTAGTTACATATCTAGGTCACTATAAATACCTTTAATCCATATTTAATTATATTCTACGAATTTTATCAAAGTAAAGCATGTCCACCTATTCTTTTTACCTATATCCACAATACTCTCAATATCATAAAACAACAAATTCTTCAAATTTATCAGAAATATAATTCATTGTGACCCTAACGGTCAAAATCAACATTTTAACACTAACTCCTTATTACAACCAAACCCTACTAACCCCTTATAACACTCATTAACTCCTTAATCCATTTATATTCTCTCAAATATATACGTCAACCATTACAAATACATCCACCAATACATAACTCTAACACATCATAACTTTTCCATCTATACCAACCAACAATTCTCTCCTTAAAATCACCCCTAATTCTCCTTCTTTATAACAACCCCCAAAAAACCAAAAAATCTTCCAACATTATCATCCATTACAATATTCACCCTAATCAATTATCTCCCTCACCCCACTAAACTCTCATCCATATCCTTCTTCACATCACCACTCTTCATATCCACCCCTCACCCAATACACATACCAACCCCACTTCATTCCAATATCTCTACATCCCCATATACACCATACCCTTCTACTCCCATAACTCATTTAACATCCTCCCTCATTCACATAACCCCTCACACATAACATTCGTATCAATCACACTCCCCTTTCACCCTCCCCGTAATTACGAAATCATGATGATACAGACCATTCCGCATAGTCCCCAAACCCCATATGTTCTAAACTCAACTTCATAAATACTACCCCCTCTCAAGCTAAAGCCGCTCCTTGTCACTTATCATATTTCTTTCATGCCTGTGCACTCATGAGACCCTGACTCGCGAATTGGAGAGGAATCGTACACGGCCAGTGCGAGATGAGATGCCTTCGGAGGACCTCCTTGGCATCTCTACAAAGACCACCAAAGCAACCGACATCGTGCATCACCCAGATCCCAGCACACCCATTGGACACTCTGACGACCCCTTCTAACGACTCGTGAAAAAGAGTGTAAACTTAAAAGGTAGGGATGTCAACCATGAATCAAGAATTCACACAGACAGTTTTGCCTAGCACTGTCCAAGGGAGAAGAAGAGGCAGACCAAGGAAGAGCTGGGAAGGATAACTCAGCAAAGGAAGGCCTAGAACTCAACCAAAACCCTGAGAAGCGGAAACAGAGGAGGGATGGAGGGGAAAGGTTGTTGAGTTTTGAGGGTGCCCCCCCACGGTCGTCAGATAGGGATAGATAGATAGATAGATATTGTCTATTAAGTTTTTAAGTAGGAAGATTGAGTCGTGATCGTTTTCGTTTAGGTAATTCATCTTTTTCTGGTGATTTGTAACGTTTTAGTCCTTTTTGATTGTTTTTGTAATTTTTCTCTGTCGTAATTTTCTTATCTAGGATTGGGTTATTAGTTACTTTTAAATTTTGCAATCGTTTTGCAGTTGTGTGTGTATGTGTGTGTGAGTGTGTGTATGAGTGTGTGTATGTAGTGGGGGGATGTGTGTGGTATGGGAGAGAGAGATGGAGGAGCGAGTGAGTGTGTTGTGTGTGTGTGTGTGTGTGTGTGTGTGTTGTGTGTGTCTGTGTGTGAGTGTGTATGTGTGTGTGATGTCTGTGTGTAGGAGAGAGAGAGAGTGTGTGTGTGTGGAGATGGAGTGTGTGTGTTGGGGGTTTAGTTGAGTGAATGGGAAGTGTGGTTGTCGTGTGAGAGAGAGAGAAAGAGTGTGTGGGAGTGTCCGCGCAGACGCGGAGGGGGCGGGGATACTCTCCTAGATAGTGTGTGTGTGTGTGTGGGAGTGCGTGTGTGTGAGATAGAGTCTATAGTGTGTGTGTGGTTTGTTGTGTGTGTCTTGTGTGTGTGTGTGTGATGTGTGTGTTGTGTGTGTGTGTTTGTGTGTGTGTGTGTGTGTGTTCTTGTGTGTGTTGGACCGGAGAGAGTTGCCTTGATCAGCGGCCCTACTAAGAATTCAGCAACAGATTGGCGACAGGGAAATGGCCAACCCTATGGAACAGTCACTCATCATCACCCTCCCAAGAAAGGAAATCTACAACAATGTCATATTTACCGACAATCAGCCTCATATGCCACCCAAGCAAGGCATGCGGCATATAATATTGATAGCTAAGCCCAAGCAGGCGGACCATCATTGCTGAGGAACAAGGCAGGTTCAGGAGGGCCGCAGCACAACGAACAGATATTCAACTCCGAATATATGTGTTGCGGACCTTCAACATCCACAAGGAAACCATTTACCACGTTATTTTAATCGATTTTAAGAAGGCATTTGACAGGGTGGGGCCTGCCGCTTTGTGGGCAACCATGTGAATATGTACAGCATCAATGCAAACCTGATCAGAGTCATCAAACAGCTGTAACAGCGGAGGCCTCCAGTTTGCAGTGTACTACAACAACAACATTGGAGAATGGTTTTCGAACCACAGTTGGCGTTAGGAGGGCTGACCTCCTTCATCCACTCTTTTCAAAATCTTCTTGAGGAGAACATGGCTTGATGCCTGGAACATCATGAAAGGATCACGTCAGCATTGGTGGCAGACGATCACAAACCTGCTTCGCAGATGACATTGCTAGATAGCAGGATCAGAAAAAGAGCTTGCCAGCTAAAGAGAACACTTGAATAAGGCCTCAAAACATACGGCTTGGGAATAGTGCAGAGAAGACCAAATGATGACTAATAACCACCAACGGCATTGCACTGCTATCTGGGTTTTTAATGAACCAGGAAGCTGGAAACAGTTCACAGTTCAAGTACCTGGGAGCCATGTACAGACAGGGATCCAAGCAGAAAGTTAGTATGCAGGACTGTACAGACAATAAAGCTTTCTCAAAATAACACACCATCTGGAGCAGCTACAAAAAGTTCTCAACTTATCTCCAAGATCAGACTAATGCGTCCCTTGTCATCATCCATATTTCTGTTGCCTTGTGACATCATGGACCTGACTGCAGATTTGCATGGGGAACAGTACAGGCGGTGGAGTCTGAGATGCTTTCGGATGACCCTTGGCATCTTCTACAAAGACCACACAAGCACGAAAGCGTGCATAACCGAATCAGCAAACCCATTGGGACCCTATTGAGGACTTCTAAACGATCGTGAAAAAAAAGTAAACTTAAATGGTATGGCATGTCACAAGATCCAAAGGATTCTGCAAAAGACAGTTTTCCAAGGCACTGTCCAGGGAGGACGAAGACGAGGCAGACCAAGAGAGCGGGAAGGATAACATCAGGAATGGACAGGCCTCGCATCAACCACACCCTGAGAAAGGCAGAACAGAGGGAGGATTGGAGGGAACTGGTTGTTGAGTCTTTGAGGGTGCCCAACCGGTCGTCAAATACGGGACAGATAGATAGATAGATTGATAGATAGATAGATAGATAGATAGATAGATGGTTGATGAAAAAAAGCAATGTATTGCTTGTTCAATGTACCATTGAAATAAAAATTTGACTTTATGACTTGACGCTCGCACGCGCATACACACATACCCAACATTAGATATGTTTTTCATAATCCACACACACACAACAGCCACACACGCACACTATACACACACGCCGCACACACACACTCCTTCTCTCTGTCTCTCCTCTCTCTCTCTTCACTCTCTCTCTTCTCTTCTCTCTATATATATATATATATATATATATATAATATATATATATATATATTATATATATGTGTGAGTGTGTGGTGTGTGTGTGTGTGTGTGTGTGTGTGTGGTGTGGAGAAGAGAGATGAGTTAAATGATATGTTATAATTATAGTATGATATAATTTTGCTAATATATATATAGACATGCACGCCTATACTTATATCTATATCTATATATATATTTATATATATATATATTTATATATATATATATATATTACTATATATATCCAATGCACACACAGTGCTCACACCACCACGCGCTACCCCCCCCCCCCCACACACACACAACACACATAGAGTTTGGGGGAAGAAAAATGCTCATTTCAAAAAATATAAACAACCGACGTAATCGGGACTATCGCCTGCCAATCAATGACACCAGACTTGTTTCCATTCTCAGACTGCCTTTCCTACCTGGGTATTGGTTATTGGGTGGGTGATTTTCACTTTTCTGCGGTTTTTTTGTTTTACGGCGGTTGGGGGCGATATTGGGGGTGGATCGGTGGTTAGCTGAGAAAACGATTGGCCTAGAAACCAAAAACTCGGTTTCTGTCCGGGTTCGGGTTCGATTCCCGTTTGTGATCGAAGTTTTCTCACTTCACCACACAGTTCTGGGTGCTAGGATTTCGGATGGTGGCGACAACCCGTGTGTAACACGCATTTAGTGCCGTAAAAGAACCCAGCAGCAACGTCGTAGAAGTCGATGCAGTACAAACATGGTGTAGTTCATACTATGCTAGTACAATGTTTTACTGTATGTACAACATGATACAATAATAAATAATAATAATATATGGAATTATTAGCGCGAATATAGTACAGTGCACTTCATAAGCAAGTACAAAATAAGACAGTTACATACAATGCAGTACAACATTAGAACAAGACAAAACAGTACAACATAGTACTGTCATACTATGCATTACACTTACAATGCAGTACAAATAGTACAAGACAATACCAGTACAACTTAGTAGTACAGTACACTACTATGAAGTTCACTTACAATGCTAGTACAACATAGTACAAGACAATAACAGTACAACATAGTACAGTACACTACTATGCAGTACACTACAATGCAGTACACCATAGTACAGCACAATGCAATGCAGTACAACATAGAACAAGGCAATGTAGACCAACATAGTACAGTAAATACAATGCAGTACACTGCAACAATGTACAACATAATACAAGACAATGCAGTACAACACAGTACAGTGCACTATAATGCAGTACAACAGTACAAGATACTGCATGGTACAGTACAATGCAGTACAACATAGTACAGTACGGTGCCGTACAATATTGTACAGTGCAATGCAGTACAGCATAGTACAAGATAATGCAGTACAACATAGTACAGTACAAGACAATGCAGTACAACATAGTACAGCACAATACAAGGCAGTTCTCCAAACAAACAATAACAAGAAACCCTGTCCAAAAGCAGCACAACAACATCAACAACAGCATCAAAAACAACAAACACAACAGCAAACAACAACACAACAGCAAAACGGCAGCGCAGCAGCAGCTTGTAGCCAATGACAAATAAAGGAAAACATATCACAAGAACGGAGGAAGGAAAGTACTCCTTAACGATCCACGCTACAACACAGTCACTACACACACCCACACACACACACACATAATACCACACACATACACTCACATGCACACACATACACACATTACATACACATATTACACGCATCACCACACACACACACACACACAGAAACACCACACACGGGCAAATCCTATACCATCTCCCACATAAGAAGCACCAACAAAACACACACACACAATCAACACACACACAACACACAACAACACACACAAACACACACACAACACGCACGCACACACAAAACTGGTCCCCCTCCCCAATACATAAAAAGAGTGACACACACTACACACACACTCTCTCTCTCTCTCTCTCTCGCTCTCTCTCTTCTCTCTTCCATCTCCTCTCTCTCTCTCTCTCTCCGTCTTCTCCTCTCTCCACTCTCTCTCTCTCCCACTCCCTCTCTCATCTCCGCTCTTCCTCTGCTTCTCTCTCTCTCCCATTCTCTCTTCTCCCACTCCCTCTTTCTCTCTTATCCCTCTCTTCCTCTCTTCTCCCACTCCCGCTCTCTCTCTCTCCCCCACTTCCCTTCTCTCTCCCACTCTTTCTCTCTCCTCTCTCTCTCTCTCTCTCTCTCTCTCTCTCTCTCTCTCTCTTTCCTCTCTCTCTCTCTCTCTCTCTCTCTCTCTCCTGCTCTCTCTCTCTCTTCTGATCATTCATTGTGCAGTGAGGGTTGTGTGTGTAGTGTGCGTGTGTTGTGTGTGAGTGTGTGTGTGTTTTGTGTGTGTGTGTGGTGTGTGTGTGTGTGTGTGTGTGTGTGTGTTGTGTGCGTGTGTGTGTGTGTTTGTGTTGTGTGTGTTTGAGTGTGTATAGTGTGAGTTTGAAGTGAGTGGTGTATTGTGTGTGTGCATGTGTGTGTAGTGTGTTATGTGTGCGTCTCTGTGTGTGTGTATGTGTATATGTGTGTATGCGTGTATGTGTGTGTGTATGTGTGTAGGTGTGTGTATGTGTGTGTATGTGTGTATGGTATGTGATGTTTTAGTGAGTATGTGACTATGGGAGTGTGTGTGTTTGAAGTGTGGCAGATGTGGTGGCTATAGATACGTATGCTGCCCATTGATCTGTGCCAACAAACAGAGGGAATGCGCAGTAAACTCGCAACACGAACACACACAAACACAATACACGCACGCATGCACGCACGCACGTACATACGTAACATACATAATATATATTTAAGATCATACATACCTGCATACACGCGCACACACAGGATACATGATAGATAGACAGCCGTAGATAGATAGATAGATAAGATAGAACCGGCCAGAAGACAGACAGGCAGAACCAGACCGGAACAGAGAGAGACAGAGAGAGAGAGAAAATAGATGAGAGAGAGAAAAAAGAGATAGACAGACGGACAGACTGGCAGAGAGACCAGAAAGGAAAAGAAAGGAAGAAGAAAGGAAAGAAGACAAAACAGACAGAGAGACAGAGAAAGACTGCCAGCAAAGAAAGGAAAGACAAACAGTCAGGCCAGAACAGATAGACCAGACCGACAAAGAAAGTGAAGAAAGAAAGAAAGACTGACAGACAGCAGGCTGAAAGAAAGAAAGAAAGACAAAACAGCCAGACAGACAGACAGAATAGCAGACAGGGACAGAAGGAGAAGAACGAAAGACAGACAGTGAGGCCAGACTGCAGGAAGAAGAAAGAAAGAAAAGAAAGAAAAGAAAAGAAAGGACTAGAAAGAAAGAAAGAGGGGAAAGAAAAGAAAGAAAGAACAGGCAGACCAGACAGACAGACAGAAGGACAGGACAGACAGAAAGAAAGGAAGGAAAGAAAGGAAAGAAAGAGAAATGAAAGAGAACGAACTGACAGACGACAGAGAGAAGAAGACAGACAGACAGACCAGAAAGAAGGAAGGAAAGATAAGAAGAAGGGAAGAAAGAAAGAGAACAGAACAGACAGACAACAGAGAGGAAAGAAAGAAGAAAAAGGAAAGGAACAAAGAAAGAAAGAAAGAAAAGACAGAGAGACAGACAGGGAGAAAGAAATAAAGAACGACAAACAAAC
>CM054159.1:37926415-37938915 GCA_028751875.1 Rapana venosa | reverse complement strand
GATGAGCAATACAGAAGAACAGCTTGCTACAGTAGCAGCCCACCTCGAAGACAAAATAGACAAACTCGAGGCGCATTCTCGGCGAAACAATCTCCGGTTTTTCGGCATTCCAGAGGATGGTGATGAAGACGACCATGCCTGCAGCATGAATGTGCTTGATGCCATAGAAACTGCAGTGCCAGGAAGACGATGGAACCAAGAGGACATCGTGTCTGCACATCGTCTGGGGAGGAAAAGGAATGAAAACAGGAGACGACCACGCCCAGTCCTGGTGCAGTTTTGCAGGTGGAGGGACAAAATGGACATCTTAACTAAGGGGCGAGAAAGACTGCTGAATAAAGGAATCCAGGTTGCAGGAGATCTGACAACAAGGCAGCAGAACACTGTGAAAGAACACAGAGAAAGAGGCATCCGTGCCTACTACAAAGGCAACCAGCTGGTGGTGGCAGGACCCCTTCACTATCGGCCCCTGAGTCGTGGAACTTTTGCCGAAGTTGTTCGCCGCGATGCCCCTGGCAGCAGAAAAGGAAAATCCAACATGGACCGTCGGCGGGAGCAAAGAAGAACTACGCAAGAAGACCAGTTCACCAAAGAAGATGACCATCAGTATCCCTATGATCGCACAGGGAATACCAGTCACCATCGTCGTCAGGGCCCTTCTTCTTGGCATGAGGCACCTGGCTTCTATGGCAATTACTGGGGTGATGGTGGGGATTGGGACTACAGATATAGCCCATATAGCTGGCAATATTACACCGGCTACCAGGATTTCCGTGATGGTCCCCACCATGTCAACCAGCCATGCAACCTGGAGAACCTGGTTTCTGTGCCAGGTGAGGCTACTAGCGACAAGCAGACAGTAACACTGGCAAAGAATTCCTGCCGTCCCTGTGGATCAACACCAGGACAAGCAGCTATGTCATCTGACTGTCAGCTGAACAACTCGCAGTCTCCACAGGACGTGGCTGCTGAGGTGGTCACAGGAGTGACCACAGCTGAGGAGGGGGTGGCTGCGGACACCAGGGTCAGTGGTGCTGGAGTCACTTCTAGCACCAGTGCATCCCCTGTCCTGTCGCCAGACGCACCAGACATGCCACCAGGGACTGTGCCCACGCAACACGATGCTCCTCAGGGGGAACCAGTTGGCTTCCCTCAGCCTCCTGGTGACAGCCCTGCATCATCCAGTGATCCTCAGCACAGGGGACCTTGTCCACGCGCACGGCAATACTGAGGGGGAAGCAGAGAGCCCTGCTCAACTTCCAGGGGACAGCTCCACATCCAGTGAACCGCAGTGCCGTGGGGCTGTATCCACACAGCCTGATGGCACAGAGGGGGAACCAGACCGCTGTACTCGCCTCCCTGGGGACAGCTTCACATCATCCTGTGGGGAGATGGCTGATGGTGCTCGTGCTGATGTCAGCGGTCTGCTTGCTTCACCTGGACTTTTTGAAGTTGATGGGCAGAATAAGGAAGATACTGTTGGCATGACAGGTGCAGATCTTGGGACTGTTGATTCGGATGTTACCAGCCATGCCACACCAAAGGACACTGTACCAAACAAACCAGGCCCTTCCAACAGCAGCAACAAGAAGCAGAAGACAAATGCTGCCCCGCGGTCCAAGAAAGACAACACAGTGTCAAATGGCCCAGCCAGCTCTGACGGTGCACTCAGACACAAACGCTTGTCTGACACCGAAAGACGTTTAAGAAGCAAGTCTGTGGTTTCGACAGCAAGTGAAAGAAGACAGTTAACTTTATCAGAAAGCATGTCGAACAAAAGCAGCAAAAACACCAACAAACAAATCAACAATAGATAGGATAAAGGCCTGACCCATACCACACCTGACATTAATCCTAGTACACAAAAAAGTCATTTGCGTTTTGTTTCATATAATATTGAAGGAGTAGCAAGTTTGCATGATCCTGATGTGCAGACATATTTGGGAAGTTTTGATTTTTGTCTTTTAGTTGAAACTTTTGTAACAAAATTTCCTCAGGCACAACATTTGTTTCCTGATCATGATATGTTTATATCACCTGCAGTTAGTTTATCAGGTTTCTGCTACTGCACGATTGTCTGGTGGTCTAATTCTGTTGGTTAAAAAGAATTTGCTTCTTATGTTGAAAGTACTACTTTAGAATATGACAACGTTTAAATTTTTTGCAACTTTCTAAAAAACTTTTTGAAAAATGAACTACCTGTAGTCTTAGTCGGTGCTTACTTGCCCCCCAGCTCATCTGATTACTATCAAGAAACAGACATATACAATGGTGTTGCTATGTTAGAACATTGTATTCTTGATGTGATCGAGATATTAGGTGATGTTCTGTTCATTTTATTTGGTGATTTCAATGCTCGAACTGGCAATGAAAATTCTGATGATTCTGATGCTGTAGAGAGTATTATTGATAGTTTTGATTACCGTGAGGATGCTTGTGAACAGACCTTTCGGGCATCTAGAGACTACACATTGAATGATTTTGGTAGATATCTTTTGAATGTTTGTGATGAATTTGACTTATGTATTATGAATGGTTTATTTGGTGATGTAAATTCTGCCAGTTTCACTTACATTTCTCCTACTGGATGCAGTGTTGTGGATTATTTCATTGTATCAAAGGCATTACTACAGTTTTCACTAAGAATGAATGTTGGCCAAAGAGTTGAGTCAAAACATATGCCAGTTGAACTCTCTTTTAATTGTGATGACCCAAATAAAAAATTAGAAATAAAGCTTGAAAATTTCAAATTAGATAAATTTGTATGGAAAAAAGAAAAAGTAGATGAATTCTTAGGAAAAATTAGTTCAGTCGAAGTAAGGCAGACTTTTGATAAAGCAGAAGAATTTATTGATACGGATATTAATGAGTCAATAACCACATTTAACAAAGGTCTTCTTAAAGCAGGCTCATGTATGAAGACAGTCATACACATAGGGCAGAAAAAGTCTCAAAATGGTTTGATAAAGAATGTAGAGAGAGTAGAAAATTAGTTAGACAGAAGTTAAGAAAATTTAACAATACTAACAACCCTGATGACAATATATTGTATCAGGAAAACCGTAGACAGTACAAAGAATTACTAAGGCAGAAAAAGGCAAAGTACCGCAGCGATCTGCTCCACTCACTACAAGAAAATACTAACAATCCTTCAGAGTTTTGGTCAAAAATTAAGAAATATTTGAGTACAAAGAGTTCAACACCTAACACTATAAGCAAGTTGCAATGGTTTGAACATTTTCATGGCCTGTTTAATGATCAAGAACAGACCGAGAGAAGAAGTATTGAAAATGCTGAAATTAATGGAAATGTAACTTCTGACACTGAAAAATTAGAGCAGGACATCTCTGAAAATGAAGTTTATGCAGCTATAAGAGCATTAAAGAATGGCAAGTCTGCAGGGCCAGATGGTGTCATAGGTGAATTCTTTAAAAATTGTGCTTTATCTCTTGTGCCCTATCTAACAAAATTTTTCATAAATTATTTTCGACAGGAACTTATCCCCTGTCTGGACAGAATCTGTAATCCAGCCAATACATAAAAAGGGCGATACAAACAACCCAGATAACTACGAGGAATATCTCTTTTAAATATCTCAAGCAAGTTATACAGCCACATACTTAACAACCGTTTGAATGAGTGGATTGAAGAAAATAAGTTGATAGGAGAATACCAAGCAGGCTTCCGTAAAAGGTACAGTACAATCGACCATTATCTTTACAATATTTTCAACAATACAAAAGCATTGGTTTATCATAAAAAGTTATATGTAGCTTTTATAGATTTTAGAAAAGCTTTCGACTCAATAGATAGGACTAAACTGTGGAATGTTCTGGAAAGAAAGGACTTAAGGGCAATAGTAGAATGTATAAAGCAATAGTTAGTATGTATAACATTGTGCAGGCAAAGGTTAGAGTTGGGGGGGGTTAACAGAGTCTTTTACATGTCCACTGGGAGTCAAACAAGGAGAAATATGTAGCCCTGTATTATTTTTACTGCTTATTGATGAAGTAGCAAGAGAACTTGCCCAGCGTGGGAGGCATGGCATCCAGTTATTTCCTGACTTTGTTGAAATATGTGTATTAATGTTTGCTGATGATGTTATTCTTTTGTCAGATTCTGTGTGTGGCTTACAAAAGCAACTAAATGTTTTTCATGAGACAGCACAAAAATTAGGTCTAAACGTTAATTTAGCAAAATCAAATTATAGTTGTGTTTAGAAATGGTGGTCATTTAGCATTAATGAGAAATGGTCCTATGGTACTGATTGCATGAAGGTTGTAAATGCATACAAAATATCTTGGCATAATTCTATCCACTAGATTGTCATTTTCACATGCTCTGACTGATATGGCAGCCGAGCAAGAAAAGGTATCATAAGCATTTTGAGACTACTTAATACACTTGGGAAAAAATCTCATAAGATATTCTTTAAATTATTTGACACACAAATACAGCCTATGTTGACTTATGGTGCAGAGGTCTGGGGATTAAATACTGACCTGAAAATTCTTGAACCTGTACAAATCTTTTGCTATCAAGCGCTTTCTAAATGTGAGCATTAGAACTCCTAATGACCTAGTTTACAGTGAAACAGGTAGATACCCACTTTTTGTTAACATATTCACAAAAGGGAGTTAGATTCTGGTTGAGGGTTATACAGATGAGAGATGAGGGCTTCCCCATAAAGCTTATAAGATGTCAGTTCTTTTGCATGAAAGGAACAAGAGATCATGGGCTTCATCATTATGTTTCTTCCTGTACCAGTATGGTTTTAGTGATGCTTGGGAAAATCAAGGAGTAGGTGATGAGAAAATGTTCATTAAAATGCTAAAGGAACGGTTAACTGCTGTTTATGTTCAGGAGTGGACAGAAAGTATCCACAGTCACGAAAGATACACTGTGTACTCAACATATAAATCTAACTTTTCTGTGCCACTTTTTCTACAACATATTAAACATATTAAAGCAAGGAATTGTTGATAAGATTACGCTAGGTGTCTCTCAGCTGAAAGTACATAAAACTGCGTTTCAGAAGGAATCTGTCAGAAGCAGACCTAATGTGTCCAGTATGTCAGTGCGGCACAGAAACAGAAATTCACTTTGTATTAGTGTGTCCAGCATACACCCACATCAGGGGAAAAGTTCATTGCAAAAAAGTATTACAATAGTCCATCATTGTTTAAGTTAACTATGTTTTCTTGCATCTGAAATAAGCTGACTATCAATCGTCTTGCTAATTTTGTTATGAAAGCATTTGATAAGCGCAGCACACTAGTAGCAGAGCAAGTTTAATGGAATATCTAGTAATGCATGTATTTGTTTTGTATCAAATGCTATGTCTTGTGTGATTATTTGTTTATGTACACCCCAGTGATATGGGCCATAGGCCTAATCATTAAATGATTCAGAGTTCAGAGTTCAGAGTTCTCTCTCTCTCTCTCTCTCCTCTCTCTCTCTCTCTCCTCTCTCTCTCTCTCTCTCTCTCTCTCTCTCGTCAGATTGCCAGCGGATGTTCTGACCACTGCATTCTCAAAAATAAAGATTCTCTCTCTCTCTCTCTCTCTCTCTCTCTCTCTCTCTCTCTCTCTCTCTCTCTCTTCTTTCTCCCCCTCTCTCTCTCTCCTCTCTCTCTCCTCTCTCTCTCTCTCTCTCTCTCTCTCTCTCTCTTTTCTCTCTCTCTCTCTCTCTCCCCCCTCTCTCTTCTCTCTCTCTCTTCTCTCTCTCTCCTCTCTCCTCTCTCTCTCTCTCTCTTTTCTCTTGGGGGGACTGGATAGCTTAGTGGTTAAAACATTGCCTCGCAATCTGACGACCCGGGTTCAATTCCCGTTCAAGGGGATATTTTCCCCTGGAGTTAACATTAGTGCAGACTCCACTCTCCCCAAAAGTCCTTCGGATGAGACTTTAAACCTCAGCCCCGTGTGCGAATGCACGCAGAACATCATGCGCACACGTTAAGTCCTGTTCCCCTTTTGTAAGAGTAGGCCATTGTGTGCCCGGGGGGAACAGATGACAGATTTACAAAACCGCATACACACGGGGACTGGATGTAAAAAAAGCGCATAAGTGCTTATTCCATTATCCTCGATATAAAAGAATAAAATCAAAATTAAATTAAATCTCTAATTGAATTGTATTGTATTGTATACCACTCTAAGTCACGGCAGATTTCTCTGGGTGAAATTCGGGCTGTTCTCCCTGGGGACAGCACATCGCCACAAGTACAGCGCCACCGGCACCCATTTGTTTTCCTTTTCCTGTGTGAATGTATCTTTGTTTCCTTGTTAGGGTGGCTTTTTTTTTCTACACGATTTTGCCCGGGACAACTCCCTTGCTGTCGTGGGTTCTTTAACGTAATCAGATGTAACACACGCGACCTGGGTTTATTTATTTTTTAAAATTTAATTTTGAGGATAATGGAATAAGCACTTATGGTGATGTTTAAAAAAAAAAATCCAGTCCTCATGTGTGCACAGTTTTGTTAATTTTGTCATCCGTTCCCACCCGTTCACAATGGCCTACTCTTCGAAAAGTGGAATGGGTTTTAAGGTTGTGCAAGATGTTCTTTTAAAATTAAAAAAAAAAATTATTCTTTTATATCGAGGATAATGGAATAAGCACTTGGTTGCTTTAAAACAATTTTTTTTTATTTTTTTTTTACATCCAGTCTACGTGTGTAAGGGGACGGGATAGCTCAGTGGTCGGAGCACTCGCTTTCCCCCAGCCAAGTTAAGCAGCGTCGAGCGTGGTTACCAGTTGGATGGGTGACCGTTTGCGCGCCTTGGCTTCAGTACAGTTCCCCCAGTTCACCCAGCTGTAAATGGGTACCTGCCTTCTTTAGGGTCAGGGAAGGTAAAGCAGCGAGGGAGAGGAGATGGGCGCCGCCCTCAATATGCTGGCCCCTAGAGAAGTGAGGTCTCTGACGCCTCGCTCCCCTACGACCTTATAGGTTATGGGACTCCTTTACCTTACCTTACCTACGTGTGTATGATGTTCTGAAGCACTAGCACCCAAAACCATCAGTCTGTCTTGTGGATGTGGGAAAAGTTTCTGGCCCAAACGGTGATCGAACCACGAGCTTCATTTGCATAAGCTGAGCGAGTGAAACGAACGCACGCTCTGTGACGTCATACCCAACTTCCGAAGTAAGCCGAAGCCATCTTTCTGTAATGATGTCATGGCAGTCAGGTCAGAGAATCCCTCTGCTACTGGTAACCATGTAACCCAGTACCACCTGCCACATGTGGGGAGTAAACCCAACCAAAAAATCCGACCTGGAGAGGGATGGGGCTCCGCCAGGTTTGATTTGCCCAAGACACACCTATGACAAAGACAGCCAGAATCTCCATACCGGATCGGTCGTCGCCCGGGTTACCAAGGACCGCGCCTTCTGTTGCTCATCAGGACAGATGTCGAAAGTATGCTACTGATGTAAAACGCAGCAAAATTCGTGCCAGACACAACACCATCATTGGCACATGGAATGTACGAACACTAAGAGCTGCAGGCAAAGTGGAAGAACTGACACATGAGATGTCCAGATATCATTGGCACATCCTTGGGCTCTGCGAAGTCAGGTGGAAAAACATGGGAGAAACAACGACCCAGAAGACCACAAATTATACTACAGTGGAAAACAGGATAAACATGAACACGGCGTGGGGTTTCTCGTTCACAAAGACACCGTGAACACCGTCATGAGCTGTCAGCCTGTGTCCAGCAGACTTATTACCATCCGCCTGAGAGCAACCCCCTTTAACATAACTTAGTACAGGCATACGCCCCTACATCAGACTGCACAGATGAAGCCGTAGAAGAATTTTATGACCAGCTACAAGAGGTTCTGAATCAAACACCCAAGAAAGACATCCTCGTTGTGCAAGGCGACGGGAACGCCAAGGTAGGAGAAAAAGCGGGAAAGATGGGAGGGGCTTTGGGGGCCACTTGTAATAACCAACAAAAAAAAGGGTTTGAGACTCCGGGAGTTTGCCATAACAACCACCCCCAGCTTGAAACACGGGGCCCCCACAAGAAACCAAAATGACATGGAAATACCCCAAATGGAGAACCCCAAAACCCAAAAAATTTTTCATCATGGTGAAAAGCTTTTTCAGTCAGCTTTAACATCGCACAGACACGAAGTTTCCAGGACAGACATGGGGAGTGTTACTTGTGATGATGACTTTCCGACACGTTAAAGAAACCACAAGCGAAACAACATCAATCAAATTTGCCCCTCGAGAAGCAAAGGGACCCAGAGGTATAAAAATTTTTCAAGCAAAAATAGGTGGAAAAATTTGCACACCACTGTGATAGACCAACATAGATACATGACAATAGTTTCAATACGCAGTGACTGAAACAGCAAACGAGCTTCTTGGCAAAGCCGCCAGCAAAAAACCCTGGGTCACCCAACTCCTACAACTTCACAAGCTAGGGGGAAAGAAAAAGAAAATAATCAAAAAAAAGGGCAGAACAATATAGGCTTCAACAAAAGAATCGGAAGCCCATGCAGGCAAAAAGAAAGGATCGGCAGTCCCAAGACATTGAAGAGAACATAGAAAACAATAGCAAGAAACAATCATGGGGAAAGCCCTGACTAGCACGAAACAGAGAAAAGGTTTAACAACCAAGAAAAAAATGGAAAGTGTCTCCTGACACAGAAAATTTAAACAGATGGACAAATATGCTCCACCTTTAAAAAACAAAAAACCGGGGAAACCCCAGAAGTCCTTATGTACCCGAAAGCAAAGACCAGACGTCCCCTATCCTCCGAAAGAAGGGGAAACGCACAATCGCTGAAAAAGGGGAAAGTCAGCAGGGCTGACAACATTCCAGTGGTTGGCCCAAACCCTGGGGGGGAAGCCATGTCAGCCCCCTATAAGAATCTGCAACAAGATCTGGCAGACGGGAAAAGGCCAACCCATGGACGCAGTCCCTCATCATCACCCTCCCCAAAAAAGGAAATCACAAAATCCCATAATTCCGCACAATCACCCTCATTGTCCCCCCAAGCAAGGTCGCTGCGAAAATTTAAATTTGACTGAACAAAGCAGAGACCATCATTGCGGGGAACAACAGTTTCAGAGCAGGGCGCGCCAACAGAACAGATATTCAACCCAAAACTTTGTAGCGGTCCCTTTTCAACATCAACAAACCTAACACGTATTTATCATTTTAAGAAGGATTTGACAGGGGGGTTGGCATGCAGCTTTGTGGGCAACCAGAACGTACGCACAATAAACCCGATCAGAGTCACAAAGCTGTAAGCGAGGCCCCATGCAGTTTACAAAAAAAAAACATTGGGGAATGGTTTCGAACAACTTGGAGTAAGGCAGGGGTGTTACTCCACCCAACCTTTCAACACTTCCTTGAAGAACATGGCGATCCTTTGGGCATCATAAGGATATCGCTTGTGGCAGAACGATCACAAACCCCCCCTTCGCGGACATTATGGAAACAGGATCAGAAAAAGAGTTGCCCCCTAACAGAACACTTGGATAAGGCCCCCCAAAAAAAACGGGATGGAAATCAGTGCAGAGAAGACCCAAAATGTGACTAATAACACCACGGCAAAAGCCTGATATCAGGGGAATGACCCCGAACTAGAAAAACAGTTCAAAGTTCAAATACCTGGGAGCCCTTGTTCCCCACCCGGGATCCCCAACCAGAATAGTATGCAGGGCGCACAGCAAAACACTTTTTCAAAACTAAACACCCCTTTGGGGAATAAGAAATTTTCATTATCCCCAAATAACTAATGGCCCCCCCTTGTCAATCCCTATTTCTGTATCCTGTAATCATGACCCTGCTGCAGATTTGGGAGAGGGATACAGGCAGTGGGATAGATCTTTTGGGCTCCTTGGGACCCCCTACAAGACCCCAAAAGAACGAAGCGGCAAAAGAATCCACAAACCATTGACCCAGAAACCTTCAACGATCGGAAAAAACGAAATTAATGGTTTTGGGGAGTCACAGACCCCAAAAATTACAAAAACAGTTTTTCAAGGGACTGTCCAAGGGGGAAGAAGAAGAGGCGACCAAAGGGAAGAGGGGAGGATAACCAGGAATGGACAGGCCTAGAAATCAACAAAAACCCCAAAAGGCAAACAGAAGAAGAAAGGAGGAACTGGTTGCTGAGTCTTTGAGGGTCCCCCCCGGTCGTCAACTACGGGGCAGATATAAAAATAGATAGTCATGGGGGGTTTACCCCAAGTGGGGGCAGCAACATACGCCCTCTAGGATTATGGGATCGGGGGAAAACCCAACATCGTTTTTTAAACTTGACTGAAAATTGAATACTAGATTCAACCCAAACCCCTTTGGCCCCCGATTTATCATTTCGGGGGCCATCGACCCCCAAAGACTCCCCCCTCCTTTTTCGCCCAAAAAAACCCAGTTATACACTTTTAAATCCAGTCTCAAACATTTATTTCAAACCTAAAGGGTTTCCACCCCCCTGTTTTTACAGAACTTTCCCACCCTTTACTAACCCTGTCCCATCACCCTCTAAATATACGACCTTTGTGATGTATGTGTGTTTTTAAAAACATTTAAATATCGAAATTTTATTTCAAGATTTTGTCTGCACGCACCATGTTTTTAAATCTGTTTGTTTAACTATTGAATTTATCATTGATTGCAAAGACTCTAAGATTAGGTTTAATGCATTCACTTGATTTTTCTTTGCAAAATATAGTGCTATATAATTTTCCCTTTATTATTTTTATTATTATTTTATTATTATTATTATTATTATTTTTATATCTACTTGAGGAAAAAACCCCGAACTACATGAACATAATTAAAAGGGGGCATTGCCGATTTGAGACAAGGGAAGATCAGAACACTCCTCTAACAGTTCAATACCTTCTTCACATGGGCCTAATTTTATCGCGTAGAAAAGGCCCAGTAACCGTTGGGGTACCACTGAAGATTTTGCAACCATTTCCTCGCCCCCTCGCGGTTCTCAGCTTTTTAAAAGGGCCTAGTAGCCGCCCAGCGCCTGGGCTTTATCACAGTTCTTGATTAAACCATTGACGCTGGGGGCAAAAGCAAAGTGAGAGGCTGTATGACCCAGTGTTTTCCCCACTCATGGAATCCACTTTACAGCTTAGTCTTTAGTGATCGACTATGACTGACTAGGAGGCTTGACTCGCACAGTCCTTAGTGCTGCAGCCCTGGGGGCTGGCAGGCCTTTGGAGAACATCTCCAACGCTGACTGTCCTTATGCCCATTTGGGCCCGAGAGAGTGGGGATGTACTGTGGGCAAGGCATCTCCACTATAATCAAATTTCTTGCCCAGTTTCCAAAACAAACAGCTGCCTCCTCTGCTGTTTTGGAGGTCATCGTCGGACACGACGACATACATACATACAGTGGGCCTAGGGCCTATGTCGTTCCACTCATGGCCAGTCCACTCTCAGGTGTTGTCTTCCCATTATAACACACACACACACACACATACACACACACAGGATGAGACTATAACCCGAGGCCCCGTGCTCGAACCTATGCAGAACATCTTGTGCACACGTTAAATCCTGTTCCGCTTTTCGGAAGAGTAGACCATTGTGTGCTGGTGGAAACAGATGACAAAATTGACAAAACGCATACACACGGGGACTAGATGTAAAAGCACATGTGCTTATTCCATATCCTCGATATAAAGAAAACATAAATAAAAAAAAAAATAAATAAATAAAACCCACACACACACACACACACACAGGTGCAAAAACGCACCAGTGCAAACACAAAGAGTAGATAATATGAACAAAATAAATCGCTGATTCAAACAAAGGATTAGTTTTTATTTGATTTGATTTGATTCCCTTCTTGCCGTTTTCAGCATTGTGAAAATTCTGTAGACTTCAGGGTGTATGCTGGGTTGTTAGGTTTCCATAACCGACCCAACCTAATATGAGTGAGGGATCTTTAATGGCATATTTGATCTTATGCATACGCACATACACGAAGGGGATTCAGGCACTTTGGGAGGTCCTGCACTTGAAGTTGATCTGGGGCATCGTAAAAAAAAATCCCCACCCTTGATTCATCAGAGGCTGGCAAGATTCGAAACCCCTGATGTCATGACCCATGGATTGAAGTCAAAGGGACTTAACAACTCGGCCATAGCGTTTGTCACGAGGGTATTTAGTGGAGTCATCCAAAAAAAACAAATCCGATATACATTGAATAAGCAACGCATTTGCTTTATTTCAGCAAGCCATCTGTCTACGAACAAAAACAACTTTATCAATGATATCTAGCCACATGATTACAAACCATAACAATGAATTACACTCATTTAAAAAAAAAAGAAGATAAAAAACACTATAGTTACGTTGTGTGAGAGCAAAGACGGCAATCTGGCACGGCCCCGTAAACAAAAAGAGCCCCACCTCAATCCGCTTTCTCTCCCCTAGACCAAAATAAAAATTAAAGGTCTGTGCATGTGTACAAATGACACGAAAAATCTTGGATAAAAATATATCGAA
>CM054159.1:37863349-37925915 GCA_028751875.1 Rapana venosa | reverse complement strand
CAACACTGGTCTACTTTCTGTAAAGATGGTATATTAAGCTCAAAAGATCAGCAAAAAGTTTGGAAAAAACTGAAAGAGATGAAACAGGGTGTAAATCTACCTAACTATCCTATCAAATTAGACAACGAATTCTCAACCCCACTTGAAAGGGCTGAAGCTTTTGTAGAAATGTTTTCTGAGACGAGTTGTTCAGAATGGTTATCTGAAGAAGACAGAATTTATAGAGAAAAAGAAGTTTGCCTAGAGAAAACCGCAAAGACCCCCCAGAAGATAAAGAACACGACACAAATGCTTCCATCACTTTTCAAGAAGTAAAGGATGCCATTTCTACTCTTAGCTCCAAGAAATCTTCAGTTGGTCTTGATGCTATTTCTAATGAAATGATAAAACATCTGCCTGATAATTTTATTATATTTCTTTATAAATATTTCCAAAAATGTTGGTCAGAGGGAACAATGCCATCCTTATGGAAGCAGTCTGTAATTGTACCTATCTGTAAACAAGGTAAACACAAAATCAGATATAAACAGTTATAGGCCTATTCACTGACCTCCCATGTGGGAAAGTTGATGGAAAAATAATATTTAACAGGCTTATTCATTACTGTGAAAAAAGGAATATCATTCCAGTAGCCCAAGCAGGTTTTAGAAAAGTAGATCAACAATAGATCACCTTATTAAACTTACCCCTCACGTGAAACATCAATTTGCCAGAAGAAAAAATGTACTTGCTACTTTCTTTGATATCAGGAAAGCCTATGATCAGGTATGACATGTACGATTACTTCACAAGCTTAAACAGATTGGTCTGTCTGGATGCATGTACAATTATTTTAAAACGTTTTTGAGTAATAGATCTATTCAAACAAAAATTGGAAATGCATATTCCAATCCAAGATTTGTAGATATGGGGATCCCCAAGGATCAGTAGTGGCTCCTATACTCTTTAATATCTTAACATATGATCTTCCCAATATAGTGTCTAACAATATTGAATTGATTCAATATGCAGATGATCTATGCATATGGATGAAAGTAACCATTAAAAGGCATACTCCAATAAGATAAGATAAGATAAGAAAGGTTTATCAAAATGAGTCACATAAGATATATAAATTTATGAAAGAAAATGGATTAATGCTATCTCCTGACAAATCCCATATGATGCTTTTCAACACTGGCTACAATCCACAGGCACTGCCCTTCTTTAAAATAGGAGGTTCTGTGTTAGAATAAAAAGAAAATGAAAAATTTGTAGGGGTATTTCTCACCACAAAAATGACATGGAATAATCACATTGAATATGTAACCTTAGCTAGAAAAAGTCTTAATTTGCTAAAAATGGTGAGCAAGCAACACTGGGGCCAAGATATGTCATCTGTTATCCATTTAGCAACAGCACTTCTTCGATCTAGATTAACTTATGCACAGGAAAATTTTTTCTTTGCTTCTAAATGTTAACTAAAAAAAATGCAGAGTGTAGACAGTAAGTCATTCAAGTTGGCGATTGGTGTTCCTGTACACGAATCAACTTTTAAAATGTTTGCTGAAATAAATATCCTACCTTTTGAAGAACAAATTAAGCTTGCCTCGGCAAAGTATGTTTTAAGCAGTTCGACAATTCAGAATTCTAATATTAAAGAACTTCATTTAAAATCGGCTGTAGATTTTCCTTAAAGGGCTAAATCCATACAATCACTGACAACAATCACTTCTTACACCTCTTCTCTATTCACATCTTCAGGAATGAATGTCAGAAATGTAGCATCTCGCCCAGTTTTCTCCACAATTCCAAAGTGGGAATTAAACAGGGCTGAGTTTGATATTGATTATTCTAATATAAAAAATGATGAAATTAATAATAATAATAATAATAAATGGAACTTATATAGCGCTATATCTTGCAAAGACAAATCAAAGCGCATGCATTCAACCTAATCTTACACAGTCATGCAATCAATGATAAATAATCAAAAGTTTAAACAAACAGATATTTACAAACATGGTGCGATGCAGACAAAATCTATGAAAAAAAATTTCGATAGTCAAATGTTTTTCAAAAGCACACATACACTCGCACAGGCCGTATACTTTAGCAGGGTGATAGAACATGGGTTAGATATGAAACAGGAGGGGGGAGGTCTTAGGTTTGAAATAAATATGTCTTGAGGCTGGATTTAAAAGTGTCATAACTAGGTTTCTGTCGAAGAGAGAGAGAGGAAGGTTGTTCCAGATGGATGGACCAGAAATAGAGAATGAGCGGCGGCCAACAGTGGATTGGTTGAATCTAGGTATTCGTAGGCACAAGGTATCTGCAGTAGAGCGGAGGGAACGTGAAGGAGTGTACAGGTTAAAACATTCACATAGGTAGGAGGGTGCAGTTTTGTGGAGACATTTGTAACAGAGGGTACTGATCTTATAATCTACTCTCTGTGGCACAGGCAGCCAGTGGAGAGATCGCAAGAGAGGGGTAATGTGCTCAGATTTTTTCTTTCTGAGAACTAGTCGAGCTTCGGAGTTTTGTATACGTTGAAGGGAGTGGATAGATGTTGCTGGCAGACCAGCTAAAAGAGAATTGCAATAGTCCAGACGTGAGAGAATGAGAGAAGTGACAAGTTTGGCTGTTGCATCAGTGGACAGGTACTTTCGAATTGCACTAATACGCCGTAATTGATAGTAGCACGACTGACAGGTCTGGGTGATGAATTTTTTCATAGAGAGTGTGTTGTCGATAACGACACCTAGATACTTCACGGAAGTGGATAGAGGGACTGATGTATTGCCGAGTTCTATTGAAGTTGTTGTAATGGAAGAGAGTTTGTGTTTGGTCCCTACAAGCATGGCTTCGGTTTTATCTTCGTTTAACTGTAACTTGTTTTGTATCATCCAGTTTTGGATATCTTGAAAGCAGTAGGCCATCTTTGTCAAGAGAGAAGGCAGATTTTCAGGTGTAACACTACTTTGAATCTGAGAGTCATCTGCATAAAAGTGATGGTTGATATGATGACGGTTTATTATATGTGATAGTGGAGCAGTATAGAGAGTGAAAAGAACAGGGCCGAGCACTGATCTCTGCGGGACACCACATTCCAGTTTGGCAGGTATTGACTGTATCTTGTTGCTGCAATAGCTAGAGCTCACATTGATGAAACATATAGTGGTTATTTTGGTTTTTACTGATGGTTTGGTAGTCGACTGTGGGAATGCTGGATCTGCTTTTGTAGTTCCTGCATTAAAGATAGAAAAATCTTATCATTTAGGCAAAGATTTTTCAATCTTTACTGTGGAACTTATAGCTATTTTAATGGCCTTAAAATTTGTTTTTTTATTAAATCTGCACACACACACAGAGCCACAGCCACCACACACCACACACACACACACACACACACACACACACACACACACACACACACACACACACACACACACACACACACACACACCACCACACACCCACCACACCACACCACAACACAACACAACACACACATACACACACAAGCTGTCTTCTATCTCTCCTTCTCTCTCTCTCTCTCTCTCTCTCTCTCTCTCTCTCTCTCTCTCTTCTCTCTCTCTCTCTCTCTTATTTTCTGATGTTTTCTCTCCCTTGCTTGCTCTTGGCGTGCGTGCGTGCGTGTGCGTGCGTGCGTGTGCGTGCGTGTGTGTGTGTGTATGTGTGTGTATGTATGTGTATGTGTGTGTGTGTATGTGTATGTGTATGTGTGTGTGTATGTGTGTGTATGTGCATGTGTGCGCGCACGCGCGTGCGTGTCTGCGTATGTGTGTATATTTTTTTGTATGCATTTCTATGTCATATGTCAGAGTAAGATTAATGCAAGCGCTTTGATTTGTTTTTGCAAGATATGGCGCTATAATAAATTCCATGTATTATTATTATATGCGCATATTTTTTCCTGTTTTTTTTTTTTCTTTCTCTCCTTGGGCTGGGTGTCAACACGCATGTCATGCTTTTAAATCCAGCATCCTCAGAAAAATAAACATTGTTTTTGAAAACACTGTTCTCTCTCTCTCCCGCACCTTCGTCCCTGTTTGTCTTTCTCGTAAGTCTGCGTTCTGATCTCTGTGTAAATCCTCCCTGAAAGACAACGACTGTTCTCAGTATCAGCCAGCTGTTTCACACACACGCGCGCGCACGCGCACACACACACACTTACATAGACACCCACCCAGACACCCACCCACCCACATACACCCACACCCACACACCCTCACACCCACACCCACACTCACCCACCAACCCACTCACACACACATCCACCCACCAACCCACCACCCAACATACACACAACACCCACCCACCCACCCTAACACACACTCACACACACTCACACACTCACATACACATACCAACCCACCCACACCCACAGACACCCACCCATCCACCCTAACACACACACACACACACACATGCCTGTGTCTGTGAAGAGGTGACATTGATAGTGACAGTCATAGTGACAGTGATAGAGATAGTGACAGTCATAGTGACAGTGATAGAGATAGTGACAGTCATAGTGGCAGTGATAGTGATAGTGACAGTGACAGTAATAGTGACAGTGATAGTCATAGTGCCAGTGATAGTGATAGTGACAGTGACAGTCATAGTGACAGTGATAGTGATAGTGACAGTGACGTCATAGTGACAGTGATAGTGATAGTGACAGTGACAGTCATAGTGACAGTGATAGTGATAGTGACAGTGACAGTCATAGTGACAGTGTAGTGACAGTCATAGTGACAGTGATAGTGATAGTGACAGTCATAGTGACAGTGATAGTGACAGTGACAGTCATAGTGACAGTGATAGTGATAGTGACAGTGACAGTCATAGTGACAGTGATAGTGATAGTGACAGTGACAGTCATAGTGACAGTGATAGTGATAGTGACAGTGACAGTCATAGTGACAGTGATAGTGATAGTGACAGTCATAGTGACAGTGGTAGTGATAGTGACAGTCATAGTGACAGTGATAGTGACAGTGACAGTCATAGTGACAGTGATAGTGATAGTGACAGTGACAGTCATAGTGACAGTGGTAGTGATAGTGACAGGACAGTGAAAGTGAATGACGTTGGACGGGAGTGATTTAACAGTGATAGTGAGAGGTGACTTGATAGGCAGGGGATAGGCAGTGAAAGGACAGTGAAGTGACAGTGCAGTAAAGTGTAGTCATAGTGACAGGGGTTTAGTGAAGTGCAGTATAGTAAAAGGGGGATAGTGACAGTGCGTCATAGGACAGTATAGTAAAATGAAGTATAGGCAGTGATAGTGAAGTGAAAAAGTCATGTGACAGTGATGTGATGTGACGTGAAATATAGTGACGTGATGGGGACAGGTAGGAAGTACAGTGATAGTAAAGGGGTTTTAAGGACAGTAAAAAGGGACAGTCAAAGTGAAAGGTTTAGTGTAGTGCAGTGACAGTCATGTGACAGTATAGTGAAGGGAAGTAGAAGTAAACTTGCAGTAGAGTACATTATAGTGAAGTGAAGGTAATGATAGTGAAGGAGGGTGAAAGAAAGTGAAGTGACATTGGGGAAGGTTTAGGGACAACAGAAGTACAGGGGATGTGACATGAAGGACAGTGAAAAAGTGATAGTGACAGTTTTGTGACGGTAGTAAAAGGGTGGAAAAATGAAGTAAAAGTGACAGTGAAGTGATAGTAAACAGTGACTGTGATTGACAGTGATAGGACATGACTTGAAGGAAAAAATTTGATATGACAGTGTAGTAAAGTGACAGTATATTGATATGATGGTGACAGTGACAGTGCCCCTAAAGTCATTGGAAGTGAAGTAACATGAAGTGTTAGTCATAAGTGACGTGATGTAAAGTGACATTTAAAATCCGTGATAATTGAAGTGATAGTGAAATTTAAAAGTGATAGTTACAGTGAGTGACAAGGATAGTGACATTTATAGTGACTTTGACATGATAGTGACAGTGACAATGATTTTGACAGGATGTGACAGTGGTTTGTAGTGAAAGTGACCTGAGAGTGTAGTGACAGTGACATTTAAAGTGAATGAAGTGAAGTGACATTTGGACAGTGGCCGTGACAGTGATAGTGAAAGTGATGTGAAAGTGTTTTAGTGACAGTAAAGTGAAGTGCAGTAAAGTGACAGGAAAGGAAGGACAGTATAGGGGACTACAGGAAAGTGATCGTGACGGCTATTTACAGTGATGTGACAGTGATAATGACGGGCGACAGTGAAAGTGATCGGACATCCCAGTGAAGTAAAGGGATAAGGGACAGTGATATGACAGGATAGGAAGTGCAGGGGGACAGTGATAAAACAGTGATAGTGGCACGGATTGTGAAGTGCAGTGAAGTGAATGACAGGGACAAGGGCAATGTTTTTTGGGCAGTGACAGTGAAGTGACAGTGACGTATCGTGATAGTGACAATGACGTGACATGACGGGTCTGTGCTTGAAGCTATGTCTAAAATTGGAAATGTTTTGGTTGCTTTTCCCTGTCACAGTTTTTTTGTTTAAATGCTATCCTGGGGTGTGTGTGTGTGTGTGTGTGGTGGGTTTTGGGGGTGTGTGTGGTTGGGTTTGGTGATGGGGTGTGTTGGGGGTTTTTTTTGTGTGTTTTATGTGTGGTACATGTGGCGCAGCTTTTACACCCTGGCGCACTGCGTGCCCTATACGACATTTGGTTATTAGTGCATGCGGGGGAAAAAGGGGTGGTTTGGTGGTGTGTGTGTGTTGGGTGTGTGTGTGGTGTGTGCACGCGCAGGGGGGTTTGTGTGTGTGTTGTTTTTTTGGGTGTGTTTTGGGGTGGGGTGTGTTTGGGGGGGGCGTGCGTGATACATGTTTCTATTTTATTTTATTTATTTTATTTTATTTTTATAGGAGGAAAATGGAAAAAGCATTAGGGCTTTTTTACACTAGCCCCTCGATGTATGGGGTTTTTTTGTCTTCTGTCTCTGTTTTCCACCCCCAAAAAGGGCTACTCTTACGAAAACGAACAGGTTTTTAAAGTGTGCGCAGTGTTCTGCGTGCGTTCGCACACGGCCCGGTTTTTTTAGCTCTCCCAAGGACTTTTGGGGAGAGTGGAGTCTGCACGGTTTTTTAACTCAGGGGAAAATTCCCCCCGAACGGGAAACGAACCGGGGTTTTCAGATTGCGAGGCAATGTCCTAAACACTAGGCTATCCCCTATGTGGTATGTGTTGTGTGTTTATGGTGGTACATGTGGCCATGCTTCCCAAAAACGTTTTTGTGCGCACGTGGTGCCCATATAATGCACATTGGTGTATTAGTGCTATGGGTTTGGAACAAGTGTCTGTGTGTGTGTTGGTGTTTTGTGTGTGCACGCGCGGCGGGTGTGGGGTGTGTGTCTGTTTTGTGTGTGTTTTGTGTTGTTTGTTTTTCGTGGGGTTTTAAACATGTATGTATTTTGTATTTGTGTGTGTATGTTTTTGTATTTAGTGTGCAGTGAGTGTATGCGTTATTTTTAATTGAATTGCTACTTTTTCAGAGAAATTTTATGTTGGGGTTTTTTAAAAACCTCTCCCAGTAATACAGATACACCTAACCCAAACCCCGCCCTATTATTCATACATCTTCCAAAAACGAGAGACATCAAACCCAAATCTGTCTATACGTCTTCCCATAAATTGGAGGCCTCAAGAACCCAATACACTACTATACACCCTTTCCCGTATTTCAGACGACCCCCAACAGCCCAATATACCTATTATACATCTTCAGATATTGGCAAAATCAACAACCCCAAAATTTTTTATTAATTATCTTCCATAATATTGCAGACCTCAACAAACCCTCACTATCCTACATCTTCCAAACACAGAAGATCAACAAAACAATTTTCTTCTATCTACTTTATCTTATTACTATTTTCTTCTATTTTCTATCTTTATCTATCTATTATCTTCTATCTATCTATCTTTACTATCTATCTACTATCATCTATTTCTTTAATTTTTCAAACTATCTAATTCTTTTCTATCTATCTAATCTATCTATCATCTATTAACATCTTCCAGTAATATTGACACACCTCAACAACCCAATACTTCTATTTATACATCTTCCGGTAATATTGACAGGCGTCAACAACCCAGTACATCTATCTATACATCTTCCAGTAATATTGACAAACCTCAACAATCCAATGCATCTATCTATACATCTTCCAGGAATATTGACAGACCTCAACAACCCAAAACATTTATCTATACATCATCCAGTAATATTGACATACCTCAACAACACAATACATCTATCTATACATCTTCAATTAACACAGACAGACCTCAACAACCCAATACATCTATCTATACATCTTCCAGTAATAATGACAAACCTCAACAACCCAATTCTTCTATCTATACTTCTTCCAGTAATATTGACAAACCTCAACAACCCAATACTTCTATCTAAACATCTTCCAGTAATGCAGTCAGACCTCAACAAACCAATACATCTATCCATACATCTTCTGGTAATATTGACAAACATCAACAACCCAATACATCTATCCATACATCTTCCAGTAATATTGACAGACCTCAACAACCCAATACTTATAACTATACATCTTCCAGTAATATTGACAAACCTCAACAACCCAATACTTCTATTCATAATTTTCCAGTAATATTGACAAACCTCAACAACCCAATACATCTATCTATACATCTTCCAGTAATATTGACGGACCTCAACAGCCCAATACTTATATCTTTATATCTTCTGGTAATATTGACAAACCTCAACAACCCAATACATATATCTATACATCTTCCAGTAATATTGACAAACCTCAACAACCCAATACTTCTATCTATACATCTTCGGGTAATATTGACAGACCTCAACAACCCAATACTTCTATCTATATATCTTCAATTGATATTGACAAACCTCAATAACCCAATACTTCTATCTATACATTTTCCTGTAATATTGACAAATCTCAACAACACAATACATCTATCTATACATCTTCCAGTAATATTGAAAGACCTCAACAACCCAATACTTCTATCTATACATCTTCCAGTAATATTGACAGACCTCAACAACCCAATACATCTATCTATAGATCTTCCTGTAATATTGACAGACTTAAATAACCCAATACATCTATCTATACATCTTCTGGTAATATTGACAAACCTCAACAACCCAATGCACCTATTCACACATCTTCCAGTAATATTGACAGACATCAACAACCCAATACATCTATCTATACATCTTCTGGTAATATTGACAAACCTCAACAACCCAATACTTTTATCTATACATCTTCCATTAATATTGACAAACCTCAACAACCCAATAAATTTATTGACAAACCTCAACAACCCAATACTTCTATCTATACATCTTCTGGTAATATTGACAAACCTCAACAACCCAATACTTCTATCTATACATCTTCCAGTAATATTGACAAACCTCAACAACCCAATACATCTATCTATACATCTTCCAGTAACACAGACCGACCTCAACAACCCAATACATCTATCTATACATCTTACAGTATATTGACAGACCTCAACAATCCAATACTTCAATCTATACATCTGCCAGTAATATTGACAAACCTCAACAACCCAGCACACCTATCTATACATCTTCCATTAATATTGACAAACCTCAACAACCCAATACATTTATCCATACATCTTCCATTATATATGACAAACCTCAACAACCCACACACACACACATACATACACACACACAACACACACACAACACACACACACAACACACACACCCCACACACACACACACACACACACACACACACGCACGCACGCACGCACGCACGCACGCACGCACGCACGCACGCACACACGCACACACAGATTCTACAACCTAATACGACCCGGGATCGATTCCCGTTCAAGCGGATATTTCCCCCTGGAGTTAACATCAGTAAAGACTCCACTCCTCCCAAAAGTCCTTCGGATGAGACTATAAACCGAGGCCCCGTGTGCGAACACACGCAGATCTTGCGCACACGTTAAATCCTGTTCCACTTTTCATGAGAGTAGGCCATTGTGTGCCGGTGGGAACAGATGACAATTTACAAAACCGCATACACACGGAGACTGGATGTAAAAAAGCACATAAGTGCTTATTCCATTATCCTCGATATAAAAGAATTAAAAAATATCGTCTCCCATGTCTCACTATCAAATCCACAAACAATGGAATCCTAACGTGAAACTCGTGTTGTGGGCTGGTTTTGTTTTTGTTTTTGGCAGGTTTGTTTATTATTTGCTATTACCTCACAGGATTTTGAGATAATAACATGCTTTGTATTGCATTGCATTGTATTGTATTATACTGGCCTTGAGTGGAATGAATGGCTACAGAAAGCAGAGGACTGCGAGGATTGAAGGATGCTGGTTGGAAAATGTTTATCATTGCCTCCATGGTCCAAAGGACTATGGGATAAGTGAGGTGAGGTGCGGTGAGGTGAGGTGAGGTGAGGTATTGTAATGTATTGTATTGTATTGCATCCTGTTAGGGTTTGGTAGATCGATCACAGGATAGCCTAGTGGTTAGACAGGAAGCCAGGATAGCCTAGTGGTTAGAACATTGCGCTCGCAATCTGACGACCATGGTTCGATTCCCGTTCAAGGGGGATGTTTTCCCCTGGAGTTAACATCAGTGCCGACTCCACTCTCCCTAAAAGTCCTTCGGATGAGACTATAAACCGAGGCCCCGTGTGCGAACGCACGTAGAACATCTTGCGCACGCGTTAAATCCTGTTCCGCTTTTCGTAAGAGTAGGCCATTGTGTGCCCCTGGGAACAAATGACAATTTACAAAACCGCATACACACGGAGACTGGATGTAAAAAAGCACATAAGTGCTTATTCCATTATCCTCGATATAAAAGAATTAAAACATATCGTCTCCTATGTCTCACTATCAAATCCACAAACAATGGAATCCTAACGTGAAACTCGTGTTGTGGGCTGGTTTTGTTTTTGTTTTTGGCAGGTTTGTTTATTATTTGCTATTACCTCACAGGATTTTGAGATAATAACATGCTTTGTATTGCATTGCATTGTATTGTATTATACTGGCCTTGAGTGGAATGAATGGCTTCAGAAAGCAGAGGACTGCGAGGATTGAAGGATGCTGGTTGGAAAATGTTTATCAGTGACCCCACGGTCCAAAGGACTATGGGATAAGTGAGGTGAGGTGAGGTGAGGTGAGGTATTGTAATGTATTGTATTGTATTGCATCCTGTTAGGGTTTGGTAGATCGATCACAGGATAGCCTAGTGGTTAGACAGGAAGACAGGATAGCCTAGTGGTTAGAACATTGTGCTCGCAATCTGACGACCAGGGTTCGATTCCCGTTCAAGGGGGATGTTTCCCCCTGGAGTTAACATCAGTGCAGACTCCACTCTCCCCAAAAGTCCTTCGGATGAGACTATAAACCGAGGCCCCGTGTGCGAACGCACGCAGAACATCTTGCGCACATGTTAAATCCTGTTCCGCTTTTCGTAAGAGTAGGCCATTTGTGTGCCGGTGGGAACAGATGACAATTTACAAAACCGTTAATACAATAATTACATACATAATAAAAAATAATAAATATGTATGGAATTTATATAGCGACTGAATCTTGTAAGCAACAACATCAAGGCTCAGATTTTATTTTATCCACTTTTTAGAGCAGTATTTTCTCTCCGTGAAATTGGGCTGCTCATCCTTGGGAGATGCGAGAACGCGTGCGCTACTTAGCGCTGGCTCACCCTTTACCCCTTTTTTTTTTTCTTTCAAGCATTTGCATTTGCTTATTCCCTATAAGAGTGGCTTTTTTTAAGAATTTTTGAGGCACTCTCTTGTGCCGTGGTATTTTTTTACGTGCGCTAAATAATACGTGTAACACACGGACGTGGTTTATGTCTCATCGAAGGACTAGCGGGCAGTACCACCCGATCATGGTCAATGATGGGGGAAAAATTTCCGGCCAAACGGATAAACGACCGCCGCACACTTCAGACCCGGACTTTTCGCTTTATAGACAGGCGCGTTACCTCTAGACCACCGATCCATCTTAATTCACACGGGGGCTGATGTAAAACAGCACATAAGCGCTTATTCCATTATCCTCGATATAAAAGAATAAAACAAACAAACAAACAATCAAACAAGAAAGGCTGTATGACATAAGAAAACACACCATCTTCCGTTTGTGTATTAGGGAAGAACAGCTGCATCCCATAGCGTGCCAATGTTTTTTAAGCAAGTTCACAAGTAGCAAAGTAAATGGTGCAAAACACACAAAACTGAACGGACTCTATTCATCACCTGCTGTTGCCAAAATGGGCACAGCATGTTGGGCCTACTTCCACATGTCAGAGCCGTAATGGACATGTCTGTCATAATATTCTGCACACCGATTGGTTAAGAAGCTGTCACGTGAGCTTCTTGATTGACAGCTTACGTCTTGAGTGGCTCTGCCCATCAGTAGTGAGTGAGGTGTTGGTGAGAGAAGAAGGCTTTGGTGTTGAGGGTGATGCAGTGATGTGTTAGTGAAGGGGGTGGGTGGGGGTTGAGGGGGGGGGGGCAGTCATGAGGTGTGATGTGTGTTCTTATCCCTCAGGTCCACACAACAGCTCACACAGTCACCCACACACAGGGAAGAAGAGAAGAGGGAGGAAGAAGATTTTCAGACATCAGTCATAGAGGTAAGAGAACTTCACAACTTTTCCTCTACATCTAGGTTTTATTTTTCCCCACAGCGGACTTCAGCTCTGGTTCCCACTGTATCCTCCAAAGTTTTTGAAGCACTGACTATAGAGACAGTTGCAACAAGTAAAAAAGGGGCTCCCAGCCAGAGGAGGCCCCGCACTGCTGCTGGGTCACTTTTGACAGTGTTCAGGCCTGGATATTTTGAGTTAACGTATGCAGGACACCACCTACTAATCCCCCCCTCCACCTGACTACAATACTAGCTCAGTTGCAGAGCCAGACTGAGAGAGACGTCCACCTGTGACCACCACTGCTACTACAACGTCCCTCCAGCTACGTTCTCCTAGGAACCTGTGAAGGAAGGCGGCAGGATGGTTAAGACGTTCGCTTGCCAACAAGTAAACCGTGAGGTTCTGGGTTCGATTCCCAACCTCCTCGCCCTTTCTTCCTCCCAGTTTGACCAAAAAAATCGAACTGAATGTCAAAGTCCTTCCGATGAGACTACAAACCGAGGCCCCGTGTGCGAACGCATGCAGAACATCTTGCGCACAAATTAAATCCTGTTCCGCTTTTCGAAAGAGTAGGCCATTGTGTGCCGGTGGGAACAGATGACAAAATTAAAAAAGACAACCCGCATACACACGCATAAATACAAATTAAAAAAAAATTCATCTGAGCGCTTTTGATTTGTTACTTTTCAAGATTTATCGCTATATAAATTCCATACATTATTATTATTATTATTATTATTATTATTATTATTATGAACCTTAAACTCTGAAGGTTTTCACACAAACTCAACCCAGGCACAGAAACGTATGGGGGAAACTGAAACTGGAATCGCCGTGAGAATAGAGTTATCCAAGGACCACCATGTCGAGACGTTTTGTTCTCTTATACTGCATGATGATCAATGATTTTGACATGACACAATAGCATTGCGTGTGCTCTGAGACCGCTTGACTCTACCCCCTCCCTTCATAATACATCCTGGCATCAACCAGGCTAGAGAAACACAGACACCTGCAGTGTTGGTCAGGTAATTTGAGCAAACACTTTCAAAATTGCTTTTGTAAAGTGAACGAAGCTCAACTGTGTGGCCCCAGTCTTCCCAAAACCCCCACAGCAAAATGAATCTGGGTAGAAGCCGACCACAGCCCCCCAAATCTGTGTGACCCTAATGGAATTTGAACCAGCAATTTTTCCAGTCTAGAATCAAAAGCGTTAACCACTGTGCCATGGTGGCTAGTTGTCTCTCTTTCTCTTTATCTCTGGATATAGGCAAAGTATAGGATGGGGGGGGGGGGGGGGGGGGTGGGGGGGGCGAGAGGAATGGAAGTGTGTGTGTGTGAGTATGTTTGTGTGTGTGTGTGTGTGTGTGTGTGAGAGAGAGAGAGAGAGAGAGAGAGAGAGAGAGAGAGAGAGTATGGGTGTGCGTGTATGCGTGTGTGTGTGTGTGTGTGTGTGTGTGTGTAAATAGTCTGCTTACCTTTGACTGAGGTGCTCTATCCATGGTAGTCAACCACAAAAAAATGGTCAGAAACATTTACTGGGAATGCTATAGTTAATATCAGAGAGAGAGAGAGAGAGAGAGAGAGAGAGAGAGAGAGAGAGAGGGAGAGAGAGAGAGAGAGAGAGAGAGAGAGAGAGAGAGAGTTCTCTATCTCGTTTTATATCAGTCTCTTTTCTACTTCCATACACATTATACCAAACTACATCCCTAAAACACAACGCTACGTCAGATCAGAAAAATGATTAACTCAACGATAAGAACAATGGCCACGTCGGCATATCTGCCAAGGGAAACAATTGAAGTCAGTGACAATGGCCCAGGTTGAGTGGTGTCCCATGGGGATTATCTTTAACATAGCTGTAGATGGTGTGCGGGGTTGATCAAAGACGTGCAGACATTTCCTCATGGGGATGCCCTGGGTCTGTCAGTATAAATAGCATCCCCACCTTCTGGAAATTCTGTGCTGGATAGTCCCTCTTTTCTATCCCTCTCTTTGTTTCTGTCGTGTTTCTTTTCCCTCTGCCACCTCCTTTCTGGGTTTATTTTCTACATCCTTGGTCCATTCTCCTGCCTTTTCTTCCAGAAAGTACTTAGAGTGTGACAATTCTCTCCCTCGCCAAAGTTTCACAATTTCAAGATTTTATTTCGTGAAAAGTCAGATGCAGTGGGCATGACTTACCAGGCGCATAAGGGCAGTGCAACGCATTTCGGCTCATATGACAGATAACAATAGTTGCTTGTCAGAGTGTGTAACAAAGAAGAATTCACTACGCTTGTCAGTGCATCTATGGCAACACTTTCAGGGCAAAAGAACTCTACCATGATAATTACTCCATGCTATGTAATAATGTATGGAATTTATATAGCGCTGAATCTTGTAAAGCAATAAATCAAAGCACTCAGATGACTTTTCTTTTCTTCTTTAATATCGAGGACAATGGAATAAGCACTCAGGTGCTTTTTTTACATCCAGTCCCCGTGTGTATGCGGTTTTGTAAATTTTGTCATCTGTTCCCACCGGCACACAATGGCCTACTTTTTCGAAAAGCGGAACAGGATTTAACGTGTGCGCAAGATGTTCTGCATGCGTTCGCACACGGGGCCTCGGTTTGTAGTCTCATCCGAAGGTCTTTGATATTCAGTTTGATTTTTTTTGTCAAACTGAGAAGAAAGGGCGAGGCTGGGAATCGAACCCAGAACCTCACGGTTTACTTGTTGGCAGGCAAACGTCTTAACCATCCTGCCACCTTCCTTCCTATGTCTGATAGAATGTTACCGTTCGACTTGTTCTCAGGAAAAAACTACACTGTTCTTACCCTGCAGTCACCCCACTGCTGTGGTGTTCAAGATGCTGAACAGCTAAGGAATGGCCGAGGAATGCTGTTAGACTGCTGGAAGCGAAAACAAAGCAGACTGCTGAATGACAGAAAGAGTCTCTGGGGCACCATCATCAGGCCTGGAGGTGAAATACTCGCACCCTGACCCTCTGAGGGAAGGGAGAAAGTCAATTGGCAGCACCTTTCAGAGATATAATAGTTAACCCGTTTTCGCCCCAGCAGTGCCAACAATGACTGCTGTCAGTCTCAAAGCATGGACAATGTGTGTGTGTGATCAGAAACAGGAAAGGTGATGTTCTATCAACAAGACGTGATCGATATGGTGCTAGTGCATTCCCCTTACAACCTCCAATCCCCCCCCCCCCCCCCCACTTCCCTCGTTGCAGAACTGAATTGGTTCTGTACCAAAAAAAGTGACTACGAAAATAACGCAACTTCACTGTGCAAAAGAAAAGGTTTGTTTACTCTCTCTCTCTCTCTCTCTTCTCTCTCTCTCTCTCTCTTTCTCTCTCTCTTCTCTCTCTCTCTCTCTTTGTTATGACTGTTGTTGTTTTTGATGGGTTTTTGTACAAGAGGTTGGTGGGTTTCTTTATGAATTAAGAGAGAGAGAGAGAAAGAGAGAGAGAGAGAGAGAGAGAGAGAGAGAGAGAGAGAGAGAGGAAAAGAAGAGAGAGAGAGAGTATACAATAAGTTACTTCCTTGAGAGAGAGACAGAGACAGAGAGACAGACAGACATACAGAGACAGAAGCAAGCAGACAGAATTAAGCAGACACAGAAAACATATTGCTATAACCTCAAGTCCTTTCTGCCAGCAGTCCACACAGACACCCCAAGTCAGCATTGATGGCTGTTAGTGTTCACACTGCTTCAGGAGCAATGAACGACCGGAGATGCAGACAGAAACGGGTAGGGGTAGGGGTGGAGTAGGGGATAGAAAGTGTTCAGGAACAGAAGAACCCCCCCACCCCCCCAGAGAGCCATTCATCCTCCAGGTGAGGTCATCACACTACTTACTGCCTGGAGGACTGGCCACACAAGAGACAGAAACAGTTAACCTATTAACGCCCAGAAGACAGAAACACTTAACCTGTTCCTGCCCAGCATACAGAAACACTTAACCCAATGACACACAGAAGATAGAGATAGTCAAGCCTTTGGTAGAAGACAGAAAGAACAAACCCATTGATGCCTAAAAGACAGAAACAGCTACAGAAAGACTGAGTCTATTGATGCCCAGGAGAAAACATATATGTTAACCCACTGATGCTTAGGAGATAGACACAATTAATCAGGTGATGTCAAAAAGATAGAAATGGTTAAGCCATTAACAGGACACAGAAGCAATAAACCATGGATGCCCACAAGACAAAAATAGTTCAACCATTTGATGCCCAGAAGAAAGCAACCTTTAACTCATTTACTCCCCCCCCAAAAACCACCACAAAGCAATTAATTGATGCTGTGTTCTGGGCATCCATGAGTTAATCCACAGTTAACCCATTCACACAAACACCCCCCCTCCCACATACACAGAATGCTACTGATGCACAGGGTATATTTGGAGGCTTCTTCCATTCCTGAACTCTTTCTCTGAATGCTCCTCCTATTGTTGGACTGTATCAAGCTTCACTGTGTTAAAGAGATCTTCACGCAGCCTGGTAGTTTACCTACTCGTGTTTCTCACTTCTGCATTATAAGTATGATCTTTGTTGAGGAGTTTGCATGTCATACCCATGACCTGTATCGTCTTTTCTAGCTCTGCTGTTCATGCTCATAACTCACAGGCTTCATTTATAGGACTAGTGAGATAACCACAGTGCACATCAGTCTGATAGTTGAGCTACGTGTCATGTTTGTCACTTCATTACCATCTTCATCTCTGTCAGTGCTGTTTACAGTCTGTGCAGTCCTGGACAGTATTTCAGGTTTCCATCCTCAGCCTTTTATAACTGCTCCACTCCTCACCTCTTGCTGTTGTAATAAAAAAAGAAACACTCCTCTGCTTGCAGGACCTGCTGTCAAACCTTCTGGGGATGCCTGTCATATTCTGCACACCGTTTAGTTGAAAAACAGCATGTGAGCGCCTTGGATGATGTTTAGTGCCTTGAATGGATCTGTTCATTAGAGTGTGTGATGTATTGGTGAAAGGGGGCAGGGTGTGTTGAGGGAGAGGCAGTGATGTAGCGTGATGGGTGAAGTCCTTACCCCTCAGGTCCACACCACAACTTACACAGTCACCCCACATACAGGGAAAAGGGAAGTAGGGAAAGTTATAGAATGAGTTTAGTTGGATAGCTTGCAAACTTTTTCCAGTATCTTATTTATCCTTACTGCCTTCTTAAAAGTTTTAAGCACAGACTGTAGGGAGACAACATAATCTCCCTCCCTCCCTCCCTCTCTCTCTCTCTCTCTCTCTCTCTCTCTCTCTCACTCTCTCCTCATCTCTCTCTCTCTCCTCTCTCTCTCTCTCCACGTTCATTTCCCTTTGTGTTTTAGGTTGAGTCTGTCTCTCTCTGCTGAAAGCAGTCATCGTGATCACCCACGATTTTCATCTTTCCTTTCTTCTCCCACCCCATGCTTTCCACTAGTCAGTCTGGACTTTCTCAGAACTACAGTATTGATCTGATAGTGGTCAGAGTTTGTGGCAGTGGGGGCACTTTGCTGCTCCGACCTGTGATTCTATGTGGTAGTCATTGTTTCACACCCCAGTATTATGGGGGTATCCTTGCTGTCTACCCTCTGACTCTTCAAAGTCAAAGTCGAAATTTTATTTCCAGATGGTACATTGAATAAGCAATGTATTTGCTTTCTTCATCAAGCCATCTATCTAAGAACAAATTTCTTAATGATTATATTGAAATCTTCAATCTTCTTCACCTGTGTGCGTGCGTGCGTGTGTATGTGTGTGTAATTATATATATATGTGTGTGTGTTCATCACAAGGATTCAAGGAAGGATTCAAGATGGCGGAAATAGCTAGCAGCTAAACATAAGGCCTGCTAAGTTATTTGCAAGTCCTCAGGCAAAATGACCAGGTCAACCCGATCAAAGAGCACAGGCAGTTGTTTTTCGACTACGCCCAAAATAGCAACTGTGATTAGCAAAAAATCAGAATGCAATCCGGTCAGTTCAGCAACAACAACCAGCCGATCGACCAGTGGGCAAGACAGCGCCATGACGGTCAACGCTACTGGTGCTGCACAAGCCACTGGCCCTGCTACAGCTCCATCCTCTACTGACCCTGTAAGTGTTGTGATGGATCTTAAAACCATTGTTGCTGAACTTTGTGATCGCATTTTGTTAAAGCAAGCTGATAGCTGATCTCAGATATAGATCTAAGTCAGTTACTATAACTGATGCAGAGTCACAGACAGACAATGCATCAGTCCCAAAGCCTACTTTTGCTGAAGTAACAAAATCCACACCAGCTAGTCAGGCAAGTTGTCCATCTGCTTTAACAAATAAAGTTGTGCCAAGATCAAGTGGCCTAGCTTGGTATAAAGGCTGCAAAAGAATCGAAAAGCAAGAAAATAGAACCAAGTTATGACAGTGACGTGAAAAATACACATGACGTCAACAAAAGCCAACCAGAGCACAGATTGCAGATCTAGACTTGACAAACTTAGAGATCTACCTTATGTAGCTATTCTGCATGACTCCATCATGAACAAGGTTTATGACAAAAGACTGGGAAGATCCTATGGTTTCGATGCTAGATCTCATCAAACTTCAAAATAGAAATTATTGGTCCTGTCTTAGAAAGAACACATTTCCACTGCAGACAGGCCATTGGACGCTGTGGTGGTTCACTGTGGAGTCAATGATTTAAAGAAGACAGAGGCAGCAGATGCTAGCCAACTGTTCATAAAAGACATAAAAAGCTTTGCCACAAAACAATCCCTCATTAAGATCATAGTGAGCAAAGTGGCACCCTTGAAAGACCCTGCATTAACATCAAAAGAGAACTGTTCAATGCACTGACATTATCTGATCTGTATGATACTGCCAATATTTCTTTTGTCAGCCACTCTAACTTGGACACTAGCTCAGATCTCTGCGAGATGGGCCTGCATCCTACACAGAGAGGGGCCAGCACTTTGGCAAGGAACCTTGGAGGCATGTGAGGGGTCTTTTCTGGAAACTCCAAGAAGACCAGACGTCCCCACCACATCTACCGAGTTCTACCCAATGCCACAACTTCCTCGCTTCGCGTGGTGACCATATGAGATCCTGGCAGAAAACAGATACAGTTGTCTTGGTGACTGGTTTTAAACGAATACCATAAGAATATTATTTGCAATAAACTTAGCATTTTGGCTATGACAGTTAGTCTGTATGTTTTAATCTCATTACCGCCATTTGTCAACTCTAATAGAGTAGTAGATCTATTTAAAACTTCTACTTAAGACTATCAACAGAGATTTGGTATCACCTGTACTGATATCAATAAGCATTTTTTTCCTTTAAGAATAGTTCCCTTTTTAAAAAAAATAGTTGGGTTTTCTTTTTGTTGTTGTAGTTGGTTTTCTTGAGTGTATTTGTCTTTTTTTTTTCTAAAAAACATTGTACTTACTGCTGTGGGAACAGTAGCTTTCATTGTTAGTTATGTGCAGAACACATCTTGTAAAACTCATGCAATGGAACTGTAGATCTATCAATACAAATCATGCATATCTCCTTCAACATCTTGCATCAGAGAAGTATAAAATACTTATTTTTCAGTCCCTCAATGTAAATGTCACCAACTTACCAAGCTGCTACCTTTACTACCCTCCCATTTTTTAAAAGGCTGGCATTGATGGAAAATCAAAACAGCGATTTATGTGCATGAAACTGTAGAGTATAGTGTATGTCCTACTCCTGTTCCAGACAATACGCCAAACATTCACTCATGTGCAGCCGTGTAAAATTAAGTAATGATCAGATAGTTAATATTGTTTCTGTCTACCTGCCAAAAGGTCTCATGAAGATAATCAGACTGGGTGAGATCTATACAAATATCAAAGAAAATGGATAATAGCTGGTGATTTTAATGCTCATTCTCCTTTCTGGGATAAAAGATAATGTCTCAATTATTACGAGTTAAGAGATTGTTAGAGAACATTGTTGATTCTCATTATACCTCCTTAATGACGGAAGCGTTACTAGGATTCCAGTATATTCAACTCAAAGAGCTACTGCCATAGATCTCTCCCTTATTTCTCCTATTCTATGCTCCGCTGCACTGTGCAGTGGAAAACTTACAGTGACTCGCTAGGAAGTGACTCATTTACCAATTATCATAACACTGTATGGAAGGTCAGCAGCATATGAAAGTGTCAAAGATAAGATTCCAAAATATAGTTACAATAAAGCAAACTGGGACCTGTTTCAATCTTTTCTAAAAGTTTATGACACTAGCTGTATAGAATGTGATGACATAGACATGTTTTATGATAGATTTTACTAAACAGTTTTACAAGCCGCAGACTGTTCTATTCCAGATGTTCATCTATAAAATCTGATAAACATGCAGGGAACCTATGGTGGAATGAAGCATGTGAAAATGCTGTTGAATAAGAAAAAAAAGCATTCAAAACTTATATACGAAATAAATCACGAGCTAATCTCACATTTTACTAAAATTAGCAAATAAACGTTGTGACAAAGTTATTGAGCAAGTAAAACGGAGTTCTGGTCTAACTTTTGTAAAATGAAATTTGTACTCATAAGGATATGCAAAAAGTATGGAAAAAATTTAAGAAATGAAACACGGTATAAATCAGCCTCTTGTGTCAAATTGCAGTTAAGATAAAGAGTTCCCCTCTGATTCAGACAGGCTGAAGCTTTCATTGATATGTTTGCTAATACAATGAGTGATACATGTCTTTCACAGTCAGAAGTTACCTTCAGAAAGGAAGAAACAAAAAAAGATATTTATAAAGATCCATTACCAGATTATACATATTCATAAACACACCAATAACTTTACGAGAAGTTATGGATGTTATTCAATCTCTTAATAATAGGAAAACATCAGTAGGAATAGATGCTATTTCAAATCAAATGCTGAAACATTTACCAGAAAACTGGGTTCTTTTACTACACCAATTATTTCAGCAGTGCTGGGTAGAATGTAAAATACCTCTGATTTGGAAGCAGTCTATTATTATTCCCATAATAAAACAGAGGAAAATTGAAAAGTGATGCAAAAGCTATAGACCTGTTGCACTTACATCACACACTGGAAAACTTATGGAAAAAGTTATTTTAAATAGATTAGTGTATTATTGTGAGAAAAATAAAAATTGTCCCAGTTAATCAAGCAGGATTTCGAAAAGGGAGATCAACCATAGACCATTTAGTCAAGCTGACTACCCAAATAAAACATCAGTTTGCACGAAGACAAAATATTCTTGCCACATTCTTTGACATAAACAAAGCTTATGACCAAGTTTGGCATGCTAGATTGTTATATAAATTAAAATGTATTGGATTGTCAGGTTTCATCTATTCTTATTTTAGAAATTTTCTCACAGAGAAGCATTCAGGCAAAGGTTGGAAATACTTACTCCACACTTAGATTTCCACAAATGGGCATACCTCAGGGCTCTGTGATTGCACCCTATTTATTTAATATTTTACTTCATGATATCCCTGAATATGTGTCTGATAATGTTGTTCTTGTCCAATATGCTGATGACCTTTGTATGTGGAAAAGGGTAACAATGAAAAAGGTAACACCTAAAAGGCATTTGAATTATGTTAGAAAGTTATATCAGCTTGAGTTGGATAACATTTGTAAGTATATGGTGGAAAATGGGTTAAGTCTTTCTACAGAAAAGACACAGGTTGTGCTTTTTAACAATGGTGCTGATCCTCCTAAACTTCCTGTTTTCAAAATTGGTGAACAAGTTCTGGATTATAAGCTATGGTAAAATTTCTTGGTATTATACTTACTTCGAAATTAACATGGCATTGTCACATTTAATATGCGTTGAACAAGGCAAGAAGAAGTCTGAATGTATTAAAGGCAATTAGTAGGCAAATATGGGCACAAGATTCATTAGTACTAAGCATTTATCATTATCATTTGTTCGTTCTAAACTAACATATGGTCAAGAATTATTCTTTAGTGCCCCCAAATATCTAATGAACAGAATTCAAAGCTTAGATTGTAAAGCTTTCCGGATTGCTTTGGGAGTTCCGTTTCATGCATCTTCTTTAGGAACGTATAGAGAAATAGGAGTACTACCTCTAGAGGATTATCGTAACTTAGCCGTTTCAAAGTATGTTTTAAGAAGTTCGACAGTTGAAAACAATATTGCATCGGAAATTTCAATTAGATCCGACTTAGAATTTCCAATAGAGCTAAAAATTATCTCTTCTCTTGTCACTATTAGTACTTACACTTCCGATATCTTCAAAGAGTCAAGTATCAATCCTAAAGACTGGCAAAAATCCACTCCTCTTTTAACTACACTTGTCCAAAATGGGAACTTCAGAAAGCAGATTTTGATATCTACCATTCTACTTTTTAAAAGAAAGGAAATGGGCTTATTCTTGGATCTTATATAAAAGTGCACCTAGAAGATACATATCCTTCACATCTTAAGATATACACTGACGGATCCCTTCTTAAAAAACAAGGAAGCAGGGGCAGCATTCATCATTCCAGCTTTAAAGATTGAAAAATCCTATCACATCGGCAAAAATCATTCCATCTTTACTGCTGAACTTACTGCTTTTGATGGCTTTGTACTTTCTGCTTGATGTCCCCAATACTGTTTTGCAGATATTGTTCTGTGTTGATTCTAAATCTGCATTACAGTCTCTCAGTAACTCGTCTTCGACCGTTAGGCAGAATCTTATTACTGAAATTAATTTGTTGGTACATTTTTTAATTCTGAGGGGTTCGAATGTTACTTTCTGCTGGATTCCATCTCATTGTGGTATTACATTTTAATGAAATGGTTGACAAAGCTGCCAAAAAGGCAGCAAAACAGATAGCTATTCAACTGTTTTAGATATTCCTCTTTCTCTTCATGAAGGTTATGCTTTGCTTCAAAATGTTTGCTGGAAACATGTGAAAAAGAAACAGGAAGAGGCTGGTTATCCCCAGCATACTTGTTCAGTTCTGGATATTGAGAACATTCTTTGCACTCAGTACGGTTTTCGAAAATCCTGTACTAGAAAAATTGTTTCTCTAATCTACAGATTGAAATTAAATGCCTTTCGAGACAAAATTTGCCAAAAATATACAATGTATATGCGGTGACAAATTTTCTAATGTTCATGTTCTGTATCAATGTCAAGGATTTTAAAAACGTTTTTACCATCATTTCAAGATAAGTCTCTGCAGGAAGTTTTAAACAATCCCAGTGTTATTATGTGAGATAGCCTTGTCTCTGTTGCAATCCCAGTATTCTCTTTTTTGTAAAGTATGGTCGTGGGAATCTACATTTTGCTTGTTTCACAGCTGCCGTTACAAGTAGTTCAAAATTGTTTGTTTTCAAACATTTAGAGTATTTTTCAATTGTTGTGGGTTTTTGTTAATTTTTGTAGTTCTATGCCATGTTTTTTGCAACATGCTATTTATATAGATTGGAATAATCTTTTAATGTGCATTCATACCAACACATATCTATTCTATTTAAAGCCCTCATCTCATTATGTTCCCCCCCCCCCCCCCCCAATCCCACCTGCCTCCATCGTCTAATATCACTTTAAGTGACAGACGTAAAACTGAAGACACACACACACAACACACACACACAACACAACAACACTACAACACCCACACACACACACACACACACACACACACACACTCATAAACTAGCAAGCCAGTCCTCGCCTATTGCACAGCAGTATGAACGCAAGCAGAAACGACTGGTTCACAAAGTCATGACTGTGTTTACCATGTTCTCGTCTTTTCCCATACGAGTCAAGTCAAATCAAGTCAAATCAAGTCAAGTCAAGTCAGTCAAAAGCACTTAAATTATCCCATGAAGGGCAGTTACAATAAAAGTTTTTTAAAAAGTCCAGTTCAAACTCCAGTCACTCTTTAGAACAGCATCCTCTGTTTAGCGGTGCAGGGTCTGTCCTGTCCTGTCCTGTCCTGTCCTGTCATGTCCTGTCCTGTCCTGTCCTGTTCCTGTCCTGTCCTGTTCTGTTCTGTCCTGTCCTGTCCTGTCCTGTCCTGTCCTGTTCTGTTCCTGTCCTGTCTTCCTGTTCTGTCCTTTGTCCTGTCCTGTCTGTCCTGTCCTGTTCTGTCCTGTCTGTCCTGTTCTGTCCTGTCCTGTTCTGTTCTGTCCTGTCCTGTCCTGTCCTGTACTGTCCTGTTCTATTCTGCCCTGTCCTGTCCTGTTCTGTTTGGTCCTGGTCTGTCCTGTCCTGTTCTGTTCTGTCCTGTCCTGTCCTGTCCTGTCCTGTTCTGTCCTGTCCTGTCCTGTTCTGTTTGGTCCTGGTCTGTCCTGGTCTGTCCTGTTCTGACCTGTCCTGACCTGTCCTGTCCTGTCCTGTCCTGTCCTGTTCTGTCCTGTCCTGTCCTGTTCTGTTTGGTCCTGGTCTGTCCTGTCCTGTCCTGTCCTGTCCTGTCCTGTTGTACCCTGTCCTGTTGTGTCCTGACCTGTCCATTCCTGTCCTGTCCATTCCTGTCCTGTCCATTCCTGTCCTGTCCTGTCTTGTCCAGTCCTGTCCTGACCTTTCCTCTCCTCTCCTGTATTGTTCTGTTCTAGCATAAAGGACACAATCTCCCCAAAAGCAGCTAGCTGAACTGAGACCTGCGGGGTTTGCCCCGGCAGATTATCACTTCAGGTTTTGTAGGTTCAATCTGGCATCATCATCATCGTCATCGTCGTCGTCGTCGTCATCGTCATCATCATCATCATCATCATCATCATCATCATCATCATCATCATCATCACCGCGCGCGGGAGACGGGATAACCAGGTATTTAGACCATTGCGATTGCAATCTGACGACCAGGGTTCGAATCCCGTTCAAGGGGATATTTTCCCCTGGAGTTAACATCAGTGCAGGCTCCACTCTCTCCGAAAGTCCTTCGGATGAGACTATAAACCGAGACCCCGTGTGCAAACGCACGCAAAACATCTTGCGCACAAGTTAAATCCTGTTCCGCTTTTAGAAAGAGTAGGCCATTGTGTGCCGGTGGGAACAGAGGACAATATTTACAAAACCGCATACAAACGGTGACTGAATGTAAAAAAAACCCACATGAGTGTTTGTTCCATTATCCTCGTTATCAAAGAATAAATAAATCAATAAGTGAAATAAAAATACAACAAACATACTCCCTCCCCTCCCACCACACACACATTCCTCCTACCTACGCATAACTCCCACCTTGCAACCACCCACCACCACCACCACCACCACCACCACCACCACCACCACCACCACAGCTCAGTGGTCAGGGTGTGGGATTTGTGTGGCCTGAAGTGTTCTTAGGTGCGAGGAGTTTGAGCCATGGTGAATTAATAATAGTAATAATAATAATAATAATAATAATAAATAATGATAAAATAATAATAATAATAACAACTTGGCCCAGGCCAAAAGCTGTCTCAGTTATTATTGATGTCAGCTAATTGCCAAGGCCTACATTAAAACGTTGTTATGTTGTAAAATGTTGCGTTGAGATTGCCTTCAGCCATGACAAGCTCTTAACATAACAACCCGCACTCTCCTTTGTTAAAGGAGAAAAATAATCCTCTGAAGTCGGAGTACGGCTGCCTATATGACGAGGTGCTTGAAAAAGAGTCATACACGCAAACTTCTCATCCAGTGTGCGCTTCCTATCTCACACACAGCGATTCCCAGGTGGGATGATGAGAGAGTCAGAGTGTGGCATGTTCTGGGTGACCCCCAGGGTGTAAAGCTGGGGAACGCATAACAACAACAACAACAACAACAACAACATAATAACAACAACAATAATGTATGGAATTTATATAGCGCTGAATCTTGTAAAGCAACAAATCAAAGCGCTCAGGTGAGATTGTTGTTGTTGTTTGTTCTGTATCGGACAGTGGGCTACCATTTCATCAGTCACCTCGGCTTAAAGTCTCACGCGAAGGACTGTCAGTGGAGTGGAGTCGGCACTGATGTTAACTCCAGGGAGGGAAAATTTCTTTGAACGGGTGTTCTGATGGTGGCTGGAATCCAGGCTTCACTTTGTGAAATTCCGGCTGCTCTTCCTTAGGAAACACACACCACAAGAGCAGAAAAAATGAAAAGTAAATGTTTTACTGTCTGCATGTGGATCGGTGGTCTAGAGGTAACGCGCCTGTCTAGAATGCAAAAAGTCCGGGTCGGGTGTGTGCGGTGGTTCGTATCCCGTTTGGGCCCGAAATTTTCCCCCATCCTTTAGACCATGAGTGGTGGTCTGGGCGCTAGCCTTTCGGATGAGAGGATAAACCGAGGTCCCGTGTGTTACACAACATTTTCAGCGCACGTAAAAGAACCCACGGCAAAAAGAGAGTTGTCCCTGGCAAAATTCTTAGAAAAAAGCCACTCTGATAGGGAAACAAATACAGTTGCAGAAAAAAAGGGTGGCACTGCTCTTGTGGCGTCGACGCGCTCTCCCCGGGGAGAGCAGCCCGAATTTCACGCAGAGAAATCTCGTGACTTAAAGGGGTATAAAAAAATGTATAGTTGACGTTCTTTGTGACAGTGATCTTCTCTGCAGAATGTTTGTTGTCAGACAACTCTTTGGGTTGTTATTGTGTGTGCTGAACGTGTGATTACAAACGGGACCACTTTTTCAATCCTCTCATCAGACAGACTAGCAGTCAGACCACCATGTAAGGCTTAGAGTATGGGGGGAAAGTTTGGGTTAAATTGGGAACATGCACCATTACTGCCCAGTTTCTTGACGGGTACGTTACCTTTTAGACCCCCAGTCCACCCTGGGTGAGCTGTGTCTTGTAGAGGATCTTCACCCGGAGTTCACAAAAGCTCTAACTTTATCCTCAAGCCAGTCCGTTTATTCGGGTCACACACCAATGTCCGAAGACTGACCGTCACATATCTTGCCCACAGTGTAGAAATCCATTCATCTTTTGTAGAACAGTGGGCTACTTTATTTGTGTGTGGGTTTTTTTTGAGGGGGAGGGGTTTGGCAATTTATTTTAGTATTAATTTTTTTTCTATGGATAATGGATTAAGCATTGATGTGCTTTTAAAATACAGTTCTAATTTCCATTATTTTGGGTTTTGTTAATGTTGCTATCTGTTCCCTCTGGCACAAATGGCCTTACACTTAAAAAAAAGATGAGGAATGAAGCAAGATGTGCTGCGAGCATTAGCACACGAGACCTCGGCTTCTAGTTTCATACAAAAGGACTTTCAGGGGAGTGGAGTCGGCACTGATGTTAACTCCAGGGGGAAAATTCCCTTGAACGGGTGTCTTGATAGTGGCTGGAACCCAAGCTGTCAGATCGCAAACACAACGCTCTAACCACCCGGCTATGGAACTGAACACACACACACAAATACATACACACACATACACACACACACACGAACACACACACACACGAACACACACACACACAACACACACACACACACACACACACACACACACACACACACACACACACACACACACACACACACACACACACACACACACACACACACGGACGAACACACACACACACACACACACATACACACACATACACAAACACACACCCATACACAAACACACACACACAAACACACACGCACACACAAACACACACACACACACACGCACACACACACACGCACCCCCCACACACACGCGAACACACACACACACACACACACACACACACAACACACACACACACACACACACACACACACACACACACACACACACCTACACACACACTCACTCTCGAACACACACACACACACACGAACACACACACACACACACACACACACACCACACACACACACACACACACACACACACACACCACACACACACACACACACACACACACACACACACACACACGACCCCCCCCCCCCCCTACCCCCTCCACATAAAACAAAGTGATTGATCAAGAGACAGCGGACACACTAGTGTAAAAAACACCCCAAAAGCAAACTTTTATTCCTCGTTCTCAGCAAACTACTTTCACCGGAGCAAAAAAACAACTTAAAGGGATAAAACACCACGCCTCTACTTCACATGGTCCACACGTGGCGCAAAGTGAATGTGAATCCCCACGGCAGTAGAAATCAGCAGACTAAAGTTAGGGATTTTCACGTCCTTGCCAGTCCACAGAGGGCAGATGTCTCAGAAACCTAGTTCTCTCTGGATATGCAGAAGATGAAACCTGCACGCGAAGATCTCCTCGCTCTTTGTCAGCCGTTTGCCGCGTGCAGAAAACACCAGCGCACACGCGTTTAAGGCTGAAGAGCGATGCATCAACCCCCGTGCATGCTTCGCTAGATAAGAGTGTATAGTAAGCGCTTTAAAAATGGTTTACCCCAGGAGCTGAGCGTCCGTGGGAAATCTAGAAACAAACGTGCATGTCTGATAGATAATGGTTGTGAACGTTTTAAATGGTTTTACTGAGCCGAGGAATGGAGGGAACTGGTTGTTGAGTCTTTGAGGGTGCCCCCACGGTCGTCAGACTACGGGACAGATAGATAGAGAGACTGAGCCGAGCGTCCATGGCAGTTCCAAACACAAAATAAATGTGCCCTCCAGTGGGTGACGCACTCAGTCTGGCTCCGAGATGAACTAATGCTGTCTTTAGTAGGGGACCTAGTAGACGGTGTCCTAAGTATGTTAGCTCAGAACAAGCACCACCGAACACCACCAAAGTGACCCAGCAACAGTGCAGGGCCTTTCTGGCTGATGAGCCCATGGCGGCCTGAAATTGATGGGCGGTCTGTGGACTTCTGACTCTGAGGATGCACCATCACGAATCTGGGTATGGTAATGATAGAGCAGGTGCCAGAGCAGGTGATGATATACTAAAAGGTAAAGGTGTCCCATAACCTATAAGGTCGTAGGGGAGCGAGGCGTCAGAGACCTCACTTCTCTAGGGCCAGCATATTGAGGGCGGTGCCCATCTCCTCTCCCTCGCTGCTTTACCTTCCCTGACCCTAAAGAGGGCAGGTACCCATTTACAGCTGGATGAACTGGGGGAACTGTACTGAAGCCAAGGCGCGCAAACGGTCACCCATCCAAGTGGTAACCACGCTCGACGCTGCTTAACTTGGCTGGGGGAAAGCGAGTGCTCCGACCACTGAGCTATCCCGTCGATGATAGACTAAGTGGTCCCAAATGATTTCAATCATTTCACTATCATTCTGTCTACCTTGAGTGGAAATGTAAAAGCCACTCTGTAGTATCATTTGTCCTTTGAACATCATGTCTCCTATGATATTTTCTGTTAGAACCACTGTTTTGAAATATATAGAACTTAGTTACAGTATAAGTATAACTAACTAGCAAGTACTTCTTATTCTTTCGTGTTCCCTAGCCAGTTGTATAGTCATTTTGGGGTAGAATGGGCAGTGCCTGGTCTTCTCCTGTGCTTGTCACTCTGCAAGAGGTCTACCTGCTGACCTCAGCCGACACGTTCCGACTTCAGGAGAGCTCATTCACAGGTTCCTAGGATAATGTTTCTTACTTGCTCTTAAAAAAGGGGGGGGGGGGAGGATTGGAGAATGGGCTAAGTAGGCACAAAATAAGCAAGAGAAAGAAGGGATAGCACAAGAGAGTGTGCAGTGATAGGTAAAGGAAGAGACAGAAGCAAAGGGAGTGACAGAAAAAGGGAAAATCTCTAGCGCAGAATTTCCAGAAAAGTTGGGATGCTGTTGATACTGACAGAGCCTCAGCATCCCGACAGGGGTAACCGGAGGGGACAACAACGAATAACAACAACAGCAACAACAGCAGCAGCAACAGGAGCAGCAGCAGCAGCAGCAGCAACAACAACAACAACACAAGATTCAAGATTCAAGATTTAATTCCTTTCACCCCATTTGGGGTATAGAGGATTACAAACAAATTGAACAGGAGAATAAACCTAACAGCAATACACCCCAAAATAACAGGAATACTAACAGGAACTGAAAAGCAAGAGTTCATCGCAAAAATGATAAGCAAACAGTATTAAAGACTCAATACTAGTTTTTACAAGTATACACGTATTTTAAAAGGCATAATTTACACGTGTGAAAGACAATCACAATTTCAAGAAATGCCTGCAAATCTTATGAATTTTGAGAGCGACAGGAGATTTTTTCGAGATTTGCATTTCATTAGCCTACAAAAATTATAACTGGACATGGGTTGAAGAAAATGTCGGGGAATAAAATATTGTCGTAAATATTTGAAGTGGGGACATTCCATGATAACATGAAATTCAACCCCTATAACAGACATGTTGCATTTTGAACATACTCTTTCTTCCCTTGGTATATTATGGAAACGTCCAACCTCAATAGGAAGCTTGTGACAGCTACAACGAAACTTCATAAGAGCGTAAACATATACATCTGGTAGACAATATATATATTTTTCCATACCAAAATCGATCTTATAGTTTTATAATAAAGGCATCAACTATTATTCCACAGCTCAGTTCTCCATTCATTAACAAAATTTTCTATTAAGAAGGATTTGATATGTGAACATGTAGAATGAATACTTGAACAAAACTGTCTCTCCCACAAACAGTTAAATCCGCTTTGTACTGAAATATTTTGTATCTTATTTAGCCATGATGATTGAATCAAAGATTTGTCATGTAAATCTTTCATCATCTGATAAACATTTGACGACAGCTTTTCAGACTGGATATCAAGCAGCTGCATCCATAAGCGAACCAATGGAACAGAGACCAAAATAGACAAAGGATATCTGCACGTTTCTCCATATACTAGCGAAGTTGATGTTGTACGCTTTAAACGAGAAATATACTTTAAAAATCCGAACTGAAACTTATCAATTATTGTTAGGTTTTCATATCCCCAAATTTCACATCCATACATCAAAACGGGTACAACAATTTTATCGAATAAATCAGGTGTCACATGTATAGGTAGTTCTTTTTGCCCTGCAGTCCTTATCAAACTAAACATAACTTCAGTAGCTTTATCATAAGCATTTTTCTTGCATTTTGCAAAACTACCACTCTTACTGAAGTCAATTTCTAAATATTTAAAACTATTAACAACTTCTAACGCTTTCCCACCAAAAGTAAACATGTTTCGAGATCTGTTGTGGCCGAAAACCATGATTTTTGTTTTCACTGGAATCACAACAAGTTTCCACTGAGAACAGTAAGCATATAAATTGTCTAAAGCATCTTGTAACCTCTTCTTTGTATTAGAGAATAAAAGAGTATCATCAGCATATAGCACATTTAAAAGCTTGACATACCTGGTTAACATTGTTCCATTCGATGAAAGTTGAATGTTCAATGACAAACAATTTCTATCTGTCAAATATTGTTCCAAATCATTCAGAAACATAGAAAACAAATCAGGACAAAGACTATCCCCTTGACGAACACCAATAAAACATTTGAAATAATCTGAACAGGTTCCATCATTAACAAAAACACAAGATTTTACATTTTCATACATGTTCATGATGACTTTCAGTATTTTTCCGTTTACATTTTGTTTTGCCAGTTTATATCATAAGGTACTACGTCATACAGAATCAAAAGCCTTCTGATAATCAACGAAAGCACAGTATAACGGGGCTTTTTTACTTAGAAAAATATCCAAAAGACATCTTAAAATGAAACGATTATCTGTAGTACAGTGATACTTTCTGAAGCCTGTCTGATTTTCCAAAAGTATCTTATTTGTCTCAAGAAATGTTGACAACCTGATGTTTAATACAGAAGTGAAAAGTTTTCCAATTCAACTCAACAAAGCTATACCTCTATTCCTTTCCCCTTATAAATAGGTTTTATAAGGCCAACCATCCAAACATCTGGTATCTTTCCAGTATCCAAAACTCTATTAAACAGCTTGCAGTACAACGTTTTAAGCACTGATTTACTATACTTGACATAATCAGAATAAACACTATCTCTACCTGCTGCCTTACCACTTTTCATTAAATCAAGGGCAGTTTCCACATCTTGTTCAGTTATAGATCTGTTAAGATCATCTGATCTGAAATCTGGAAGGTATTCAAAGGTACTAGTATTGTCTGTAAACTGAGGACTGACTGGATTTACATTATTTAAAGTTTTAAAATGTTAAAAAAAAGTACACATATACACACACGCACTCACACACACACACACACACACACACACACACACACACACACACACACACACACACACACACACACACACACAACACACTAACACACTAACACCACACACACACACACACACACACACACACACACACACACACACACACACACACACACACACTAACCCACACTAACACACACACACACACCACACACACACACACACACACACACACACACACACACACACACACACACACACACACACACACACACACACACACTAACACACACACACACACACACACACACACACACACACACACACACACACACACACACACACACACATTGATTTTTTTTTAACGCTCACTCTTCACATATTTCTGCACTTCAAAAAAGATGTGTTACGCGTTTAAAACTAAAACACAGGAGGTTGATCTTTTGTGCCTGGTGTTATGAGAAATCGCCCAAAAGTATGCTAAGGAGATCCAAATGTGGACTGATGATAGGAGGAGTAAACATAGCTGCAGCTGTGAGACACGTTTGTATAACTGTAGAGACAGCAGCTGATGTGGACATAAATCTCGCAAGATGAATACTGATGAGTTTTGTCTGCCCACCACACCCGAGGGCGTTCTGCACAAGCCGAAGAAGAGGATAACATACACCGCATACTTAGCACAGATTTCGTTTTTCCATTTTATCATTTTCTGTCGTCTCTGTTGTTTTATTTTGGAGTAAAAAAAATGTTAACCCCCTCCACCCCCCTAAAGTTCTTTTATGTCGTCTTTATATACTTCATAGTGAAAAAAAATATCCTTGCGCAATTACTTTGTGAGGATGGCATAAAATAAGATGAAGATGATGATGATGAGGATGATGAGGATAATGATGATGATTATGATGATACTACTATACTACTACTACTACTACTACTACTACTACTACTACTACTACTACTGCTGCTGCTGCTGCTGCTGCTGCTGCTGCTGCTGCTGCTGCTGCTGCTGCTGCTGCTGCTGCTGCTGCTGCTTCTGCTGCTGCTGCTGCTGCTGCTGCTGCTACTATTGACCACTCAATTCTCATCTCTCGCTTTCAAAATACGTTTGGTATTGCTGGCACAGCACTCACCTGCTTCAGTTCATACTTCACAAACCGCTTCCAGACAGTTATTGTGAGCAAAATGCAATCCATGCCTTCCAGACTCGTATGTGGAGTCCCACAGGGATCAGTTCTGGCCCTGTTCTCTTCACTATCTATACTGCTCTACTTTCAAATATAATAAACCGCTATCAAATTGATCATCATTTCTATGCTGATGATACTCAGCTTCAATGCAGTGATACTTTTGAAAACCTACCTTCCCTCCTGACAAATATATCCCACTGTCTCCAAGATATTCAAAACTGGATGATACAGAACAAGCTACAGTTAAATGCGGATAAAACTGAAGCCATGCTTATTGGGACCAAACATAAATTTTCCACCATCTCAAGAACTTCAATAGAATTTGGCAATACGTCAGTCCCTCTGTCCAGCTCTGTGAAAGATCTAGGTGTTGTTAATGACAACACACTATCAATGCAAAAAATTATCACCCAGACCTGCCAGTCCTGCTATTATCAATTACGGCGTATAAGTGCAATTCGAAAGTATCTGTCTACAGATGCAACATCCAAACTTGTCATATCTCATTCTCTCACGCTTGGACTACTGCAATTCTCTTTTGGCTGGTCTACCAGCATCGTCCATCCACTCCCTTCAGCGCATACAAAACTCTACAGCTCGACTAGTCCTAAGAAAGAAAAACATTTGAACACATCACTCCTCTCTTCATTGGCTCCCTGTCTCACAAAGAGTGAAGTACAAGATTTGTACCCTCTGTTTTGAAATGTCTTCACAAATCTGCACCCTCTTATCTCTGCAACTGTCTTCACCTGTACACTCCATCCCGTTCCCTTCGTTCAGCTGCGGATGGATACTCTATGCTTCCGAACATTGAGATTCAAGCAAACCACTGTCGGCCGTCGCTCTTTCTCTGTCTGTGGTCCATCCATCTGGAATGACCTCCCTCTGTCCCTTCGCCAAAAACCTACATTCAATACTTTCAAATCCAGCCTCAAAACACATTTATTTCCTTACTAAAATCTTCCCTCTCATTATTTATCATACTCTTCAGGGGCCACCCCCATCTCCATCACCGTGTATACGCATGCTGTGCGCGCGTGCGTCTGTGTGTGTGTGTGTGTGTGTGTGTGTGTGTGTGTGTGTGTGTGTGTGTGTGTGTGTGTGTGTGATATTGATATGGTTTTGTTGTATTCATGAATGATTGCATAAGTGTAAATGATTTGAATGTAAGCGTTTTTATTTGTTCCTTTACAAGATTCAGCGCTATATAATTTCCATACATTACTATTATTATTATAATTATTATTACTACTACTATTACTGTTACTACCTCCACTACTACTACTACTACTACTACTACTACTACTACTACTACTACTACTACTACTACTACTACTACTACTACTACTGATTATGATGATGATGATGATAATAATAATAATAATAATAATAATAAGAAGAAGAAGAAGAAGAAGAAGAAGAAGAAGAAGAAGAAGAAGAAGAAGAAGAATGACGATAACATATTATCTTCTACTGACTCTCAGTTCTAAGAGATGCGGGTTTACCATTGCTACTTCTGCATCTAAACCAAAAACCCCTTGACTCTACAAACACTGAACACTCTCCAATACCTGGCCAAGAAAGACCTTACACAGATGCCGACGAAGACGAAGAAGCAGCAGCAGCAGCAGCAGCAGCAGCAGCAGCAGCAGCAGCAGCAGCAGCAGCAGCGGCAGCGGTGACACATGGAGGAGGAAGCTGGACGTGTATCAGATTCCCTGAGGGCAGAACCCTGGCCACAGCACCCTGTCTAGTTCCCCAGTGACTGTGCCCAGGCATGGGCTCTGCTCCTTGCAGCCCATTTCATTCATACCACTTTAAGTCACGAGATTTCTCTGCGTGAAATTTTGGGCTGCTCTCCCCGGGGGAGAGCGCGTCCACGCCACAAGAGCAGCGCCACCCTTTTTTTCTTTTTCTTTTTTCGATCTGTATTTGTTTTTTCCTATCAGAGTGGGTTTTTTTTCTACAGAATTTTTTGCTAGGGACAACTCTCTCGTTGCCGTGGGTTCTTTTACGTGCGCTGAATAATTTTGTGCAACACACGGGACCTCGGTTTATCGTCTCATCCGAAAGACTAGCGCCCAGACCACCACTCATGGGATGGGGGGGAGGGGAAAGTTTCGGGCCCAAACGGGATTTGAACCACCGCACACGTCCGACCCGGACTTTTCGCTTTCTGGACAGGCGCGTTACCTCTAGACCACCAGTCTCTAAGACAACTGCCCTCCATCGCAGTGTTCCTGACTTGGCTGCAGATTCTCCTTGAAGAGTCTTCCAGGTGCCAGCAATGGGAGAGAGAGGGGAGAGAGAGAGGAGAGAGAGAGAGAGAGAGAGAGAGAGAGAGAGAGAGAGAGAGAGAGAGACATAGAGAGACATAGAAGAGACATAGAGAGAGAGACATAGAGAGAGAGAGACATAGAGAGAGAGGTGTCAGACATCATAAGATCGGTGGTCTAAGAGGTAACGCGCCTGCCTAGAAAGCGAAAAGTCCGGGATCCAAAGTGTGTGTGTGTGTGGTGTGTGTGTGTGTGCGGCGGTTCGAATCCCGTTTGGGCCCGAAACTTTTTTCCCCTTATCCATTAGAGTACGAGCAAGGTAGAGAAAGAAAACATTAGAAAATAAGAGGGGGGGAGAGCGAGAGAGAGAGAGAGAGAGAGAGAGAGAGAGAGAGAGAGAGAGAGAGAGAGAGAGAGAGAGAGAGAGAGAGAGAGAGAGAGAGAGAGAAAGACAGCTTTGTGTGTGTGTGTATGTGTGTGTGTGTTGTGTGTTAGTGAGTGAGTAAGTGTGTGTGTACTCTGTGTGTGTGTGTGTGTATGTGTGTGTGTGTTGTGTGTTAGTGAGTGAGTAAGTGTGTGTGTACTCTGTGTGTGTGTGGTGTGTATGTGTGTGTGTGTGTGTGTGTGTTAGTGAGTGAGTAAGTGTGTGTGTACTCTGTGTGTGTGTGTGTGTATGTGTGTGCGTGTGTGTGTCTATGTGTGTATGTGTGTGTTTTAGGGTGAGATCATAAATATTAATTTGCAAACGTTGGCGCTAGACGAACAACTTTGAAGGGGACAAACTATGGGCTGCTTGACGCTCTATCGGTCTGTCTGTCTGTCTGTCTGTGTGTCTGGGTGTCTGTCCATCCCTCTTCTGTCTGTCTTTCTGTCTTTCTCTCTTTCTATCTGTCTTTCTGTCTGTCCTTCAGTCTGTTAGTTTATCTGTCTATCTGTGTGTCTGTGTGTTCCTGTCTTTCTGTCTGTCTTTCTATCACGAAAATAGTAAATTTATCTCTTGTTTCTCGAAACGTTCCTACAGCTCTAAAAACTGCTACAGTCACACCTCTACTCAAAAAGCATGACCTTTACCCCAACATTCTGAAGTCCTGTTTCCAACCTACCGTTTATCTCTCAAGTCCTTGAAAAAGTAATTCTGAAACAGCTCCACCACCACCTTCTCTCCAACAGTCTCCTTCCTGCGTTTCAGTGTGCCTATCGCGACAACCACAGCACTGAAACTACCCTTGTCCACACCTTAAACACACGTCTACTCGCTTCTGACTCGGGGAGAATCTCCCTTCTTACTCTACTCGACTTATCTGCAGCCTTTGACACTATTGACCACTCTATTCTTCTCTCCCGTCTTCAAAAAATGTTTGGTGTTACTGGTACAGCCCTTACCTGGTTTAGTTCATACCTTACTGACCGATTCCAGACAGTCGCAGTAAACAAGATTCAGTCAGTACCTGCCAGACTGGAATGTGGAGTTCCACAGGGATCTGTTCTGGGCCCTGTTCTTTTCACCCTGTACACTGCTCAACTGTCACATCTAATTAACCGTCATCAGATCAACCATAATTTTTATGCAGATGACTCTACTCCTGAAAATCTGCCTTATCTCTTTACAAATATGGCCCACTACTTTCAAGATATCCAAAATTGGATGATACAGAACAAGTTACAGCTAAATGCAGATAAAACAGAAACCATGCTTGTAGGGACCAAACACATGCTCTCTTCCTTTACAACAGCTTCAATAGAAATCGGCAATGCATCAGTCCCTCTATCCACTGCTGTGAAATATCTTGGGGTCATTATTGACAACACACTCTCTATGCAAAAATTCATCATCCAGAACTGCCAGTCATGCTACTATCAATTACGGCGCATTAGTGCAATTCGAAAGTACCTGTCCATAGTTGCAACATCCAAACTCCTTACTTCTCTCATTCTCTCACGTCTGGACTATTGCAATTCTCTTCTGGCTGGTCTGCCAGCATCATCTATCCACCCTCTTGAACGTATACAAAACTCTGCAGCTCGACTAGTCCTCAGAAAAAAAATCTGAGCACATTATCACTCTCTTGCGATCTCTCCACTGGCTGCTTGTGCCACAGAGAGTAAGCTATAAGATCAGTACTCTCTGTTACAAATGTCTCCACAAAACAGCACCCTCCTACCTCTGAAAGTCTTCACTTGTACACGCCTTCTCGTTCTCTCCACTCTGCTGCAGATACCTTGTCCTTACGAATACCTAGATTCAACCAATCCACCGTCGGTCATCGCTCTTTCTCTATTTCCGGTCCATCGATCTAGAATGATCTCTCCCCCCCTCTCTCTCTCCGCCAATAGCCTTCTTATGACACTTTTCAATCTAGTCTCAAGACTTACTTATTTCAAACCTAAGATTTTCCTCTTCTGCTTCATCTCGTAAATTTTCCCTGCCTTCAACAGCCAAGATTCTATCGCCCTGTCAGGGTGTGTAGCCTGTGTGTGTGTGTGTGTGTGTGTGTGTGTGTGTGTGTGTGTGTGTTGCATGCGCGCGCGCGTGTGTGCGTGCACATTTGGACTTTTTGGAACTATAAATTGTTACTGGTTGTATGACTGTGTAAGAATGAGTTGAGTGCAAGGCCTTTGAATTGTCTCTGCAAGATATAGCCTACATAAATTCCATTTATTATTATTTATTATTATTATTATTATTTGTCTGTCTGTCTCTCCCTCTCTCTGTGTGCGTTGGCACAGGTGGGTACACGTGTACCTATATATGTATATACATTATAATTATATGTATGTATGTATGTATGTATGTATATATATATATATATATATATATATATATATATATATATATATATATATATATATATATGCATACAGATACATAGATAGAGAGATAGACAGATAGATAGATCAATAGATAGATCGAGAGAGAGAGATAGATCGATCTATTGATCTATCGATAGATCGAGAGAGATAGATAGAGAGAGACATAATGACAATGACAAATTCTTTTATTTCGAGGATAATGACTAAGCACCCATGTGCTTTTTACATCCAGTCCCCGCTCTTAGGGATATAATAATAAATAATAATAATAATGTATGGAATTTATATAGCGCTGAATATTGTAAAGCAACACATCAAAGCGCTCAGTTGACTTTTTTTTAAATCGAGGATAATGGAATAAGTACTCAGGTGCTTTTTTTACATTCAGTCCCCGTGTGTATGCGGTTTTGTAAATTTTGTCATCTGTTCCCACCGGCACACAATGGCCTACTCTTTCGAAAAGCGGAACAGGATTTAACGTGTGCGGAAGATGTTCTGCATGCGTTCGCACACGGGGCCTCGGTTTATAGTCTCACCCGAAGGATATAATAAAAAATAAAATAAATCCAATACCAATACACTCACACAGTAAACGGAAAAAAATACCCCCCCCCAAAAAAAAAAGAAAGCACCAACCAAAATCACCGAAAAAGAGAGAGAAAAGCAACAACAAATAATAAAGCAAAGCAAATAATCAGAACAAAACCAAAAAAACCCCACAGAAACAACAAAAAAAAGCAATAAAACCAAGAGCAAGAGAGATAGCGAGGGAGGGAGGGAGGGAGAGAGAGAGAGAGAACTCGAACTCGAACTCGAATGATTTATTCACAAAAAGGCCATTGGCCCATACATGAAGGGGGTTGCCGAACTGCTTTGTATTTTGGTTAAAAAAAAACCCCAAAACACACACACAGACAACATGTTACTGTATAACAAAAAGTCAGCTACAAAAATATCACTTAGGATAACATTATCTCTCTTATTCTGAAAGCTTTACACAAATATAAAGTGAGGCTGCGCACAACCTCAGGATGACCTGATGCCAGGAGTAAACAGTCTAAATAAATTAGGCTGTCTACTATATTTAACAGGGATGTAGTTCTGCCTAACATCCTCAAATACTGGACAGCACAACACAAAATGTACTTCATCCTCCGGTGCCTGCTTACATAATGGGCATAGCAGCCTGAGGTCGTCAATATCATGTTCTCTGTATCTGAATTTATGAACATTTATATCTGATACACCAAGTCTAAACTTAGACATAATTCTTTTCAAATGTATATCCATATCAAGTTTTAGATAAGGTTTGACATCATGCGAACTTATAAATTGTCTGTACATTTGAAATGTTTCACTGTTTTGTATATGATCACTCCATTGCTGCCATCGGCAGTCAATCAATCTTTGCCTGAAAGCGTTAATAAACTCTCTACAATTTCCGACTCCTTGATTGAGCCAAACAAATCCAAACCCGAGTTCACACAAACAGGTACGTATTTGTGTTGCCCAGTTGTTTTTTCCTTTGACATCTAGATCATAAAGCATCTTGTAGGATTTAAAAGGTAGCCTTCTCTCATTCATATGCAGAATCTTAATCCAATATCTAATGCATCTTACAGCAGCATTAACAAAGAGAGGGTATCTATTAGTTTCACTATAAACAAGATCATTAGGTGTACGTCTATCTAAGCCTAAAAACTGCTTTAAAGCAAAGAGGTGCACTGATTCACAATGTGTTACAGCTGCATCCAAGCCCCAGATTTCTGCACCATATAACACAGTGGGTTGTATTTGTGCATCAAATATCTAAATGAACAAATCAAAAGAGTTATTATTCAATATTCGTAGTTTTTTTCAACACAAATAACAAGCTTCGTTTACCTCGACTTGTCAGATCTTTACATGCAGTTGTGAAACTAAGCTTAGTAGAAAAACAGATTCCTAAATATTTATATACATTAATCATAGGCATGATATTTCCACTGTACAACCATTTTTCATGAGTAGCTAAATATCCACCTTTTCTGCCAACGATATTACTCTTACTCAGATTAACCTTAAGATCCAGTGATGTTGCAGCACTGTTTAATCTGTTTAACTACTTTTGTTAGCATACAACTGTTTCAGATAGCAGGATAACATCATCAGCAAGCAAAAGAATAAACAACTCTGAGAAATCTTGGGGGAAAGTGGCACCATGTTTACCATTATTGATGATGTCTCTGGCTAACTCATTGATAAAAACAGAAAACAATAAGGGGCTACATACATCACCCTGTTTAACACCAGTGGTACAGTATATTATTTCAGTCACTTTAGTTCCACATCTTGTTCTGCTTCTGACATGAGAGATAGATAGATAGTTAGATGAGAGAAAGAGAGAGAGAGAGAGAGAGAGAGAGAGAGAGAGAGAGAGAGAGAGAGAGAGAGAGAGAGAGAGAGAGAGAGAGAGGAGAGAGAGAGGAGATGTGCATGTGTGTAAAGATTTTGGCAAGGAGAGTACCACACACACACACACACACACACACACACACACACACACACACACACACACACACACACACACACACACACACACACACACACACACACACGTTCCCACACTATACAAACAATACACACACACACACACACACTTTTAACTATAAGGTCACCACCACCAGCTTTTACAAGCTTTCACAGCCTCTCCCACTGACACCTCACACCTGCCACATCCTTAATACGCACGCGCATCAGGCATCACGTGGGCCGTGGCCAGAGGAACCTCTTTCTGATAAATAGAGGGGGAGAGAGACAGCTCCTCCAGTGTCCTCAACACAACACTCTTCGACTTCCACAGTGGTCTTCGTCTTCCACAGCGGTCTTTCAACTTCCACAACGGTCATCGTCTTCCAATTCTCTCACCTGACTTCTCACACCTTCATTCTGCCTGTATCACGAAATCCCTGACAAAAGGTAAGTATGTGTGTGTTTGTTTGTGTGAGTTTTCTTTGGGCAGTTTATACCATGCTTTCTCTCTCTCTCTCTCTCTCTCTCTCTCTCTCTCTCTCTCTCTCTCTCTCTCTCTCTCTCTCTCTCTCTCACTGTCTCTCTCTCTCTCTCGCTCTCTCGTTTATTTTCTGCCTAGCCAGCCCACTCTTCTGCCTTTTTCCAAACAAATCTCAAAGTCTGTTCTCATGAACTTTTTGATGAGCTGCCCTGAAGTCAGAATGTGCTGGCTGAGGCCAGTGGACAGAAGACCTCCTGCAGAGTCACAAGCAGGGGGCAAGGCCAGGCACCAGGCATTCCACCCAGCATGGCTACAGTCAGGGAAGAAGACCAAAGAAAAAGACGAAGCTCTGGTTACAGCTGTCCTATGAATGGAGTCTCTTTCTCTGACAATCTTGTTCTTCTTTACCTATCCCATAGTCTGTTAGAGAGTTGGGACACCCCCGAAGAATTAGCATCCAGCTTCACCCACTCCCCGTGATTCTCAGCTCTCTGTCAGAAGTCGTTACACTCAATGCCTGTCCACTCTCTGATGTTGTCTTTCCATTGTTTTCTCTGTCTGCCTCTTCGTCTCCTTCCTTGTATTGTTCCATGTAGCACAATCTTGGCCAGTCCACGTGTTCATGTGACGTGCCCATACTACTTGAGTTTGAGTTTTTTATATTAAAGTCAGGAGCTCTCATATGGACCAATGACGTTTTCATTTCTAGTTTTACTTCCTTATTGTTGTGTGGTATCTGTTTGAGATACCAATACATTTGCGAAAGCATCCCATCTTTTTTGCCTGTGTCCTTTTTATCAATGTCTGCTGTAATGGTCCACGTTTCACATGCATAAAAAAATTGACATGACCAGGGAATGCATCAGTCTGATCTTGAAGCTGATGGCGATGTTCTTGTTGTCCCAGGGAAATGTCAGTTTGATCATTGCTGCTGTGGTCTGGGCTATCATGGAGAGTATGTCAGGTTTTGACCCGTCATCCGATACTTAGCTCCAAGATATTTGCAGTTATAGATGATCTCAACTTTTTGCTGTCTACAATTATGTCAGTGCTGATGCCATTGGCACTATTTTTCATTAGCTGGACTTTCTCTACATTTATCTACATGCCATCTGCCGAAGAAGCTTCATCAAGGAGATAGACCAAGTTAACTAGCTCTTGTTCTTCTATAGCTTGGCCATCAATGTCGTTGGCAAATGTAAGTTTGTAATTGTCCTGCACCCAATGCTATTTCCTCATGGTTTCAAGTGCATTAGCCATTATTCTCTCTAAGAAGATGTTGAAGACGGTGGGAGAGAGCTCACATCCTTGGCCTACTCCTATTGTGTTTCAGAACCAGTATCCTATATTATTGTTGTCAAAGTAGACTGCGCTAGTTGCCTTGTCATAAAGACATTAAATAGTTCTGTGAAAAAATGTGAGAAAAGATCTTGCTTGTGTTGCAAGTATTTCTCACAGCGTATTCTAAGGTTGAAAATGCTCTGTTGTGCTCCGTCCTGCTCGGAAACCTGTCTGTTATTCTTTGATGATCTTTTCAGCTGGTGGCTTCATTCTATTCAGGAGGGTTCTTAGCATGATTTTAACAGGTGGATGACTATCTTATATTATTGTTGTCATATAGCTTTGTGGGCAACCATGAGGCTGTATAACATCAATGACAACCTAATCAGAACTATTTAATGTCTTTATGACAAGGCATCTAGGATTTTTAACAGCTTGGATGGCTGATCAGGCTGATGGTATGGTAGTCGTGGCAGCGTTGGAAGTGGCCTTTCTTCAGGTGAGCAATAATCAGGACTGTGTCCAAGGTGTTGGCCACTTGCCTGTCCACCAGATCATATTGCAGATGAAGAGCAACACAGCTATCATGGCCTCTCCTCCTGTCTGGACCAGCTCTGATGGAATGTTGTCCACTCCTGCTGACTTAGCTTTCTTCTTTAATTTTTGACTGTACTTTCAACTTGGGGTACCTGGCGTTGTTGATTGGGACGACTATCACCTTAGGATCTGCTGTTGCTGTGTTTATGTACAATTCAGAGATGTACTCTGTCCACCTGTTAAAAATGTCCTGATCCTCTGTGAGACACCCCCCTGCTCTGTCTTGGGTGGTAGTCGTTCCACCCTGTTTCGAGCTTGCCAGGTCTTTCACAAGCTGGTAGGCTTTCTTGCTGCTGTTGTTGTTTGTTTGTTTTTTTGTTCTTTTTTGCGGGTGGGAGGTGGGTGTTGCATGTTTTCTTCGAATTCTTCAGTCTCTGTCTCTTTGCTTTTTTCATGCCTTTTAAAAAAAAAACACCCTCGATTGGCTTCTCTGCATAGTTTTGCAACTTTAACTTTATTCTTGTTTTTGCTTCAGTTCTATGCGTTTGTCACACAGCTTGCGTATGTCTTCTGTGACACAGGGAATCTTTGTTGGTCGGTGTTTGCCAGTGATGTCGTCGGCTGTTTCAGTCACAACAGTGTTGAAAACATTATACATTATTATAAGATAGGTAAAGGTGCTCCCATAACCTATGCAGTCGTTGGGAAGCAAGGTATCAGAGACGTCAGATTCGCTGGGGGCCAGTATTTTTAGGACAGCGCCCATCTCCTCTCCCTTGCTGATTTATCTTCCCTGACCCTAACAAGGTTGGTATTAATTTACAGCTCGGTGAAGCTCAGTACTGTAATAAAGCCAAGGCGCAAGAACGGTTACCCATCCAAGATATGCATGTATATAAATATAAATATAAATATATATATATATATATATCCATACATCCATACATCCATACATACACACGTAATACATTACATACATACATAAATGCATATATAGATACATAAAAAGTATGTTCTTTCGAGCCAGAAGGCCCATAGAGCCGGAGCTTATCCCGGTTTCTGTAGCGTTAAGCGAACTGATGGTTTTTTCACCACCCCTGTGACAGGACGCTAGTCTGTCGCCAGATACTTCCCCAGCAGAGCTGGTACCCACTTGTACACCTGGGTGGAGTGAGGAAAATAGGAGTAAAGTGTCTTTCCCAAGGACACAACACCGAGCCGAGCGGGGATCGAACCCGCGACCTCTGGATCACGAGTTGACCGCCTAAACCACTCGACCACGGTGCCTCCATATAGATACATAGAAAGTTATATTTGATGTAATCTCATGTTTCATTTTTTTCCCATTCTGTAATTTCAGATCTTTTTGAAACCATGGCGTGTCTCACCTCCCCTACCATCTCCCGACGTTCCCTCCCTCTCCTTCCCCTCCTCCTCTCCTCCCTGCTGCTGCTGCTGCTGGTGGCTGAATCCTCCTGCCAGGCCAACAGCCCCCCACCTTTTAATAAGGAGAGATTCTGTCGGTTGAAATGCCCAGTAGGCAAGGGTGGCATTCTCTGCAAATGTAATGGTTTTCACTTTTCTGGCAAGCGGGAAAGCCCCTCTCTGAAGATGGCCCAGCACATGACGCTCGAGAAGGCTCGCGCAGCTCGTGACAGGAGAAACATGGCTGACCTCTTTGACGTAGAGGACAAGAAGTGGTGACCAGAATGACGTCATTAATCAGGTGTGCACATGGAGGTGTGGCTAGTAGGTGGGTGGTGATGAAAAGGGAGACTGGCGCGCGCGCGCGCGCGCGTGTGTGTGTGTGTTTGTGTGTGCGCGTGTGCGTGCGTGCGTGCGTGTGAGTGTGCATTGGTGGTTGTACTGGGTGTGGTTGGGGTGTTTGTGATTGCACTTTCTTTCCTTTCTCCGCAAATCTGTGTATCAGTCTTCTTGTCAAATGTCTGTCTGCCTGTATCCATGCATGCATGTATGTATGTATGTATGTATGTATGTATGTATGTATGTATGTATGTATGTATGTATGTATGTATGTATGTATGTATGTATGTATGTATGTATGTATATATGTATGTATGTATGTATATGTGTGCATGTGTGTGTGTACGTATGTATGTATATGTGTGTATGTATGTATGTATGTATGTATGTATGTATGTATGTATGTATGTATGTTGTATGTATGTATGTATGTATGTATATGTATATATGCATATGTGTGTATGTGTGTGTATGTATGCATGTATGTATGTATGTATGTATGTATGTGTGTATGCATGTATGTATGTATGTATGTATGTATGTATGTATATGTTATGTTGTGTATGTGTGTGTATGTATGTATGTATGTATGTATGTATGTATGTATGTATGTATGTATGTATGTATGTTGTATGTATGTTTTTATGTATGCATGTAAGTATGTTTGTATGTATGTGTATGTATGTATGTATGTATGTATGTATGTATGTATGTATGTATGTATGTATATGTGTGCATGTTTGTGTGTGTACGTATGTATGTATATGTGTGTGTACGTATGTATGTATATGTGTGTATGCATGCATGTATGTATGTATGTATGTATGTATGTATGTATATGTATATATGTATATATGTATATGTGTGTATGTGTGTGTATGTATGCATGCATGTATGTATGTATGTATGTATGTATGTATGTATGTATGTATGTATGTATGTATGTATGTAGTATGTATGTATGATGTATATTGTATATATGTATATATGTATATGTGTGTATGTGTGTGTATGTATGCATGCATGTATGTATGTATGTATGTATGTATGTATGTATATGTATGTATGTATATATGTATATGTGTGTATGTGTGTGTATGTATGCATGCATGTATGTATGTATGTATGTATGTATGTATGTATGTATGTATGTATGTATGTATGTATGTATGTATATGTGTGTATGTATGTGTATGTGTGTATGTACGTATATATGTATGTGTGTATGTCAGTGTTCTGTGTGATGGGACACTGTTCTGTGTGATGGGACACTTTTGTGGGTTGGGACGGTGTTCTGTGTGATGAGGAAGTGTTCTATCAGTGTTCTGTGTGATGAGATAGTGTTCTATCAGTGTTCTGTGGGATGAGACAGTGTTCCATCAGTGTTCTGTGGGATGAGACTGTGTTTCATCAGTGTTCTGTGTGATGAGACAGTGTTCTATCAGTGTTCTGTGGGATGGAATTATGTACATGTCTGACTTTTCTTTTTACAGGCTTGCTCTGGCACCAACATCAGGGCAGCATTCTTGGACTACGGCACTGAGCTCCTGACCAACACGCCTGGCAAAGACTCATTCCTTCCACACTAGTCACCAGCCATGGTCTCCTAGATTTTCTTTGACAGTCAGACATGTCGCTTTACTAGACAGGACCTTGTGGCTTGTACTTTCTCCACAACTTTAATTCATCGTCTGATTGTAAGCTTCCTGAACTGGCTGGGGTTGTTTTTCTTAAGCTAAAGATCATGTCATCTTCAAAAAGCGTCTGAAGCAGCTGATTTCAAAACTGGAGAAGCTTTATTTGTGTGTGGTCTTTGGTTTGTATTGTTATGCTTGTTTGCATTCTGTTCCACCTGTTGTTGTTTTTTTGCAAAGCAGGTTCTCATGGAAAATGTGTATGTTAGTTAGGTTATAAACTTGATTGCTTTTTGGAAGGAAAAAAATCTTGTTCGACGAATTGATTGTACAAAGTTCAAATGGGCTGTTATCAAATCGGCTACGAGAAAGACTTCTTGGCTTATTTGTAATTCCCTCGAGTTCTACTGGCTTGTTAATTTGGTGAATATTTGCTTTAAATTAATGTAGTCTCCATACAACTTGAGGTAAATGCATATTCTAATATTGTTCTGTTTCCCCTCAAAGATTGTACATGAGTTGGTTTTTTCCCCTCTTTTGTGTGGATTACCGAGTTTAAAAATTGGCGTCGTTGCTTTACTCTTCCAACAACATTGAATCGACTATGTTTTCTTGCATAATAAAGCACGCAGAAAAAATGTGTGTGTGTGTTTGTATATTATGTGTTTGTGTTAGTATGTGTGTACGCGCGCGCGAGTGCGTGCGTGCGAGTATGCGTGCGCGCGCACGCGCGTGTGTGTGTGTAGGCCTGCATATCTGCATGTACACATGTACACACCCGATCACGTGCACATGCACGCACCCATGCGCTCTTGCACATGCACACATGCACAAGCACGCATCAACACATGCACATGAACGTGCGCACGCGCGCGCACACACACAGACACACCCAGACACACACACACACACACACACACACACACACACACACACACACACACACACACACACACACCAACACACACACACACACACACACACACACACACACAGACTGAGGACAGAGAAATGTGGTTAGAGACACAGAAAAAGGGGAATCATTCCCCTCTTCTTATAACGGACAAGGGAGATAATGACTGACATTTTTTGTCAGTCTGACAGTGGCACGCTCTTCTCTTTGTCCAGCCCCGTGCATGTCTTTCCAAAACCACAGCGTTAAAGGCCATGTCACACGGTGGGTTTCCTGTCAGCAACCTTGAAACGTGATGTTTGCAATATAGCATGACTACTTGTTGAATTTGTAAAAAAAGAAAAAAAATGTGCAGAAATACACACATAACAAAACATTAATTAGTTTTCAAAGTTAAATATAAATATTTATTTTATTTATTTATACCAGTTTAAGTCGCGGCAGATTTCTCTTCGTGAAATTTGGGCTGCTCTCCCCGCGGAGAGCACGTCGCCACAAGAGCAGCGCCACCCTTTTTTTTCTACTTTCCTGTGTGCACCAGTATTTGTTTTCCTATCAGAGTGTCTTTTTTCTACAGAATTTTGCCAGGGATAACTCTCTCTTTGCTGTAGGTTCTTTTACGTGTGCTAAATAATTATGTGAAACACACGGGACCTCGGTTTATCGTCTCATCCGAAAGACTAGCGCCCAGATAACCACTCATGATCTAATGGAAGGGGGGAAAATTTCGGGTCCAACCGGGTTCTAACCAGCGCACACTTCTGACCCGGACTTTTCGCTTTCTAGACAGGTGCGTTACCTCTAGGCCATTGATCCACAAATAGAGCTGTATCTGAAAATAGTGCCAAGAAGAAAAGAAACTGAACTTTAGAAAAGGAAAGATTATATTAGACATGCTCGAAGACCCATCAAAAAGGATAATGAAATGGATAAGGAAACAAGACATAAACCATACTAAACTACACAAAATGACAAAACGTAGTAAAGATTTTAATGACAAATTAACAAAAAACGAAAGGGAACAAATAGAGGATACAAAATGTTCGTGAAGATTTCTCAACTACTTGGTGGTTTTAGACAATGAGGTAAAACCCCAACAGTATACAAAGTTACAAGTTTAAATCGTGGTATTGATATCTATCTACAGACGAACAGATTGGTAGTTTTCTCCTTCATTATATCAGCTAAGTAATCCATTAATTTTATCGTTTATTTTTTACCAAGTAGTCAATTTATATTAACTAAGTAATCAATCATCAAATCAGTTTGTGAGCCACTGGGGTGAGGATGTTGATAAAATGAGTTATCACTCTCCATTTATCCATGGGGACGGGATAGCGCAGTGGTCGGAGCACTCGCTTTCCCCCAGCCTAGTTAAGCAGCGTCGAGCGTGGTTACCAGTTGGATGGGTGACCGTTTGCGCGCCTTGGCTTCAGTACAGTTCCCCCAGTTCCCCCAGCTGTAAATGGGTACCTGCCCTCTTTAGGGTCAGGGAGGGTAAAGCAGCGAGGGAGAGGAGATGGGCGCCGCCCTCAATATGCTGGCCCTAGAGAAGTGAGGTCTCTGACGCCTCGCTCCCCTACGACCTTATAGGTTATGGGACTCCTTTACCTTTACCTATCCTCTGCAGCTCTCAGGAGGTAGACACAGATTTGGCACATCTACTTTGTGCTTCTGTTTTCCCCACCTCTTATTATTCTGTCTGCCCCTCTTTTCAATGGCTGGCGCTTTGCCCTGTGAAGTAGTCTGTGTGACACTAGGTGACACTTGTGGATCACTGGTGGTCTAGAGGTAACGCACCTGTCTAGAAAGCGAAAAAGTCCGGGTCGGAAGTGTGCGATGGTTTGAGTCCGGTTTGGGCCCGAAACTTTTCCCCCATGCATTAGACATGAGTGGTGGTCTGGGCGCTAGTCTTTCGGATGAGACGATAAACCGAGGTCCCGTATGTTACATAAAATTATTCAGCGCACGTAAAAGAACCCACGGCAACAAGGGAGTTGTCCCTGGCAAAATTCCTAGAAAAAAAGCCACTCTTATAGGGAAACAAATACAGTTGCAGACACAAAAAAGGTGGCGCTGCTCTTGTGGCGACGTGCTCTCCCCGGAGAGAGCAGCCCGAATTTCACGCAGAGAAATCTCGTGACTTAAAGTGGTATAAATGAATGAAAATAAATGAATGAATGATACAGTACCAGGACTCACGACCCTCTGTTGAAGGAGGTGTGGTTGGGGAAGTTGATGTAGCTGGACAGGGAAATCAATCTGTCTGGTGTGAGATGACCAACCCCAGCCAGTTCAGGAAGCTTACAATCAGACGATGAATTAAAGTTGTGGAGAAAGTACAAGCCACAAGGTCCTGTCTAGTAAAGCGACATGTCTGACTGTCAAAGAAAATCTAGGAGACCATGGCTGGTGACTAGTGTGGAAGGAATGAGTCTTGTGGAAGGCGTAATGGCTTCCCTGCCTGATTCATCTCACAATGTTTATATTTTTCCTGAACGCCATAGAGTGTGTCATTTCAAATAGCCTGTCTCCTCTGCCTGTCTTCAGTGTTTATGCTTAGAAAATGTCCAAACGCACTGACTACACCACTATGTGCATCATTCATACAAGGCATTTTGAAGTGATACTGTTGCCCTTTGGGAATATATATATATTATTTTTTTTCATTGAGGTTACGCTGTTGGTGAAATATTTTCCAGCTGGTTGATGTGGCGAAGCTTATGATCATGGACAATGAACTCACTTTGACAGTTCTTTGGGAATCATTCCACCAACGTTGGGAGTTGGTACAGGTCAAAGTGAATGATAACAGTTCACTCAGTGTTCTGTGGGATGGGGTAGTTCTCGTCAGTGTTGAATAATAATAATAATGCCACCTTTTCCATTGTAACATGAAACAAAAACAGCAGCAACAACAGTACAACCCAAACAATTCCTGGTTTGGACTAGCAATTTTTGTTCTATTTTGGAAGTAGGAAAACAGTCCTTCTCCACCACAAACCAGGGTCTGCATGCTGAGCCAACACCCAGTCACAGTGACACAGGAGCTCTCTTCAGGTCCAGAGTAACAACACCCCCTCCCTCTCTCTTCAGGAAAGTAAAAAGGGGAGGGAAACACATCCCTAAGTACTGCCTGTCTTTTGAGAACACTGGCAGAACTCGCTGTGCATGCCTCAGCGTCAAGTCTTGGTGAAGAAGAGTCATAGTGTACACAGCAAGGATACTCCTAGATATTGGAGATGGGAAACAATGACTAGCAGACGGAATCAAAGGTCAAAGCAGCAAAGTGTCCTCCTAACTGCCACAAACTCTGGCCACTATCAGATCAATACTGTAGTTCTGAGAAAGTCCAGACTGACTGGTGGAAAGCATGGGGTGGGAGAAGAAAGGAAAGATGAAAATCGTGGGTGATCACGATGACTGGTTTCGGCAGAGAGAGAAAACCTCAAGGTAAAACACAAAGGGAAATAAACAGATTTTTCTTTTTTTTCTTTTAAAAAAAATATTTCATTTGTTTTATATCGAGGATAATGGAATAAGCACATGAGCTTTTTTACATCCAGTCCCCGTGTGTATGTGGATTTGTGAATTCTGTCATCTGTTCCCACCAGCACACAAAGGCCTACTTTTACAAAAAGCAGAACAGGATTTAACGTGTGCGCAAGATGTTCTGCGTACGTTCGCACACGAGCCTCGGTTTATAGTCTCATCCGAAGGACTTTGGGGGAGAATGGAGTCTGCACTAATGTTAACTCCAGAGGAAAATATCCCCTTGAACGGGAATCGAACCTGGGTCATCAGATTGCGAACGCAATGTTCTGACCACTAGCCTATCCCATCCCAACAGAGACAGAGATACAGAGAGAGAGAGAGAGAGAGAGGAGAGAGAGAGAGAGAGAGAGAGAGAGAGAGAGAGAGAGAGAGAGAGAGAGAAGAGAGAGAGAGAGAGAGAGACATAGACACAGAGAGACAGAGAGATAGATTATCTTGTCTCCCTCTAGTCTGCCTTAACACTTTGGAGAAAACAGTAGGGATGAATAAGATACTGAAAAAAGTGTGCAAGTTATCAAAAAAATTCCCTTCATTCTATAACTGATGTATGCAGCTTCCCCTTTTCCCTTTTTTCCCCTGTGTGTAAGTTGTGGTGTGGACCTGAGGGGTAAGAACTTCACACATCACGCTACATCACTGCCTCTCCCTCAACACACCCTGCCCCCTTTCACCAATACATCACACACTCTAATGGACAGCTTCATTCAAGGCACTAAACATCATCCAAGGCGCTCACATGCTGTTTTTTAACTAAACGGTGTGCAGAATATGACAGGCATCCCCAGGAGAGTCTGGCATTTGACAGCAGGTCCTGCAAGCAGAGGAGTGTTTCTTTTTTTTTATTACAACAGCAAGAGGTGAGGAGTGGAGCAGTTGTAAAAGGTTGAGGATGGAAACCTGAAATACTGTTCAGGACTGCACAGACTGTAAACAGCACTGACAGAGGTGAAGATCGTAATGAAGTGACAAACATCACACGTAGCTCAACTATCAGACTGATGTGCACTGTGGTTATCTCACTAGTCCTATAATTACGCAAGCGAGTATTTAACATTGGCGGCTGACATAGAAAAGACGATAAAGGTTATGGAAAAGACGTGGAAACTCCTCAGCTTTTCCCACAAAGATCTTAATTATTTAAGTGTCATGCAGAAGGAAGGAACAGATTCTGGTGAGTCACCATGCCCTTTGAAGACATCTTGACAATGGTGAAAAGATAAGAAATGAAGTAATATTAGCCCATCTCACAAGCAAAAGCACTTGCCTAGACAGTCCTGCGAGGTAAAGTGCAAGGAGGGAGAATGAGAGAAAGAAAGAGAAGAAGATGGGAGGAAAATATTGGTTTAACTTATGGCTGCCCAGGACACAGAATCAATTTAACTGCATTTGTTTTCTGGGAGTCAATACTTAACCCATTAACAACCAGGAAACAGTAGCAATTAAGTGTTTCTGTCTTCTGGGCATTAAGGGGTTAAGTGTGTCTGTCTTCTGGGCGTTAAGGGGTTAAGAGTTTCTGTCTTCTGGGCGTTAAGGGGTTAAGTGTCTCTGTCTTCTGAGCGTTAAGGGGTTAAGTGTCTCTGTCTTCTGGGCATGAAGGGGTTAAGTGTCTCTGTCTTCTGGGCGTGAAGGGGTTAAGTATCTCTGTCTTCTGGGCGTTAAGGGGTTAAGTGTGTCTGTCTTCTGGGCGTTAAGGGGTTAAGTGTCTCTGTCTTCTGGGTGTTAAGGGGTTAAGTGTCGCTGTCTTCTGGGCGTTAAGGGGTGAAGTGTCTCTGTCTTCTGGGTGTTAAGGGGTTAAGTGTCGCTATCTTCTGGGTGTTAAGGGGTTAAGTGTCTCTGTCTTCTGGGCAGTAAGGGGTTAAGTGTTTCTGTCTTCTGTGCGGCCAGTCCTCCAGACAGTGGTGTGACAAGGTCACCTGGAGGGGGGATGGCTCTCTGGAGGCTCTTACCATTTCTCAATGCTTTCTCCACCTCCTCCAGCATCTCCCCTTTTCTGCATCTCTGGTCGTCCATTGCTCCTGCGGCAGTGTAAACACTGACAGCCATCATGGCTGACTTGGGTGTCTGTGAGAACTGCTGGGAGAGAAGTGTTGAGGTTACCGCTATGTTTTTTTTTGTTTCTGTCCACTTCAATCTGTCTGCTTCCTTGTCTGTCTGTCTCTGTCTGTCTGTCTGTCTTTCTGTCTCTCTGTCTCTCTGTCTATCTCTGTCTGTTTGTCTGTCTCTCTCTGTTTGTTTGTCTGTCTCTGTCTGTCTCTGTCTCTCCCACATACTACGCAAGAAAGGAAAAACCACCACCCATAACAGAGAAAGAATATCCCTAAACACACCTCTTTTCTGCACAAGGAAGTGACTTTATTCTCCTCATCACCTTTTTTTTTTCATACTGAAGAAATTCAGTACTCTGAGAGGGGAGGGAATGGGATGGAGGTGGTAAGGGGAATGCACTATCAACCAGATCGATCACGCCCTTGTTGACAGAACATCCCAGATCCTGCTCTTGGTCACGCACATTGTCCATTCTTTGAGGCAGACAGCAGTCACCGTTGGCACTGCCGGGGCAAAAATGGGTTAATCATTTTTGTCTTGGAAGTTTGGCCATTCTGGTTTGACTTTCTCCCTTCTCTCAGGGGGTCAGGGTGCGAGTATTTCACCTCCAGGCCTTGATGATGGTGCCCCAGGGAGTCTCTCTGTCATTCAACAGTCTGCTTTATTTTCACTTCCAGCAGTCTAACAGCCTTCCTTGGCCATTCCTTAGCTGTTCAGCATCTTGAACACCGCAGTAGTGAGGTGACTGCAGGGGAAGATCAGAGTGGTTTTTTCCCCCCTTGAGATGTGGAGCAATGGTAAAATGCTATCAGGCATGGCAGTGAGTGGACAGACAATGACTGCAACAAAGACAAGCTAGTGAGACGAGTGAGAATGACAAAAGTCAGTGTGTGACAGGATAAACTGTACAAGCTTTGATGCTACATTAAAGAGCGCGTAATGCAGATTATGCTGGCAACAAATATTATGGAGTCAGTAGAAATCATTTGTATGTAATGATAATTTATGTAATAATATTTCTTTTGTTCCTCAGCTAGAGCTCTGAGGTTCACCAATGGTGAGATTTTGTGTCTACGACGAATTCTATCCCACCATTTAGGTAGGTGCATTCTGACTTCAGGATGGTGTCTAAACACGACACCTTTGTGCATGCATTTCATTTTTCTTAATTGTCATCTGAACCCACAAGCACAAAATGGCACACTCTTCCAAAAAGCAGAACAGGCTTTTAGCAAAGTGCACAAGATGTCTTATGTGCGTTTGCACTCAAGGTCTCAGTTTTGTAGTCTCATCAGGACTTTTTTTGGGGGGGTGGGGGTGGAGTCAGTGCTGTTGTAAAATCCTGGGCGAAGTACCCTGAAATAGGCACCTTCATAGTGACTCAGTCCCATGGTGTCACACCATGAGTTCAGCACTCTGACCCCTAGACTATCCAGCTCCTCTTTGGGAAATTTATAGCCAAGAAAAAAACCCCACAACAACTTGAAGCAAAGAGAGACGTTATGAACTCGTGTTACGTTCATCAGTGACTAATCAATGGTTGACTATTTTCTTGTCTTATGTCTTTCCAGTAATCAGTTGAAATCCTGTCTGTAGTCAAGCTGTCTTTACAGTGATTACACACCACACACACACACACACACACACACACACACACACACACACACACACACACACACACACACACACACACACACACACACACACACACACACACACACACACACACACACACACATCAGTGATCAGACATATCAGCCTGGTTGATGCCAGGATGTATGATGATGCCAAGCATACCAGTCAAGCAGTCTCAAGGCACATGCAGTTCTATTGCATCATCGTCAAAATCATTGTTCATCGTGTAATACAAAAATTATATGTCTGATTCGGTGGCCCTGGATGCTCTGTTCTCATGGTGATTCCAGTTTCAGTTTTCCCAGACACTTCTGTGCCTGTGGTGAATTTGTGTCAAAGCTTTTGGGGTTGGAGGTTTACGGGAAAAGACTGCTGGAGGGACGTTGTAGTGGTTGCCATCCCACTCAGTCTGGCTCTGCAACCGAAGTATTATTGTAGTCAGTAGGGGGCTTAGTAGGTGGTGTCCTGCATACGTTAGCTAAAATAGCCAGGCCTGAACACTATCAAAGTGTCCCAGCAGCAGTGCAGGGCCCCCTCTGGCTGGGGGCCCCTTTTACTTGTTGCACTGTCTCTATAGTCAGTGCTTCAAACTTTGGAGGATACAGTGGGAACCAGAGCTGAAGTCTGCTGTGGGAAAAAAAGAAACCCAGTGTGAGATGTAGAGGAAAGTTGTGAAGTTCTCTTACCTCTATGACTGCTGTCTGCAGATCTTTCTCCTCCCTTTCCTCGTCTTTCCGGTGTGTGGGTGACTGTGTAAGCTGTTGTGTGGACCTGAAAGGTAAAGGCTTCACACATCACCCTCCATCACTGCCTCCCGCTCAACACTTCCCCAGTCACAAGCACATCACTGCCTCTACCCCCTTGCCTCCCTCGCCCACTCATCACTGCCTCCCCCTTAACCCTCCCACTACCCTCACCAACACATCACTCACTACTGATGGGCAGATCCACTCAAGACGTTAGCTGTCAATCAAGAAGCTCACGTGACAGCTTCTCAACCAATCGGTGTGTAGAGTATTATGGCAGACATGTCCATTAAGGTTCTGACATGTGGAAGTAGGCCCGACATGCTGTGCCCATTTCGACAAGAGCAGGAGGTGAATAAAGTGTGTTCAGCTTGTGGGTTTTTTTGGCGCCATTTCCTTGGCTATTTGAGAAGGTGGTAGAAATATTGCAATGCTATGAGATGCAACTGTTGTTCCCTTATATCCACACTGAAGATATTTTCTTGTCTCGTACAGCCTTTTTCTGAAAGCGACCTAAAAAGTCTTAACAGGACACACTACACTACACTACACTGCACTGCACTGCACTGCACTACACTACACTGCACTGCACTGCACTGCACTGCACTACACTACACTGCACTACACTACACTACATTACACTACACTGCACTACACTGCACCACACTACACTACACTACACTACACTACACTACACTGCACTACACTACACTACACAATACTGCACTACATTGCACTACACTACACTACACTACACTGCACTGCACTACACTACACAACACTACGCTAAACTACTCTATGCTACACTACATTACACTACACTTTACACTACACTACACTACACTACACTTCAAAATACTTCCTTATCTCAAATCCTGAGATATAACAGTAACCAAAAACAACAACAACCTAAAAGTCCTTTAGATGAGACTATTAACTGAGGCCCCGAGTGTGAACACAGGCAGAACATCTTGCACACACGTTAGAACCTGTTCCATTTTTCGGAAGAGTAGGCCATTGTGTGCCGGGATGACAAAATTTACAAAACTTCATACACATGGGGACTGGATGAACAAAAAACAAATGAGTGCTTATTCCATTTTCCTCGAAATAAAATTTAAAAAAGATGAATAACAAACACTACACTACACTTCACTACACTGCACTGCACTACTCAACAATACACTACACTTTATATCTGAAAATCCCGAGAAATAAGAGCAATAACAACCAAACACCAACAAACAATAATATGACCAGCCTCCAACACGAGTTTCATGTTAGGAATGCATTGTTTGTGGATTTGATGGTGAGACATAGGAGATGATAGAATGTGTGTGTGAGTGTGTGTGTATGCGTGTGCGTGTACGTGTATGTGTGTACATGTGTGTGTACATGTATTTGTGTGCATGTGTGCATGAATGTGTGTGTGTGTGTGCGTGTTTGTGTGTGTGTGTTTAATCTTTTATTTTGAGGATAATAGAATAAGCACTCATGTGTGTGTGTGACACTGTGTGTGTGTTAGTGTGTGTATGTGTATGTGCACGCGTGCGCGCATATGTCTGGGTGCACACGCGTCTAAGAGTGGGTGGGTACAAGAGGAACAGAGAGACAGAGACAGAAACAGACACAGACACACAGACAAACTGAGACCTAAGAAATGTTTGAACCTTTCCAATCCTATTGTCTTGATGCATTCATAAACAGAATCACACAACTGGAACAGATACCCCGACCATGAATGCTGTAATCTGACGATGGTGTTCCACAATTACACATCTGTGCCAACCCACTTGTTCTGCCATGCCTTGTTAAACCCATTATTCCCTTGTTGTGTGTGTGTGTTGTGTGTGTGTGTGTGTGGGTGGGTGGGGGGTGGGGGGGAGTGCTTTGCAAAGTAAGCCAGCCCTGATATCAGAATGGTGTGTATGTTTGTGTATGTGTGTGTTTTGGGGGATGTGTGAGTGAGTGTGTTTGATAGTGAGTGTGTGTGTGTGTGTGTTTGTGTGTGTGTGTGTGTGTGTGTGTGTGTGGTGTGTGTGTATAGTGTGTTCGTGTGTGTGTGTGTGTGTGTAGTGTGTGTGTGTGTGAGAGACACTGTGTGTGTGAGAGAGTTTGTGTGTGTGTGTGTAAGGGGACTGGGCCTCCATCTTTTTAATGTCCCTGCTTGGCGTATTTGTGCGCGGTCGTGTGTGTCAACGCTCTCGTGTGTGTGGCAGGGGGTGGGTGGGGGGGTTGGGGTGCTAGGGTTTCAGCTGCCTGTTATTTCCTAACTGAAGCCTGAGACTGACTGAATCATGGGTGACAGGGGTGGGGAGTGAGGTGAGGAGAGTTTGGAGCAATTGGTGTTTTGATTTGTACAAGTAGGGGTGTGATGGTTGGTAGAGAATAACGTTAGTTGTTGTTTTTTAAAAAATATTCTTTCAGCTGTCTGTCAAGCCTCTCTCTCTCTGTGTGTCTCTCTGTCTGTCTCCCTCTCTGTCTGTCTGTCTGTCTTTCTGAATCTGTCTGTCTGTCTCTCTTTCTGAATCTGTCTGTCTGTCTCTCTTTCTGAATCTGTCTGTCTGTCTCTCTTTCTGAATCTGTCTGTCTGTCTCTCTTTCTGAATCTGTCTGTCTGTCTCTCTTTCTGAATCTGTCTGTCTGTCTCTCTTTCTGAATCTGTCTGTCTGTCTCTCTTTCTGAATCTGTCTGTCTGTCTCTCTTTCTGAATCTGTCTGTCTGTCTCTCTTTCTGAATCTGTCTGTCTGTCTCTCTTTCTGAATCTGTCTGTCTGTCTCTCTTTTCTGAATCTGTCTGTCTGTCTCTCTTTCTGAATCTGTCTGTCTGTCTCTCTTTCTGAATCTGTCTGTCTCTCTTTCTGAATCTGTCTTCGTCTCCTTTCTGAATCTGTCTGTCTGTCTCTCTTTCTGAATCTGTCTGTCTGTCTCTCTTTCTGAATTCTGTGTCTTTCATTGTCTCTTCTCTTTCTGAATCTGTCTGTCTGTCTCTCTTTCTGAATCTGTCTGTCTGTCTCTCTTTCTGAATCTGTCTGTCTGTCTCTCTTTCTGAATCTGTCTGTCTGTCTCTCTTTCTGAATCTGTCTGTCTGTCTCTCTTTCTGAATCTGTCTGTCTGTCTCTCTTTCTGAATCTGTCTGTCTGTCTCTCTTTCTGAATCTGTCTGTCTGTCTCTCTTTCTGAATCTGTCTGTCTGTCTCTCTTTCTGAATCTGTCTGTCTGTCTCTCTTTCTGAATCTGTCTGTCTGTCTCTCTTTCTGAATCTGTCTGTCTGTCTCTCTTTCTGAATCTGTCTGTCTGTCTCTCTTTCTGAATCTGTCTGTCTGTCTCTCTTTCTGAATCTGTCTGTCTGTCTCTCTTTCTGAATCTGTCTGTCTGTCTCTCTTCTGAATCTGTCTGTCTGTCTCTCCTCTCTGTCTGTCTGTCTTCTCTCTTCTGAATCTGTCTGTCTGTCTCTCCTCTCTGTCTGTCTGTCTCTCCTCTCTGTCTGTCTGTCTCTCCTCTCTGTCTGTCTGTCTCTCCTCTCTGTCTGTCTGTCTTCTCCTCTCTGTCTGTCTGTCTCCCTCTCTGTCTGTCTGTCTCTCCTCTCTGTCTGTCTCTCCTCTCTGTCTGTCTGTCTCTCCTCTCTGTCTGTCTGTCTCTCCTCTCTGTCTGTCTGTCTCTCTCTCTGTCTGTCTGTCTCTCCTCTCTGTCTGTCTGTCTCTCCTCTCTGTCTGTCTGTCCTCTCGCTCTCTGTCTGTCTTGTCTCTCCTTCTTCTTCTCTCTCTTTCCCTCTATCTCTCTGTGCCTCTCCTTTCTCACCTCCCTCTTCCTTCTCTCCTTCTCTTCTTTTGTCTGCTTGCCTGTATGTTTGTCTGTCTGTCTGTCTGTCCTTTCTGATCTTTTCGTCCTCCCCCTCCCTTCTCTCTCTCTCCTTCTCCTTCTCTCTCATCTTCCGATTCCCGCTATTTTTCTGTCCCCCCCATTCCTGTTTCAGATCTGTTTCAGTACTGTCTCTCTTCAGACTCTCAGTTTCGCTTTTTTTGCGTATATCTGATCGTTTTGGCCACCATGAAGGTAGCAGCATTCCGATTTCGGAAGACATGAATTTTAAATGTACTGTAGAACCTCCCCCCCCCCCCCCCCCCCACTCACTCCTTCCCTCAGCCAAAGGTGATTTTTTCAGAGTGTGTCACTGCCATGAGATCAGGTGACAGCAGTGTTGACAAGTATATGCTGACAGTTGACCAGTCCATTTATTTATTTATTTATTTATTTATTCTTTTGTTTCAATGATAATGGAATAAACTCTCACCTGCTTTTTTACATCTAGTCCCCGTGTGCATGCAGTTTTATACATTTGTCATCCGTTCCCACCGGCACACAATGGCCTACTCTCCCGAAAAGCATAAATGGGTTTCAACGTGTGCGCAAGATGTTCCACGTGCGTTTGCACACGGGGCCTCGGTTTATTGTCTCATCAGAATTACTTTTGGAGGCAGCAGTGTCGGGACTGATGTTAACTCCAGAGGAAACATCCTCTAGAACGAGATTCGAACCCAGGTCAGCAGATCACGAGCGCACTGCGCATCACTCTAACCACCAGGCTATTCCGTCCCTCCAGATGACCAGTGCATGCTGACAGAGGTCCGTGTATCAACAGAAACCAGACACAAGGATCATGGGGGACGGGATAGCCTAGTGGTTAGAACATTGCGCTCGCAATCTGACGACTGGGGTTCGACTCCTGTTCAAGGAGATATTTTCCCCCTGGAGTTAACATCAGTGCAGACTCCAATCTCCCCAAAAGTCCTTGCGGATGAGACTATAAACCAAGGCCCCGTGTTGCGAACGCACGCAGAAAATCTTTCGCACACGTTAAAATCCTGTTCCGCTTTTCGTAAGAGTAGGCCATTGTGTGCCGGTGGGAACAGATACAGAATTTACAAAACTGCATACACACGGGGAATGGATGTAAAAAGCATATAAGTCCATTATCCTCGATATAAAAGAATAAAATGAAAAAAAAACCCTGGTCATCCTGAACAGCAGTGTTGGTGGTGGTGGTCATCTCATGGAGGTGTTGTTTAGTCAGGAAAAAATAACATGCTGTATTATACAATACTAATACTAATACTAATACTAATAATATAATAATGTATGGAATTTATATAGCGCTGAATCTTGTAAAGCAACAAATCAAAGCGCTCAGATGACTTCTTTTATGCGTGTGTATGCGATTTTTTAAATTTTGTCATCTGTTCCCACCGGCACGCAATTGCCTACTCTTTCGAAAAGCGGAACAAGATTTAACGTGTGCGCAAGATGTTCTGGATGCGTTCGCACACGGGGCCTCGGTTTATAGTCTCATCCGAAGGACCATACAACACCATCAGAAGCGGCAACAAGCAAACAGCTTGTAGTGTGCTGTGTTTCATCATCAGTCAGTTACAAAGTCAGCGCATCCGTAGTTGAGAAAAAAACCATGGCATCATAGCACAAAGCAGTCCTTTTGAAAATAAGTGTAATTGATAGATTAAAGTCCATAATTTTCATCTCGGTGCTTTAACACTTGTGATGAGTTTGAAAACAATGTTTTGAATTTTGTGATTGCGTGGTTAAGTACAGAGAAGAGGTGAGAGATGAGAGATGAGTGAAGACAAAATGATTGAATGAGATGCGAGAGGAGAGACAGAGAGAGAGAGAGGAGAGGAGAAGGAGAGAGGTTTTAAAAGTTGAAAACTTTATATAAAGCACAAAGAATGAATCATCACGATTCATTATTTTGTTACAATCCAAACCTAGTCTTAAAAAATAAATAAAAAAAAAAACCCAACAAAAACAAAAAAACCCAAAAACCCCAAAAAGATAAAACAAATCAATGTAATATCAATCCAAAAACACATCAATATAAAAGCCAATAAAGAAAATATTAAATAAATGAAAGACAAACAGTATACATCTTCAAAATGACACCATTCAACACAAGACGAAGAAGCTGAACACATCGACCTAGAAATCACAAATAATTAGTGAAAAAAAAATTGCAAGTTAGGAAAATGAAAAAAAAGAGGAGAGTTATCATAAACTAAATAAAGGGGACAGCGAAAGAGCAGAGAGTGAGTGAGAGAGAGAGAGAGAGAGAGAGAGAGAGAGAGAGAGAGAGAGAGAGAGAGAGAGAGGAGAGAGAGCGAGCGAGAGAGAGAGCGAGCGAGAGAGCAGAAGAGAGAGAGAAAAGAGAGAGACAGAGAGAGAAAAAAAAAAGAGGAGAGAGAGAGAGAGAAAAAGAGACGAGAGAGACAGAGGAGACAGAGACAATGACAATGACAAATTCTTTTTTATTTCGAGGATAACGAATGAGCACTCGTATGCTTTTTTACTTTC
>CM054159.1:37848349-37853349 GCA_028751875.1 Rapana venosa | reverse complement strand
TAGTTGTCTGATGTTTGGTGATGATGAAGAAGAAGATCCACGCAACACTGAAGGAACATAAAGGTAACGGTAAAGGAGTCCCATAACCTATAAGGTCGTAGGGGAACGAGGCGCCAGAGACCTCAACTTCTCTAGGGCCAGCATATTGAGGGTGGCACACCATCTCCTCTCCTTCACTGCTTTACCTTCCCTGACCCTAAAGAAGGCAGGTACCCATTTACAGCTGGATGAACTGGGGTACTGTACTAAAGCCAAGGCGCGCCAACGGTCACCCATCCATCTGGTAACCACGCTCGATGCTGCTTAACCTTAGCCGGGGGAAAGCGAGTGCTCTAACCACTGAGCCATCCCGTCCCCTGATTATAAACGTGGTTGTTTTCTTCACCATGATAGGCCATACTTTAAGTTTTGCCTCTTTATAAAGCGAACATGTTTTATAGACGCTTGCCTGTCTCTAAGGAAGCAATGTTAAGGAGGACATTATTTTGTGTAAAGTTCTTAACATTCAGTTCTCACACACCCGCTAACACACGTACACATGCAGAGGGAGGATGGATGTGCATGATGAAAAGAATGAAGACCTGTGTTGGGTTAATTTTGGAAAAAAAAATGCTGTTTTTTTTCTTTGGTAAATTGTAAAAAGAAAACGTTCATTGTCTCGTCTTCCCCATTTAAAGTTTTTGAGAATTGATTATGTCCCTTCTTTCCGATTTGAACAAGTCGGTGTGTGTTATGTTTTGTTTTACACTTTGATTGCACAACATCGTCATCAAATACATCTTCATGTGTTTCTTCTGTTTACTTCTGTCTGCTAGTTCCTCTGTCTGTGTCTGTCTCTGTCTATCTCAGTCTGTCTGTCTGTCTGTCTTTCTCTCTCTCCAGCAATAGGTACCCAGTGACCCCATTTCTTTCTAAAAGTAGAGCTCTAAGGTTACCTAATTATGTATGCGTGTTCACCTGCTTAACCACCATTTTAGATAGCTGCAGTCCGATTTTGAGGATAATGTCTTAAGGATAGGCCTGGTGTACCTGCAGGATTTTCTTGGTAATTTGTGATTTGTTCCCACCGGCACGCAATGGCCTAGTCTTCCAAAAGATGGTACAGGTTTTAACATCCTGCCTGTGTTCGTACAGGGGAGTTTAGTTTTATAGTCTAACGCAAATAACTTTTTAGGGAGTGGAGTTGGTACTAATATTTGCTCCAAGGAAAAAAATCTCAAACTGGTGTCTGGCTATTGGCTCAAACCTACGCCATCAGATCGCGAGTTCAACGCTTTAATCACTTATAATCCCACCTGGAACGAATTGCTACGGAAAGCAGAGGACTACGAGGAGTGGAGGAAGCTGGTTGCAAAATCTTCGCTGATGCCCCCACTGTCTGCAGGACTATGGGACAGGTGAAGTGAAGATAGGATGAATCCCACCTGCCCCCTTTCCCAATAAATCCGAACAACACTATCAAAGTCATATCTATAAAGTGGATGAAGCTCGACAGTGTGGTCCCAGTCTTCTAGTTAAAGCCCATAATAAACTCACTTTGGAAAAAGAAAGGACTTGAGTGTGAAAAGAAGCCAGTGACTCATCAGGTTCAGAGCTGCAACCTTTTAGCCAGGAATTCAACATGGTAAACACTGCACCATAGCAGCTAGTGGCATACAGAATGTGTGGTTGTTTTGTTGGTTTTTTTTATATATATATTTTTTTTACAGCAGATGGGAATAAATTTCATGCATTCTTCTTGTTCTTCTTGTTCTGGTTCTTTTTGCTCTTGTTGTTGTTGTTGTTGTTGTTGTTGTTGTTGTTCTTCTTCTTCTTCTTCTTCTTCTTCTTCTTCTTCTTCTTTTCTTTCGCATTCTTCTTCTTTTCTTCTTCTTCTTCTTCTTCTTCTTCTTCTTCTTCTTCTTCTTCTTCTTCTTCTTCTTCTTCTTCTTCTTCTTCTTCTTCTTCTTCTTCTTCTTCTTCAGCAGTTCCTATAATCATTGAATGGGATCTACAAACCAAGCTGTACGGCCCACGAGAGGAGCTGGAAAGGACATACCGTTATTTTTCCCCAACACATCTGACAGTGTAAGAACAAAGCAGACGATATTGGGTGGGATGTGTAGTACTGCCTGGTATTCTCCCGTGCTTGCTACTACTCTGCAGGAGGTCTGCATGCTGGTCTCTGTCAGCACATGTCAACTTCAGAGCAGCTCATGACCAGCCTTTGAAACAAAACAGCAATTAAGAACCACTTTTAGCCATGGCAACTTTCTCTGTATCAAAATTCCAGCCTGCTCTCTCCAGGGGGGAAGAGAGGATATCATTGTTAGTGCAGGGCATTGATTTACTACACTGATCTAGACTTTCACCTGTCTTGGCTGGAGAATGCCAAGAACCAGGTTAGATGTCATGCTGGATGTCCTCTCCCATTCTGTGTCCACCGCAGCGTGAGGCTGTGCCCACCCTGTCCCATGTCCCCATCGAGAGAACACCCATATGAACGTGATGTAGAGGTGCAATTTCACAGTTTGCCTTTGACCCAAGAGAAATGGGGAGATCCTTCGGATGAGACTATAAGCCGAAGCCCCGTGTGCGAACGCATGCAAAACATCTTGCGCACACGTTAAATCCTGTTCTGCTTTTCGAAAGAGTAAGCCCTTGTGTGCCGGTGGGAACATATGACAACATTTACAAAACCGCATACACACGGGGACTGGATGTAAAAAAGCACTTGAGTGCTTATTCCATTATCCTCGATATTAAAAAAAAGTAATCTGAGCGCTTTGATTTGTTGCTTTACAAGATTCAGCGCTATATAAATTCCATACATTATTATTATTATTATTATTATTATTATTATTATTATTATTATTATTATTATTATTATTATTATTATTATTATTATTATTATTATTATTATATTCTTTGATGAACACACGCATTCAAAAAGCTTGTATGGTATGCAGTCCTGTGCCTTCGTTTGCTTTTTTAAAATTAGTATTAAATTCGGAATGCATAGCACCCTTCTTCGTTTATGCATCTTTTCCCATTTCCTTCATTTTAGTTTGATTTAATGCAATTTCTTCAGTATTTCAAGAAACACTTCTTAAATCTATTTTTCTTGCACTCCAGGTTTAAATGTTCACGTTTTTAAAAAATGAATTCAGCAAGTGGCTATGCTATGTTGAAAACATCACGTTTCAAGGTTGCTGACAGGAAACCCACGGTGTGACATGGCCTTTAACGCTGTGGTTTTGGAAAGACATGCACGTGGCTGGGCAAAGAGAAGAGCATGCCAATGTCAGACTGACAAAAAAAGATGTCATCCATTATCTCCCTTGCCTGTTATAAGAAAGAACAATTATTCTCTCTCTCTCTCTCTCTCTCTCTCTCTCTCTCTCTCACTCTCTCTCTCTCTCTCTCTCACTCTCTCTCTCTCTCTCTCTCTCCCTCTCTCTCTCTCTCTCTCTCTCTCTGTGAGAGCATTGTTTTACCGTTCTTGTTTTTGTTTGTTTGTTATCGTTGTTGTTTTAATTCGGCGTTTTTTTCTGTTGTTATTTTCTTGGTATCATGATGCTATCCATGATAAGGGCAGGTGCTAGATGTAAAAAAAAAATGCACATGAGTGCTTAGTCATTCTCAACGAAATAACACAATTTGATTTAATTTAATCTCGGTCTTTGTCTGTCTGTCTATCTCTCTGTCTGTCTGTCTGTCTGTCTGTCTGAATATCTCTCTCTGTCTCTCTCTGTGTCTGTGTCTGTGTCTCTCTCTCTCTCTCTCTCTCTCCGTCTGTCTGTCTGTCCTTTCACATGGACCATGGCTATATAGAGATTGTGCCGTTTTGTACGTTTACTCTAGAAATATAAGAATTATACAAGCACATGCTTGTTTGTATGTCTCTTTCTCCATAGAACGCTCAAACTGCAACTACAGTTATCAGTCATATGAGGGGAAAAATGCGTTGCGCCGCCGTTAAGCGCCTGACAAGTCAGGCCCAGCTCATTGGACTTCAGTGTGGGAGAAAATTGTTGTCTTGTAAGTCTTTCTGAAAAAAAGAATAATATAGGAGAATGGACCAAGGAGGCAGCAAAATATACAAAAAGAAGGTGACAGGAAGAAAAGGAACAAAGCAGAAACAAAGAGAGGGATGGAAAAGAGGAAATTCACAGTATAGAACTTCCAGAAGGTGGGGATGCTATTTATACTGACAGCCCCTACACCCCCCCCCCCCACCCCAAGGCATCCCCACAGGGAAGCTTGTCAACTTATTTTTTTAATGACATGAAGAATGGGAGTCATTGAACCCAAGATAATTTATCACAGTTACAACAACAACAATTACAAAACCCAGAAATCGCATAGAACTGTGACATACCTTTTGCAAAAAACCCACCCGAGTCATAGTAAAGAGCGAAAAATTAATGTCACTTTTATTATCAGATTTTCTTTTTTTTTTTTAAAAACACCCAACCCAGTCATAATAAAGAGCGAAAATGAATGTGACTTTTATTATCAGATTTTCTTTTAAAAAAAAATCCCAAGTCATAATAAAGAGCGAAAATGAATGTCACTTTTATTATCAGATTTTATTTTTTAATTTTTTATTTAAACCCAACCCAGTCATAATAAAGAGCGAAAATGAATGTCACTTTTATTATCAGATTTTCTTTTTTTTTTTTTAAAACCCCAACCCAACCCAGTCATAATAAAGAGTGAAAATGAATGTCACTTTTATTATCAGATTTTCTTTTCTATTTAACCTTTTCCCTACGGGTAACCCGCTATTGGGTAACCAACCATCTACTAACCCCTTCCCTACGTATCACCCACTACTGGGTTATCTAGCATACTAATGTGCTTAGTGCACGTGTACTGCTGGGAAAGACGGGTTCTCTCCCTTAACGTAGGGATAGTGTTAACCGTACATCACAGCAATTCAATTCCCCCAGAAAACTTATACATGCACAGAATCATTTCATTTTGGTTTGTGTTGTTGTTGTTGCTGTTGTTGCTGG
>CM054159.1:37825849-37840849 GCA_028751875.1 Rapana venosa | reverse complement strand
TGCAAGATGGTTTTTGCTAAGGTGTTGTGTCTTGTGGTGGGACCAAACCACATCAGTTTTCTCCTCTTTATGGTGGAGAGCAAAGGTTCTTGGGGGCCCACACGCTTTTTGATTTCTTCTTTCACATAGTTGTTGGTCTTGTGTTCTTTGAATGATATTTTGAGGAGTCTTCTGTGGCACTTGTTCTCGAATGCTTGGATTCTCCTCTCTAGCTCTGCTGACAGAGTCCATGATTCACAGCCATATAGAAGTAGGAATATTGCTACCTTAATGGTGGGCACAAAAAGATGGCATACGCAAAATTTCACTCTAGGTGAACCTCGGACAGCTCTAGCCCGAGGAACGAACCCCCCCCCCAAAAAAAAACAACAACAAAAAAACAAAAAAAACAAGAAGAAAAATGATAGTTACATTCACACAGTCCCTTAATGTATCTTCCCATTCCAAAGACAAGGAGGAAACTAGTCAGGAGATATGGGAAAAAGAACCTCACTGATAGAAAGCCCTTTGCTCAAAGACAAGGAACCCCCATGGTGCGTGACATGTAATAATAATAATAATAATAATAATAATAATAAATGGAACTTATATAGCGCTATATCTTGCAAAGACAAATCAAAGCGCATGCATTCAACCTAATCTTACATAGTCATGCAATCAATGATAAATAATCAATAGTTTAAACAAACAGATATTTACAAACATGGTGCGATGCAGACAAAATCGATGTAATGTACCATTGACCATCAAGCATCTGTTTCTGGAGTGTCCAGATGTCCAGGATATTTGGGCACAAGCATGTTACTGCAGACTCCCTAAAGATCCCTTTTCTGCGATGTCCCACCTGACAACATTGTTTAACTTCCCAAGAGAATCAGGTTTATTTCGTCCGATATGAGTACACCAGATGTGATAGTTGGTCACTAAGAACAATTTTGTTTTAAGGAATCTGGTTTTGGTTTTTATCTCAATTTATTTGCCATTAATATGGTTTATCCCACAAGGCGGTTATCATCCTGGGTTGACCTTCATGGTTGGCCAGGGTGATGATACAAGGAACGATGGAACAGAGAAGATGAGTCCTTCGGATGAGACTATAAACCGAAGCCCCGTGTGCGAACGCACGCTGACCATCTTGCGCACACGATAAATCCTGTTCCCGCTTTTCGTAAGAGTAGGCCATTGCGTGCCGGTGGGAACAGATGACAGAATTTACAAAAAAACCGCATACACACGGGGACTGGATGTAAAAAAAAGCACATAAGTTCTTATTCCATTATCCTCGATATAAAAGAATAAAAATAAAAATAAATAAATAAAAATACAAAGAATGATGGTAAAGTTAGTTTTATAAATCCTACTGTAATCTGTAAAATTATAGTCGCACAATTTTACTCTGAGATTTAAAAATCGGACACGGTAACAGCCCCGATATGGCCTCTGCGGTCGGTGGGTGGAGCTATAAAACCACAAGATTGGATTCACAGAGAGTCTGAACAGTGAAAGGGATTGGAACCAAAGACCTCTTGTTATGGCGCTGCTGACCCAACATACTCTCTTGGTACATTATAGACACATCCCCGCACGTGCTGAGTTTGGTCAATATTCCAACAACTACAACAGAATGAAGTCGGGACAATGTAAACTTGCGTTAGCGCAAAAAAAATGCCCCATAGAAAAAAAGCGTATGGAACTAAAGTCAGATTTTTATCTGCGTTTCTCCACCGCAGCCTGTTTATATAAGCTGATCAGTGAACAATGAACCCAGACCTCTCTGACCCTCTTGTGTGTCAATAAACATGATGGTTTTAGTCCGCGGAGTTAACGCGTCCTCTTTGTTGAATCGTGTTGTCTTTACGTGGACTGTGGCCACAGACACAGTTAGTGACACTAGGCAAATCCCATACTAAAGGTATTAATTCTATCTGCAAATACCAAACAAATCCCATACTAAAGGCATTAATTCTATCTGCAAATACCAAACAAATCCCATACTAAAGGCATTAATTCTATCTGCAAATACCAAACAAATCCCATACTAAAGGCATGAACTCTATCTGCAATACCAAAGAAATCCAGTACTAAAGGAATTACACCCTCGCTCCCCCAAAGGATTTGGTTTGATGGTGTTTCTTTTTGATTGATGCCGTTTCCGTGAATTGTGATGTAATTTTCCAGCGGCTGGTTCAATCTAGGAATCAGTTTGGCGTGTAATTGTGGAGGTGTGATTGTGCAGGTGTGATACACTATAATCTCTGGTGGTGAAATCGATCTACCTGCACTTCCTTGTGCAGAGCTGTGACCTGAAGTCAACAGCACGTGATCAATGGAGTCATGATGGCAAACACTGCAGGTGTCTGTATTTCCCGTCCCTATGGACTGGTAACACTGATAACCCCCTCTCCTCCTTACCCCCTCACCCCTACTATTCCCCCCTTACCCTCCTCCCTATTCTTCTCCCCTCCTCAACTACCCATTTACCTCCCCTCCTTTTTTCTCCTCTCCCCCCTCCCTATTACCCCAACCCCTTACCTATCGCCCCTCCTTCTCCTACTCCCACCAATCTCCCTCCTCCCTGTCCCTCCCTTATTACCCCCCCACAAACAATGGAAGATAGACCACACAACCCTTCCAAAGTTTGAAGAATTTGAAGTTAGGGGGTGATCCCAATAGATATAACAAATTCCTAACTCACAGCTAATGCTGTTGCTTTTATTGTTTTACAACTTATTAGTAAACTAACAATTCCCAAATTTAAAGGTGTCTTTTTCTATATTATCTGTTCAGACATCGAGAAAAAAAGTGATATCTACAATCCTTGACTTTTACCCTGTCCTTGTTCCAGAGTGATAAACAGCAGTTTATACACTTTCATATAAAAATTGTTGCTTCATTTCCATGAGATGGAAGCTCCTATCTCGACTACTAAACAATTTCAAACAATAAAAAGGAATCCTTCGGATGAGACTATAAACCGAGGCCCCGTGTGCGAACGCATGCAGAACATCTTGCGCACACGTTAAATCCTGTTCCGCTGTTCGAAAGAGTAGGCCATTGTGTGCCGGTGGGAACAGGTAACAAAATTTAAATAAAACCGCATACACACGCAAAAAAAAAAAATCAACTGAGCGCTTTTATTTGTTACTTTACAAGATTCCGCGCTATATAAATTCCATATATTATTATTATTATTATTATTATTATTATTATTATTATTATTATTATTATTATTATTATTATTATTATTATTATTATTATTAACCATAACATTTGAAGGGGAGGTACCATTGCCATAAGATAGAATGAAAGTTTTATCACGTGCATAGAACGTGTCAAAAACTCTCAATATAGTTGAGCAACGTTCATATGCAGCATAACTTAACAGCTGGAAGACAGTTGTCACTGGCAAATTTGTTCTTCTTCTTTGCGTTGCCTGCTGGCAAATTTGTTAAGCGGGGAGGGTGGGGGGAGGGGGTTAATAAATCCAAGGCATCCTTGGCATGGCCTGGTTTTATTAGCTTTATGTGATGAAAGAATTAATGGGATTATTTTCCAAGTTGACCTTGTTGGATGTTTTGAAGGGATTGGAAGGTCTTGATCTTAAGTTTGAAGTGAAAACTGTTATAGTTATTGAAACTAAGTGAAGTGACATTCATAATAATAATAATAATAATACTAATAGATAATGATGATGATAATAATATATATTAAAAAAATAATAATAATAAAATGATGATGATGATGATGATGATACGTTTGCATAGCACTTTATCTTGCAAAAACAAATCAAAGCACTTGCCTTCAAACTATTTTTACACACACACACACACACACACACACACGCACGCACACACGCACGCACGCACGCACGCACGCACGCACGCACACGCACAAGCACTCACAAACACTTTCTACACATGCATACAAACGCATTACCATGCACACACAAACTTACTAGAGTGCTCAAGTAAATGATACAGTATGTTTATGTACACACAGGGTGATCCTCTTTGACTGTGCTTAGTTTCAGTGTCTCAAAAAGGTTTATTGCATGCAGAATATTTTATTTACATAAGTCACTTTTGCCACATTGTATAAGGCACACAACGAAATAAATCCTACCCCCATTCCCTTGTGAAAACTGAACAAATTCTAACAAGGAAATGAAATAAGCAGGCCACCACAAATGTGGTGCAACACAATTGTTCATTTAATTTTATTTTCGTTTATTTAGTTTGCACCTGCATGTGTGGCTGTTTTGCTTTTAGAGTGGTATTTTGTACAGAAACTTTGAAAGTGATCGCTGTCTTTATGCTGCGGTATATTTTTACGTCCATGTGAACCTTGTTTACATGTGTTTTGATTTGGAAACACGCTGTGTGTGCTATTTCATGTCAATATTATTTCCCCTTCACAAGCTATCTTAAATGATAATAATAAATCTTAAACAGTTATGTCCATGTTTTCTTGTTTGAAGTTCCTTAGTAGTCCAGATACAAGCTTCCCTCTCATGGAAATGAAGCATCGATTTTTATAGGGTATTGTAGAAATTTGCTGTTTACCTGTCTGGAACAAGTACAGGGTGAAAGTAAATTATCATATATATATCACTCTTTGATTTGTCTTTGCAAGATATAGTGCTATTTAAGTTCCATGTATTATCATTATTATTTTTTTTCGATTTCTGAATATATATAGGAAACGACACCTTTAAAGTTTAGAATTGTTAATTTGATGACACGTTGTAAAACCACAAAGGCGACAGCTTTGACTGTGAGGTAGAAGTTTGTGATTCCTATGGGGATAGCCCCCCCCTCCCCCACCCCAAGGGGAGGAGGTTATGGGGGTAAGGTGGGGATGGTAGGGGTATATGGTGGGGAGGGGGAATAGAGTAGGTAGGGGAGAGTGGGGGAGGAGGAGGATAGGTAGGGGTGTAAGGGAGGGGTGTGAGGGATGGGGGGCAGAGATGAGGGTAGGGTAGGGTGGGGGTAGAAGGAGAGGTAGATTTAGGGGGTATGAGTATGGGGAGATGGGGATAGGTAGGAGAGGAAGGGTTTAGTGGGAAGAGGGAATAGTGTGGAGGACAGACTAGGGGTGGAGGGGGAAATAGTTAGTTGGGGGGTGGGGGTGGGGTGGGGTGGGGAGAAGGGAATCCAGGTTGTATCATTCAGAATTAAAGTTTCAAATTTGCCCATTTTCAGAAGTCTTGCTTTTCAAAAATATTCTTTTACTTTAACTCCCAAGGGGTTCAGATTCCTTGTTTTCTATGCCACTACCATTCACTATGATCGTAAGTATAATGTATGTAAACTGGCTTGCTGTCACTCTTCATGTCAGAATTGTAATCCTTGGTGGCTGTGCTAATGAGCCCTCTGAGATAAAAAGTCCTAGTGATGAAAACTGATGTGCGCGCGCGCGCGCGCGCGCGCGTGTGTGTGTGTGTGTGTGTGTGTGTGTTTGTGTGTGTGTGTATTTGTGTGTGTGTGTTTTTGTGTGTGTGGTGTGTGTGTGTGTTGTGTATTTGTGTGTGTGTGTGTGTGTGTTTGTGTGGTGTGTCTGTCTGTCTCTCTGTGTGTTGTTGTTGTCCTTCAATTTTACGTCTGTTCACATTAAGTGATATTAGACACAAAAAGGCAAACAATTCAGAAAAAATACGGTTAAGGAACTGTCTAACTACTGTAACCATACTACAATGAAAGAAATGAATTTACCGTGTGCATAACTGTATAACTAATGAAACTACAACAGATAAACAAATAATAAAAAAAGACATGTCATGTATTCCACGCCAAAAGAACACTGGGAAAAAAAGTAACAATTTCGAAAACTATACCGTGATGGGTACAACGCCTCTGCTTCAAATCAATGGCATATTTACTTGTGCTATAGAAAATTACTAACACAACTCTCTTTCAACAGCAAAGCAAGTTCAAAGAGCAATGTACAGTTATTCAAAACCTCACGCAAAAATCTCTCACGAATGGTGGGAAAGTGCTTTTTTAACACTCGACATTCGAAAAGAATATGAATGTTTGAGATTGCCACACCACACACACAATGCACATTTCTAGAAAATTGTGTATGAAAAGCATTTAACTTCAGTCTATTAATAAGACTTATGAATGGCTTTGGCGTGATTTATCTAATCCAAAATGAGAGGAGAGAAAGAAATTTAGGTAAAAAATTGAAGTACCATGGGAAAACCCGCTTCTTCTTGTTTTTTCCTAACATGCTTCCAGCAAGCACTTTCTATCAAGTTATAATTCTCATGAATTGATATTGGTATATTCAAGACAGCAGCAGAGTTAGAGTGTGCTGCCGCATTTTTATCTGCTCTATCAACCTTTTCTTTATAAAAGATATTGCAATGCGATGGTACCCAGCAAAAGGTGACACTGGTGCCTCTTAAAATGAGAAAGTGTACAAGATGGTTTATTTTAGTTATAAGATCATGCTTAATATTAGACCCAGAGTTTTTAAGATATTGTAACACATATTTTGAATCAACACATAACAAAACCTGTAAAAAACCCCGGGGAAAGTCAAGTAATGTAAAGCCATCAGAATGGCAGTTAACTCTGCTGTAAAAATAGAATGATTCTTTCCAATATGGTACAATTTTTCAACCTTTAAGGAGGGAATGATGAAAGCTGCACCTCCATTACTGCTATTTAGAAGAGATCCATCGGTATAGATTTTAAGATGTGAAGGGTAGTTATTTATTATGTGCCCCTTCACATGAATATTGAAAATGTTACTTCCTTTTTCTTTTTTACAGGTAGAATGATCAATATCAAAAAAGCTCTTTGAAGTTCCCATGGAGGACTAGGAGATTAATGAGGTGTGGACAATTTCGTTTCTCTGGGATTAACTTTTGACTTTTCAAAAAGATCTGCTGTGAAAGTGCCAATTGTTGTAAGAGAACAAATATTTTTGGCTTTTTTAGGGAAATGCTCATCCGATGTCAGATAGATTTCATGTTCGATATTGTTTTCGGTAGTTGAGCTTCTTATAATGAACTTTGCCAAACATCAATTCACGATATTCATCCAAAGGCAGAACTCCTATTTCTTTGTAGGTTCCTAAGGACGAAGCATGTGATGGTAGACCCAAAGCAAGGCGAAAGGCTTTACAATCAAGACTCAAGTTTTTTTCAGTAAATATTTTGGGGCATTAAAAAAGACTTGGCCGTATGTCAGTTTAGAACGAACTAGCGCCAAGGACAGATGTTTAAGAACTGTCTGTGTGTCTGTGCGTGAGTGTGTTTGAGAGAGAGGATGCTTTTTATTCAGGGGAAAAAGCAAATACATTTTTTTTATTTCAGCCTTACACACACACACACACACACACACACACCCCACACACACACACACACACACACACACACACACACACACCCCACACAACACACACACACACACACACACACGCACACACACACACACACAAGTCGTGTGCATAAAGATAAGGTGGCATATGCCCTGTGTGTGTATGTGTGTGTGCGTGCGTGCGTACATGCAATCGCGCGCGCGCGCACGCGTGTGTGTCTGTGTGTGTCTGTGTGTGTGTGTGACCTCTGCCCTGTGTGTGGGTGTGGCAGGTATTGTATGACTGTGACTGCTGACAAAATCAAACATATCCGTCTCAGCCCTCTCCTTCCCCCCCGCCCCATCATCCCCCCCCCCCCCCCCCCCACACGACGACCTCCCCCCCCCCCCCCCACCCTCCACAGACCCACAGCCCTCTTCTCAGTCCACAATGCAGCCACGCATCACGTCATCAAAGCGAAGTGTAATCACATGATGGGGTTGTGTCATTCTGTTATGGCACATATCAGTATCCTTACTTGTTTGTCTTTTACTTTATTTGCAGCTTTATTTTCTATAAGCTCTTGAAACTTTATCTTGTTGTTGTTGTTGTTGTTGTTCTTGTTCTTCTTTTTGCAGTTCTTAATGTTGTTGCTGTTGTTGTTGTTGTTGTTGTTCTTCTTCTTCTTCTTCTCTTCTTATTCTTCTATCATCCTCCTCCTCCTCCTCTTCTTCTTCTTCTTCTTCTTCTTCTTCTTCTTCTTCTTCTTCTTCTTCTTCTTCTTCTTCTTCTTCTTCTTCTTCTTCTTCTTCTTCTTCTTCTTCTTCTTTCTCTTCTTCTTTGCATTTTTCTTCTTCTTCTTTGCATTCTTCTTCTTCGTTGCATCTTCTTCTTTGCATTCTTCTTCTTCTTCGTTCCATTCTTCTTCTTTGCATTCTTCTTCTTCTCCTCCTCCTTATTTTTGAACGCTGACAGAATCTTTTCTCCATCCTATGAGAGAAAACGCATTGCCCTGTCACTAAGCAACTGACAAGTCAGCCCCATTGCATCTGACTAAAATTCTGTCTTTAAATCGTTTTTTTGGAGAGAGAGAGAGAGAGAGAGAGAGAGAGAAGAGAGAGAGAGAGAGAGAGAGAGAGAGAGAGAGAGAGAGAGAGAGAGAGAGAGAGAGAGAAGAGAGAGAAGGCAGGAGAATGGACCAAGAAGGCAGAAATAGACAAGACGGAGATTACTGGTCAAATGGGACCGAGACAGAAACAAAGAGAGGGACAGAAAAGAGGGAATTCCTTGCACAGAATTTCCAGAAGGTGGGGATGCTCTCTCTACTGACAGGACCCTGGCAACTCCGGAGGGAAGACTTTGTATTCAAAGTATAGTGTAGGCAGCATGCATACCAAGGTAACAATCAAAATGTTTTTTGTCATGTTTGTCTTTCATGTAAATTACTTGTGATATTTGTATTGATTGTGCTGATGATGGGTTTCATGAGATGTGTTTGAATTATTGTGGTGTTGTGGTTTTGCTTTGCTACTCTTAACCTTTACTGGCGTGTGCGTGCGAACGCGCATGCGTGTGTGTATGTGTGTGTGTGTGTGTGTGTGTGTGTGTGTGTTGTGGATGGGTGTGTGTTGTGTGTGTGGATGAGTGTGTGCGGGTGTGTGTGTGTGTGGATGAGTGTGTGCGGGTGTGTGTGTGTGAGACGTAGATTGTTGTCGGCTTTTAAAATACTGTGTTATTTCTTAATCTGTATTGTTTAATAATGCATGCTGTGTAATTATAATTTTAAAATGCTACTCATAATTTCTCTAGTTGAGACATTAAAGTACTCTTGAGTCTTGAGTCTTGAGGCAAGTGCTTGAATATTCACCTTTTGTATAGTTGTGTGGATATGTTGTGATTGTATTTGTTTTCATGTAGAAAGTATCAAATGAAGTTTGGATTTACGGTGATGGTGTATTTGCAGTTGTTTATCTTGTTGATCGTGATCAAAAGTATGCACAGATAGAAAAAAAAGTTTTACAGACCACAATGAGAGAGACAGACAGACACACAGACAGCGAGAGAGAGAGAGAGAGAGAGAGAGAGAGAGAGAGAGAGAGAGAGAGAGAGACAGAGACAGAGACAGAGACAGAGACAGAGAGAGAATCAAATCAGTTTTATTCTTTATGCCTCTATAAAGCTTATATGTCTTTGCTGATTTATTTTCAATCATGTTTGCTTTTTCCCTTTTAATGTTGGTTTTTGTTTCTTTGTTAAAAAAAAATCTTGCTTCAAGTTGCTCACGTTTCCACAAATACAACAAGTGGCGATGCTATGTTGAAAACATCACGTTTCAAGGTTGCTGACAGGAAACCCACCGTGTGACATGGCCTTTAACGCTGTGGTTTTGGAAAAACATGCACGTGGCTGGGCAAAGAGAAGAGCGTGCCAATGTCAGACTGAAAAAAAAAATGTCAGTCATTACCTCCCTTGCCTGTCAGTAAAAAAAAAGGGGAACGATTAGCTGTCTGTCTGTCTGTCTGTCTAGCTGGCTGTCTGTCTGTCTGTCTGTCTGTCTGTCTGTCTGTCTGTCTTCTCTCTCTCTCTCTCTCTCTCTCTCTCTCTCTCTCTCTTCTCTCTCTTCTCTACCTACCTAACTAAGGCCGAGATACATTAAATTTCTGAGTTCTGAGTTCTGAGTTCTCTCTCTCTCTCTCTCTCTCTCTCTCTCTCTCTCTCTCTCTCCTCTTTCTCTCTCTCTCTCTCTCTCTCTCTCTCTCTCTCTCTCTCTCTTCTTGCTTAATCCATTATCCTCACAATAAAAGAGTAACTGAATCAAAAATGAATGTCTCTGACTCTCTGTCTTTCTCTCTGTCTCTCTGTCTGTCTGTCTCTGTGGCTATCTGTCTGTCTCTCCCTGCTTTTCTGTCTCTGTCTGTCTGCCTCTGTCTGTCTGTCTCTTTCTCTGTCTCTCTGTCCTTGTCTCTGTCTCTCTGTCTCTGTCTGTCTCTCTCTCTCTTGTCATTATTGCTTCCAGCCAGTCTTTATCCTTTCTGTCATTATCTTCATCAGCAGCAACACAATTATCCTCCTTCTCCTCTTTCTCCACCTCCTCAATAAATCATGCGTGTTCGAATGCATGCAGAACATCTTGCGCACACGTTAAATCCTGTTCTGCTTTTCGAAAGAGTAGGCCATTGTGTGCCGGCGGGAACAGATGACAAAATTGACAAAACTGCATATACACCGTGACCGGTTTTAAAAAAGAATAATGAGTGCTTATTCCATTATCCTCGATATAAAAGAAAAAAAAATAAATAGTAAAATAAAAAAACATAAATCAAAAAAGGCCGAAGCTTATTCCATTATCCTGCATTGTTTCAAATTAATCCCTAATGACAATAACATAAGCAATAACCACACCCGCAATCAAAGAGGCGAAAAACAGCACACTATCCCCACATGCCATGCCTCTTCAAATTAATACCCGTCACTCATGAAGATACACGCCTTGAGGGACTTAAACACGTCAGCCTTGGCAATCCTCACGCATCACGGGCATCTGCAGATATACACCGTCACTCAGTGTGGTTAAAGTTAATGTTGCTCTGGGGATTTTCCTTAGCCATAAAGTCTAAATGTTGCATGCACTGATCAGACTGCGCAGTCAAGGGGCTGTGAGGGTGTGTAAAGGTATGTGTCAGGGTGGTGTTTTTTGGGTCAAGAGAGTTCAGGTGGCAGGGCTTAGTGAGTTGGAAGGTGTGAGGGTAGCTAGAAGGGTTGAGGAGGTGTGGGGTGGGGGGGGGTCAAGGTTCAGGGGAGGGGATTTGGAAGGAGGGAGTGATGCTGGGTTGGTGGAGGATTGCTGGGTTGGGAGGAGGATTGCTGGGTTGAGGGAGGATTGCTGGGTTGAGGAGAGATTGCTGGTTGGAGGAGTGATTGCTGGGGTTGGGAGGAGGATTGCTGGGGTTGGAGGAGGAGATTGCTGGGTTGGAGGAGGATTGCTGGGTGGAGGAGGATGCTGCTGGGGTTGGAGGAGGATTGCTGGGGTTGGAGGGAGGATGCTGGGGTTTGGAGGAGGATTGCTGGTGTGGAGGAGGATTGCTGGGTTGGAGGAGGATTGCTGGGTTGGAGGAGGAGGATGGCTGGGGTTGGAGGAGGATTGCTGGGGTTGGAGGAGGATTGCTGGGGTTGGAGAGGGATTGCTGGGGTTGGAGAGAGGATGGCTGGGGTTGGAGGAGGAGGATTGCTGGGGTTGGAGGAGGACATGGCTGGGGTTGGAGGAGGATTGCATGTGGGTTGGAGGAGGATTGCTGGGGTTGGAGGAGGAATTGCTGGGTTGGAGGAGGATTGCTGGGTTAGAGGAGGATTGCAGGGTTGGAAGAGGATTGCTGTGGGGTTGGAGGAGGAGATGGCTGGGGTTGGAGGAGGAGGATTGCTGGGGTTGGGAGGATTGCTGGGGTTGGAGGAGGATTGCTGGGATTGGAGGAGGATTTGCTGGGGTTGGGGAGGAGGATTGCTGGGGTTGGAGGAGGATTGCTGGGGTTGGAGGAGGATTGCTGGGTTGGAGGAGGATTGCTGGGTTGGAGGGGATTGCTGGGGTTGGAGGGATTGCTGGGTTGGAGGAGGATTGCTGGGGTTGGAGGAGGAGATTGCTGGGGTTGGAGGAGGATTTCTGGGGTTGGAGGAGGATTGCTGGGGTTGGAGGAGGATTGCTGGGGTTGAGGAGGAGGATTGCTGGTGGTTGGAGGAGGATTGCTGGTGTTGGAGGAGGATTGCTGGGGTTGGAGGAGGATTGCTGGGGTTGGAGGAGGATTGCTGGGGTTGGAGGAGGATTGCTGGGTTGGAGGAGGAGGATTGCTGGGGTTGGAGGAGGAGGATTGCTGGGGTTGGAGGAGGATTGCTGGGGTTGGAGGAGGATTGCTGCTGGGGTTAGAGGAGGATTGCAGGGTTGGAAGAGGATTGCTGCTGGGGTTGGAGGAGGATTGCTGCTGGGGTTGGAGGAGGAGGATTGCTGGGGTTGGAGGAGGATTGCTGGGGTTGGAGGAGGATTGCTGCTGGGGTTGGAGGAGGATTGCTGGGGTTGGAGGAGGATTGCTGGGGTTGGAGGAGGATTGTGGGGTTGGAGGAGGATTGCTGGGGTTGGAGGAGGATTGCTGCTGGGGTTGGTGGAGGATGGCTGGGGTTGGAGGAGGAGGATTGCTGCTGGGTTGGAGGAGGATTGCTGCTGGGGTTGGAGGAGGATTGCTGGTGTTGGAGGAGGATTGCTGGTGTTGGAGGATGATTGCTGCTGGTATTGGAGGAGGATTGCTGCTGGTATTGGAGGAGGATTGCTGCTGGTGTTGGAAGAGGATTGCTGCTGGTGTTGGAGGAGGATTGCTGGTGTTGGAGGAGGATTGCTGGTGTTGGAGGATGATTGCTGCTGGGGTTGGAGGAGGATTGCTGCTGGTATTGGAGGAGGATTGCTGCTGGTGTTGGAGGAGGATTGCTGCTGGGATTGGAGGAGGATTGCTGCTGGGGTTGGAGGAGGAATGCTGCTGGTGTTGGAGGAGGATTGCTGGTGTTGGAGGAGGATTGCTGCTGGGGTTGGAGGAGGATTGCTGCTGGTATTGGAGGAGGATTGCTGCTGGTGTTGGAGGAGGATTGCTGCTGGGATTGGAGGAGGATTGCTGCTGGGGTTGGAGGAGGATTGCTGCTGGTGTTGGAGGAAGATTGCTGCTGGGGTTGGAAGAGGATTGCTGGGGTTGGAGGAGGATTGCTGCTGGGGTTGGAGGAGGATTGCTGCTGGGGTTGGAGGAGGATTGCTGCTGGGGATGGAGGAGGATTGCTGCTGGTGTTGGAGGAGGATTGCTGCTGGGGTTGGAGGAGGATTGCTGCTGGGGTTGGAGGAAGATTGCTGCTGGGGTTGGAGGAGGATTGCTTGGGTTGGAGGAGGATTGCTGGGTTGGAGGAGGATTGCTCGGATTGCAGGCAAGAGTTGTTCAAAGTTAAAATATCTGATTCTGTCTCTGGCTTTTTTCCCTATTTTCTCTTTTCTGTCTTCTTTTTCAATTTCAAATTCAAATTAAAAAACTTTATCATCTCAGAGACAGAGAAATTCCGGTGGGTCACCAGTCATACATAAAAACAATAAACATATAAACATAATATAAAACACACACCACACACACACCACACACACACACACACACACACACACACACACACACACACACACACACACAACACACACACACACACACACACACACACAAACACACTTTGGAAACATTCGCACGCATGCGCACGCATTTTTATGACATAAGCCACAATTGTTATAACATGTTGTATGAGACAAACACCAATCAAATTAATACTCCGTTCTATTAAGACATTGAACACAGGCTAAAATGATAACACGTGCACGCATTTTTAAGACATAAATTAAATTGGTATAACATGTATAATAAGACGAATATCGATGAAGTTCATACTCTATTCTATTAAAATATTGAAAACAGTTTGAACACTTTCTCATTGTCACTGTCTCTGGTTTTTGTTGTTGTTGTTTGGTCTGCCTTTTCCCTGTCTCTGTCTTTTTCAGCGTTTCTCTTTCTCATTGTTACTGTCTCTGCTTGACTGTCAACCTGTATGTCTATCTGTCTGTCTGTCTGTGTCTGGCTGTCTCTCTGTTTGTCTGTCCCTATCTCTGTCTCTGTCTGTCTTTCTCTGTCTCTCTGTGTTTCTGTCTCTGTCTCTGTCTGTCTGTCTGTCTGTCTCTCCTGATTTGTTACTTTTTGGAGTGGGGAGAGGGGGGTATTTTTCGTGCGTGGTTTTGTTGTTGCTTTTGTTTGTTTGGTCGTTGTTGTTGTGGTTTTTTTTTGGGGGGGGGGGGTGGAAGGAGGGAGGGGGGAAATAGGTCATGGTGAAAGGAAGCTTTGTAGCGATCCATTTATCCTCAATAAAATAACTGCATTTGCATAACAATGCTCTCTCTCTCTCACTTTTTGTCTGTCTGCCTGTCTCTTAGTTTGTCTGTCTGTCTGTTTTTGTTTTTTCTCTCTCTCTCTCTCTCTCTCACTTTCTCTGTCTGTCTGTCTCTCAGTCTGTCTGTCTGTTTCTCTCTATCTCTCTCACTTTCTCTCTCTCTCGCTCTGTGTCTGTGTCTGTCTCTCAGTCTGTCTGTCTGTTTCTCTTTCTCTCTCTTTTCTATCTCTCTGTGTCTGTCTGTCTGTCTCTCAATCTGTCTCTCTGTCTGTCTGTTTATTTCTCTCTCTCTCTCTCACTTCTCTGTCTTTCTATCTGTCTCTCTGTCTGTCTCTTTCTATGTCTCTCTCTCATTTTCTCTCTGTCTGTGTCTGTCTGTCTGTCTCTCAGTCTTTCTGTCTGTCTGTTTTTCTCTCTCTCACTTTCTCTCTCTCCGTGTGTGTTTGTCTCTTGGTCTGTCGTCTCTCCGTCTGTCTCTCTCTCTCACTGTCTCTCTCTCTCTCTGTTTGTCTCTCAGTCAGTCTGTCTGTCTGTTTCTCTCTCTCACTTTCTCTCTCTCTCTCTCTCTCTCTCTCTCTCTCTCTCTCTCTCTCCTCTCTCTCTCTGTGTCTCTCAGTCTGTCTGTCTGTTTCTCTCCCCTCTCACTTTCTCTCTGTTTGTCTGTCTGTCTGTCTGTCTTTCAGTCTGTCTGTCTGTTTCTCTCTCTCTCTTACTGTCTCTGCCTTTATCTATACATATGCCTGCCTT
>CM054159.1:37798349-37800849 GCA_028751875.1 Rapana venosa | reverse complement strand
AGAGACAGAGAGACAGACAGACAGACAGAGAGACAGACAAAGACACAGATAGGTGGAGAGAGATTCATTCATTTATTCATTTATTCATTCTTTTATATCGAGGATAATGGAACAAGCTATCATGTGCTTTTTTTGACATCCAGTTCCCGTGTGTATGCGGTTTTGTAAATTTTGTCATCTGTTCCCACCGGCACACAATGGCCTACTCTTACGAAAAGCGGAACAGGATTTAACGTGTGCGCAAGATGTTCGAACACGGGGGCTCGGTTTATAGTCTCATCCGAAGGACGGGAGAAAGAGAGAGAGAGAGAGAGAGAGAGAGAGAGAGAGAGAGAGAGAGAGAGAGAGAGAGAGACAGACAGACAGACAGACAGACAGACAGAAAGACAGACAGACAGACAGTCAGAAAGATATACAGACATACAGAGAGACAGAGACAGAAAGGCAGACAGAGAGAGCTGGTGAAATAATTGTTCTTTTACTACATCGAAACTGACATGTCAGGGAAACATTTTAACTCCATTTTATCAACTGTTTTATTTTTCTTAGGCGAGGAAAACTAGAGTATTTCAGAAAGTATCTTCCTACAAGCGACTATTGAAGCAAAAATGCTATAACGGCTATTTAAATCTGAAGTTGGAAAGTAATAATTTTTTCTCTATAAGCGACAACCGTAAGCAAACTGCTATACCCGCCATTGTATTAGAGTTAGATCCCCTGAAAACTGAAACTTTGTGAATCGTTTTGCCCCAAACGTACTCCTTGCTGCTAAATAAAGACTTTGATTTTCATTTTCATGATGGCTAAAACGTTCTGTATTAAGCTGCTATGTGACCACAAAAATTAATTTGCACACTTTAATCAGAAAAGCAAACAGATGAAACAGTATTTTCGTATTGTAGAACTGGACATAAAACAAGAAAATTTTAATGAGACTGCTTCTAAAATCAATTTGATTTGTCGTATTTTAACATATTTTTGAAGAAGAAGTTTAAAAATTAAAAGAAAAATACCCCTTCAAAAAAGCCCCCCCCCCCCGAAATCTATTAAAACAACACTACGACAAAGGAAAAGATCGCATTATTCAATAGAGAATTGGCCATTTTTGTGTTTACACCATATAAATAAATATTCAGATAAACCGGCAACTAGGTAAAGTATACAAATCATAAGGAAGAAAAAAAACCCCAAATTGTAACAGTAGTTTTTGAAAAATTGTATGAGACCTACAGAACAAAACTATTAAAAAAAATAGTCCCAACCCAAGTAAACAACAAAGTTAAAAAACACACCAGGAAAACAACGCAAAAACCTGAAAAACCCAAACAGCAAATATAAACAAACAATAAAAAAACCCCACCCCTCACAAACAAATGAAAAAAAACCAATAATATTCCCAAAACAAAAACCCCCCCCCCCACCCAAACAAAATTAAAATCCTAACAAGAAAAAACCAAAATTTCCAAAAACAACCACAAAAAATAAACACAAACAAACCCCCTCCCCCCAAACAATAAATCAAAACAAACACAAACAACACCCCATACAAACGAAGCAACATCCTAATTCCAAACAATACACAATAACTGCCTGTAAACAAACAGTAAAACCTAAAAAACAGCGACACAGCTAACATACTAATCCCTTAACCAACCGCCAAGTACAAATAATCCTACAAAATGATAAAAACTCATCCATAAAAATCCCAAAACATTCATACGTTCAAACTAAATCAGATCAAAGCCCCAAAAATACACCAAACCCCAATTATTAATACCACATAACTGCCGTCAACTTTGTCAAAACCAATTAAAAATAAACCAATGCCACGTTCTACCTTAATGGAAATAGCTATTCCACTTAAAACCACTCTGCCACAGGTATCAAAGTTAACTCCTACAAAAATGATGAAAGTAACTGCTTTCTCCAGGTTCGAAAATCACCCAGAAGACAGCTCATGACGTCATATCCTGTGATAAATGTGCCAGCCAATCCTTGGGCCACATTTTTATGCACCGGAAATACACCATACCCCATGTTTTTTGATGGCTAATAAAGCCTACGAGGACATAGCCTCAAACTTTTTCAAGTTTTAAAACCAGATTTAAATATAACTGCTCAATGCAATTGTTCTGACCTTAATCGAGACAGACTCTATGATATCCCCACTGTAAAATCCCTCCTTTTTTTCTGAACAAGTTTGCTCACTGCTATCATTTGACACTTCTTCAGACAGAGTTATCCCAATAAGACACCCTCCCCCCTTTTCTTTTTTTTGTTGAAACAAGTTTCTGTTTGATGGTGCATACCCCATGAATATGAACAACAACAGCAAAAGTGTTGTAACAAAAGACTTAACACTTGGATTGTGAACAGTTACAAAGAACATTATTATTTTTGTTATTACTATGATCATCATCATTATTATCATCATCATTATTATCATTATTGTTATTATTTTTTAAAATTATTATTATTATTATTATCATTATTATTATTA
>CM054159.1:37778349-37793349 GCA_028751875.1 Rapana venosa | reverse complement strand
TCTTCTCGTCTCTCTCTCTCTCTCTCTCTCTCTCTCTCTCTCTCTCTCTCTCTTCCTCATCTCAAGGCTGATAAAAAGACCCGAAAACAAGTGTACTTGTTCTATTAACCTCAGAAAATAAAATTTCGTTATCTCTCTCTCTCTCTCTCTCTCTCTCTCTCTTCTCTCCTCTCTCTCTTCTTTCTCTCCCCCCCCCCCCCTCCTAGCCCTGCCCTGCTTTGGTATTTGTTTTTTCCTTTTTAAACAACTTAACAACCTTCCTCCATTATCCCCTCTCTCTCTCTCTCTCTCTCTCTCTCTCTCACACACACACACACACACACACATTGTATCCCACCTCCCTACCCTTACAGAAAAAGCCCTTAGCCACAGTAAAGGCAAAACTCGAACACAAATTAGAAGTCACTGAACTAATCTTATATTGGTTTCAGTCCAACTGAACCCCTTCAGAAAGGGTAAACAAAGAAAGTTAGACGGCCACAAAAATGTCAGTGAAACAAAGGTCTCGTACAAAGCCTTGAATCTGAATGTCAGTAAATATTGCGGCTAATGTCATTCAGGGCAGCAATTCACTTAGGATATCATTTTACCCTCTAAAACAAACGGTTACGTGATAAGTATTGAAGTAAAGGAAGAAAAAGTCGAAGTTTGTATTCTCATGATAAATATACATAATCGAAAATTGCTGATAAGATATGTGTATTGGTAAGAAAGGTTAATATTGTATGAAGATATACATAAAAAAAAGGGTAAAGGGTGTCCCATAACCTATAAGGTCGTAGGGGAGCGAGGCATCAGAGACCTCACTTCTCTAGGGGCCAGCATGTTGAGGGCGGGGCCCATTTCCTTTCCCTCACTGCTTTACCTTCCCTGACCCTAAAGAGGGCAGGTACCCATTTACAGCTAAGATATACACAATTGTTAGATTTTGGCGGATAATAAAACATAACAAAAAATCTCTACAGAAATGAATAAGTACAGTGAATATACAATTATAAAAATTGTATAAAGTATGGACTAACCATACCTGTGAAAGTGAATAAATAAACAACTGATTTCAGAAAAAAAACCCCATATGGAACTGAATGAATGTCTACCTAGTAAGATTAAACCTGTATAATTTGTGTTTTCGCTAACTGGTGACATTGTAAGCTGGCCAACTAAATTACTATGTGACTACACAAAAACTAATCGATAATTTTAGTGGATGAGCTTATCAATCAATTGATGCATTGATTTACAAATCCATGAAATGACTGATTGATAGGTTCTTTGATTGATCTCTAATTGATAATAATAATAATAATAATAATAAATGGAATTTATATAGCGTTGTATCTTGCACAGACGAATCAAAGCGCTTGCCCTCAACTCATTCTTACACAGCAATAGTGATGAATCGATCCATAGCTTAATTAGTCATCAATCTATCAATTTACTTTGGAATCTTTATGCTACATTACTTTCATATATATATTTTTTAAATTCCACAGCCAGAGCCTTAAGGTTCACTTATGGTGAGTGTTTTGGGGATGCAATTGTTTATCCCATTACCAAGGTAGCCACATTCCGACTTCGGGGATGATGTCTAAACAGACCCCAGTGTATACGGGTGTAACTTTCTTCCTCCACTGTTCTTACAGACACCAATAGTCTATCTTCCATAGGGCAGAATAGCTTTTCACTTTGTATTCGATATGTCTGCGTATCAATGAAAAACATGTTTGTCCGTCGTGTTCGACGATGACCTCCAAAACAGCAGAGGAGGCAGCTACTATTTCGGAAACTGGGCAGAAATTTTATTAGAGTGGAGATGCCTTGCTCACAGTATATCCCCACTCTCTCGGCCAAGTGGGTATAAGGACAGTCAGCGTTGGAGATGTTCTCCAAAGGCCAACTAGCCCCCAGGGCTGCAGCACATAAGGACTGTGCAAGTCAAACCTCCTAATCAGAGAGTCATAGTCGATCACTAAAGACTAAGCTGTCAAGTGGGAATTCCATGAGTGGAAAAGCTACTGGTCATACAGCCTCTCACTTTGCTGTTGTTGCCCCCAGTGTCAATGCTTTAATCAAGAACTGTGATAAACCCAAGGCGCTGACTGCGATCAATGAAATATGGCAATGACATATACCTAACAAGATGGAACTATCAAACATTTGGCAAGCTTGGCTGGGTAAACACACACTTAGGCAGATCTATCTTTTCAGTGTTATGGACAATGATATCCTCCCTCCCCCACTCACCCACACAATACACGTTACCCTTTCGGATTTTTTTTGTCCAAGATTTTGAAACTTCTTTCTTCAGCTTAAAGTGAACAATAAAATATATGCTGTTTTGCCTTTATCAATGAATACTGTACAATTTCTGCTTGTTTGTTTGTTTGGTTTCGTATCACGAAGCTCTGAAAGAAAAAAAACCTTTTATTGTTTCTATGCTAGAATTATCTCCCCTGTTGGAAGCAGAAGTATCCAAAAATGTCCAAATGGATACATATGCACGGTACAGTGACATAACAGTTTGTTAACAATTTCGTAAAAACCTTCGATAACAAATACTATTGCCACAGAGAGGGGGGGATATCAAATCTTAGCAATGTTTAAAATGTAGAATTGTTATCATGTCGTTTTTCTTCATATAATGTGCTATTCCTGCCCCATTTTTGCATAGTAGAGGTATGTAGAACAGCACAAAGCTTCTGTATTGTACAGGAGAACAAAGTCATTTCTGAGATGACTGCAGTCTTACATTTTTAAGTATATGCATGAACAATAGAGTTTCAAATAAAGCAATGGTTTAGAGAAGACCACTGAATTAATATCACACACACACCACACACACATGCGCGCGCGCACACAACACACACACACATACGGACAAAACAACACACACACACACACACACACAAACCACCACCACTACCACCACAACCCAGCACAACACACACACACCTACTCACTCACACATGTACACTCACTCACTCACACACACATGCACACACAAAATCAAAACAACACAACACACACACACAAAACACAACACAACACACACAAATTGCGCAAACATGCACTTAGCTTTTTCTATAACCTTTCTTTAAAAAAAAATCAAAACGGCTTTTCTCCCCCAGATATGTTCGAAACGGGTGACATAATCCCCAAACACTGACAATCTCAAATGCTCAGGATAAAATATATTAAAACAAAGAGGACTTTCAATTTTAATCCCTTTTCTTTCAAGGAACAAAGATAGCAAAGGCCATTATTACAAGTGAATCTCTGGCCTTCTCGTTCATAGTCAGGAGGTGTAAGTCTTCAATTAATCAGTGTATTGAGTCGTGTTATTTTTCTACTGGTTTGCTTCCCTTTGTGATTAATTATTCATACAATTCGTTCAATTTGCTTCGTAATTCGTTGTATAGAAAATACGAATCTCTTTCACATGATGCGATAAAAACAAACTTTATTTTATATAATTTATTCTTTTATTTGGAGAATAATGGAATAAGCACTTGCGGTTTTGTGAATTCTGTCATCTGTTCCCACCGGCACACAATGGCCAACTCGTACGAAAAGCGGAATAGGATTTAACGTGTGCACAAGATGTTCTGCGTGCGTTCGCACACGGGGCCTCGGTTTATAGTTTCATCCGAAGGACTTTTGGGGAGAGTGGAGTCGGCACTGTTGTTAACTCCAGGAGAAAAAATCCCCTTGAACGCGATTCGAACCGGGGTCAGCAGATTGCCAGTGCACTGTGCAACGTCATAACCACCGGTTATTTCTTAGTTCCCCGTTTAAGAGAGAGAGAGAGAGAGAGAGGAGAGAGAGAGAGAGAGAGAGAGAGAGAGAGAGAGAGAGAGAGAGAGAGAGAGGAATGTGAGAGAGAATGTGAGAGAGAAAGAGAGAGAAAGAGAGAGAATGTGAGAGAGAGAATGTGAGAGAAGAGAGAGAGAGAGAGAGAGAGAATGTGAGAGAGAGAGAGAGAGAGAGAGAGAGAGAGAGAGGAGAGAGAGAGAGAGAGAGAGAGAGAGAGAATGTGAGAGAGAAAGAGAGAGAGAGAGAGAGAGAGAGAGAGAGAGAGAGAGAGAATGTGAGAGAGAGAGAGAGAGAATGTGAGAGAGAAAGAGGGGGGGGGGGGAGAGAAATATTGTGTGTGAGAGAGAGAATGCATGAGAGAAAGAAGGGGGAGGGGGCGGGAGAGAGAGAGAATGTGAGAGAAAGAGAGAATGTGAGAGAGAGAATGCGTGAGAGAGAGAGGGGGGGGGGGGGGAGGAGGAGAGAGAGAGAGAGAGAGAGAGAGAGAGAGAGAGAGAGAGAGAGAGAGAATGTGAGAGAGAGAGAATGTGAGAGAGAGAATGTGAGAGAGAGAGAATTTGAGAGAGAGAATGTGAGAGAGAGAGAATGTAAGAGGGAGAGAAAGTGATAGAGAGAATGTGAGAGAGAGAATGTGAGAGAGAGAATGTGTGAGAAAGAGAATGTGAGAGAGATTATGCGAGAGAGAGAATGTGAGAGAGTGAATGTGAGAGAGAGTATGTGAGAGAGAGAATGTGAGAGAGAGAATGAGAGAGAGAGAGAGATAGAGAGAGGGGAAGAGAGAGAGAAAGGGAGAGGGGAAAAAGGGAGAGAGAGAGAAAGAGAGAGAGAGAACTCTGAACTCTGAACTCTCAACGTGTTTATTATGTACATTGGCCTTAAGCCACAATACACGGAGTTTGGGAGAGAGAGAGAGAGAGAGAGAGAGAGAGAGAGGGAGAGAGACAGACAGACAGACAGACAGACAGACAGAGACATAGACAGAGACAGAGACAGAGAGACACAGAGAGAGAAATCTTATGACATCAGCTGTGATATTGTTGTTGCTGTACTGGTTTTTTTGCATACTATAATGCGCTGATGGTATCAGTCAATTGGAGACACGTGAACGTGATAATTATACGCATGGTAATAATGAGTGAGGATAGTAATAATAATAATGATAATATAATAATAATAATAATAATAATAATAACAACAAACAATGTATGGAATTTATATAGCGCTGAATCTTGTAAAGCAACAAATCAAAGCGCTCAAGATTAGCAATACGTAATTATTAGTACCACTATTACTATTGCTATTATTTTATTGCTCTCGTTTTCATCGTCATCACCATCACCACCACCACCATCATCATCATCATGAGGACCACTATTATCATTATTATTGCTATTATTGTTGTTTCTACTACTACTACTACTACTACTACTACTACTACTACTGCTGCTGCTGCTGCTGCTGCTGCTGCTGCTGCTGCTACTACTACCTGCTGCTGCTGCTGCTGCTGCTGCTGTTGCTGCTGCTGCTACTACTACTATTACTATCATAGTCATCATCATTATCAACATCATCATCATCAACAACAGCAACATCATCATCAACATCATCATCATCAACATTATCATCATCATCAACATCCTCATCCTCATCATCGTCGTCGTCATTATCATCGTCATCCTTCTTCTTCTTCTGATATCATCAGTAATAGTGGCAGTAGTAGTAGTAGTAGTAGTAGTAGTAGCAGTAGTAGTAGCAGCAGTAATAGTAGTAGCAGCAGCAGTAGCAGCAGTAGCAGTAGTAGATGTAACAGCAGGAGCAGCAGCAGCAGTAGTAGTAGCAGCAGCAGCAGCAGCAGTAGCAGTAGTAGATGTAACAGCAGGAGCAGCAGCAGCAGTAGTAGTAGCAGCAGCAACGGTAGCAGCAGCAGGAGCAGCAGCAGCAGCAGTAGCCGTAGCAGCAGCAGTAGTAGTAGTAGCAGGAGCAGCAGCAGCAGCAGCAGCAGTAGCCGTAGCAGCAGCAGTAGTAGTAGTAGCAGGAGCAGCAGCAGTAGCAGAACTAGCAGCAGCAGCAGAACTAGCAGTAATAGTATTAGCAGCAGTAGCAGTAGTAGTAGTAACAGCAGCAGCAGCAGCAGGAGCAGCCGTAGCAGCAGTAGTAGTAGTAGTAGCAGCAGCAGCAGCAGCAGCAGAACTAGCAGCAGCAGCAGCAGAACTAGCAGTAGTAGTAGTAGTAGCAGCAGCAGCAGCAATAGTCGTAGCAGCAGCAGTAGCAGTAGCAGCAGTAGTAGTAGCAGCAGCAGTGGTGGTAGTAGTAGTAGTAGTAGTAGTAGAAGGAGTAGGAGTAGTAGTAGTAGTAGCAGTAGTAGTAGTAGTAGTAGCAGTAGTAGTAGTAGAAGTAGTAGTAGTAGTAGTAGTAGTAGTAGTAGTAGTAGTAGTAGTAGCAGCAGCAGCAGTAGTAGTAGTAGTAGTAGCAGTAGTAGTAGTAGTAGTAGTAGTAGTAGTAGTGGTGGTGGTGGTATCGTTTATATGAAAGCAGCATGTTTATTCTCACGGGTTTGATGTCTACTGGTGTCATTCCTATAACATAATTATAATTATGTATAATAAAGTATGATACAGCGGCGCCAGTGTCTCTAGCATTCTGACATTTGCTAGCCCTACATACCCCAAATACGGGATAGCTCAGTGGTCAGAGCACTCGCTTTCCCCCACCAGCCAAGGTTAAGCAGCGTCGAGCGTGGTTCCCACTTGGATGGGTGACCGTTTGCGCGCCTTGGCTTCAGTACAGTTCCCCCAGCTGTAAATGGGTACCTGCCCTCTTTAAGGTCAGGGAAGGTAAAGCAGCGAGGGAGAGGAGATAAGCGCCGCCCTCAATATGCTGTGACTAGAGAAGCTGAGGTCTCTGACGCCTCGCTCCCCTACGACTGCAAAGGGTATGGAACACCTTTACCCTTTTTACATACCCCAACCCAGAGTTCATATCTTCAGCTCTTCCACAACTGTATACTAGGAGCCACCTTTGTCCACATATATTTTATGCCCCTGAATGTAGAGAAGAAACATGCGGAATTGAATTTTTTTTTACACAGTTTAGGTGGATAATGAATTGACTTTTTGCGGTGTTTTTTTTTTTTTTTTTTTGGGGGGGGGGGGGGTTGGTGGTTGTTTAAATATATATTTTTTCCCTGTCACCTATGCATTCTACGGCTGTACTCTCACATATTTCATTACATTTCCAGAAAGAAGGAAATACCATACTGACATTTGAGCGTTGTATGTATTTTCCTTTTTTTCACATTTTCTTTACAAGTTATTAAACTTTGACTAACAAAAAAAGTTCTTACCTTTGAGTACAATTAAGTTGAAGTTTTGTCTGCAAAGGTCACACATTCAGGTTTTTTTGTGTTTTTTTTCCTCCCGGATAATTTGTATTGTGTCTGTGTGTGATAGAGTAATGAACTTGTCTTTAAAGATAAGATAAAAAGTTTGATATATGGGGTTGTTTATGTGTGTGTGTGTGTGTGTTTTTGTGTTTGTTTTTATTTGTTGTTGTTGGTTTTTCTTTACTGTTTTGTTAAAATGGGATTTTTTTAAGGGAGGGGGCGGGGGGAGGGGGGCAAGAGAGGGGGTGGGGGTGGTGGAGATAAATGTCACTTACAAAGTTCGTAATGAAGGAAGAATAGTTACACACTTTTTTCTGCATTTTTCTCTAGTGTATGCCCACTTGTGTGTGTGTAGCTGAGTATCTTATACCATTTATTGGACCCTGTTTACTCTTTGAAACTGTCTTCATGTCTATACGTCTGTATGCCTGTCTGTCTGGCTATCTGTCTGTCTGTCTGTATGCTTCTCTGCCTGCTTGCCTCCCTCTTAGCTTGCCTTGCCTGTTTGCTTATCTGTTTGTCTTTAACTTCTTCTTGTTCTTGTTCTTGGTCTTCTTGTTGTTGTTGTTGTTGTGTTGTTGTTGTTGTTCTTGTTGTTGTTGTTGTTGTTGTTGTTGTTCTTTCTCTTCTTCTTTTTCCCTTCTTTCCTTCTCTTCCTCTTTCTCTCTCTTTTCCCTCTCTATCTCCCTCTCCCTCTGTGTATGTGTACCTTTATTTGTCTGATTGTCTTTCTGTCTGTTTAGCTATCTGTTTGCCCCTCTCACTTTCTCTCTCTCATTTACCTTTTTTATTTTATAATAAAACACTATACCCTTAAACGCCTTAACGTTCTTCCATCAATATCCTCTGCTCCTCCCCCTCAATCACACACAAGCCCAAAGGCAAAAGATCCAACCATATATGGCTAAATCTAAAAAAAAACCTAACAAACAGACTAATAGTCGAGGACTGATCCTTTATCAGTTTCAGTCCAACTGAACCCCTTCAGAAAGGTTAAGTGAAGAAAGTCAGACGGCAACAGAAATGTCAGTGAAACAAAGGTCTTGATCCAAAGCCTTCAATCTGAATGTCAGTGAAATACTGCGGCTAATGTCATTCAGGACAGCAATTCACTTAGGATATCATCTTCCTTCTAAAACAAACGGTTCCCTGATGTGTGTTAAAGTCAAGGAAGAAAAATGTCGACGTTTGTATTCTAACAATTAAAAACGCATAATCAGAAACTACGAGCTAAAGGATGCGTTATAAAGTTCTATATCATATAAAGATAGTAATACTTAGACGAAAACTGTCCACAAAAATGTGATAAATAATCCAACCAAATTATGAATACAATGCCACAAAAACACTAAAAATCAGTTGACAAAAGATAACCAACAACTTTTTAAAAAAACAATATTTTAACCTAAAGATGCCAACTAGCTAAACCAAAACGAACAAACACAATAAATGATAATAACCGGCAATGAATTGGGAGCTGAATTTGATGAATCAGCTGGTCAATCGATTGTTCGCTTAGTTGGATGAATTGCTTGTTTGATGAAACAATAACCATTTACATTCATAATGAACTGATATCGATGAACTAGTAAATAGTTGGCTACGTTTCTTCTTAAACGTGTGGTACTGCACTTAATACCTGATATGCATGTGCGTTCAAGATAGCGTGCAATAACGGGAACCCAAAGAGATGGAAATGGTCAACTTTATTTAGTGGGGTTTTTCTTTTGCAATGCAAAACGAAAATAAAAAAGGTCAGTCTTTCCAGTTTGATTGACACTGTTCTCCCCAGTCTTTTTCACCCCTGTTCCTCCGCTAGAATTCCGAGGTTCACAAAATGGTGAGATTTTGCGTATGCGACCATTTTTGCCCAGCATGAAGGTAGCCACATTCCGACTTCGGGGATGATTACTGGGTACGTTGGAGTTTCTAACACCAACCGAACTCTGACATAAATTGTGGAATTTTTTAAAGTGCATAATTTCATCTTCTGCATGTGTGATATCTTCAGTTTAACGTCTATTCACATTTAGTGATGTGTATATATATATATACACGAGAAGAATTAAAGCACTGGCAGGTCTGCACTTGAAGTTGACCTGTGAGATCGTAAAAGTTCCCCCATTCCTTAATTTACAAGACTCCGCCGAGATTCGAACCCAGGACTTCACTGACTCGTGGGGTTGCAGTCAAACGGTCTTAACCACTCGGCTATAGCGTTCATCTCCTAATTCTTTTTTAAATTACTCATACAAATTTACTTTTTTGCAGGATTTAAAAAGATATGTTTTTCACTGGAAGTGGGCTACAGATATAGGCTTATAATTTTCTTCCTCATTGCATAATTATTGTTAAGTATGTTTGTTTGTCCTGTGTGTGTGTGGTGTGTGTGTGTGTGTGTGTTGTGTGTGTGTGTGTGTGTGTGTGTGTTTGCGTGCGTGCTTGCGTGCTTGCGCGCTCGCGCATAAATTTCATATCTCTTAGTTCTAATATTTGTGGAAATTTGCACGCGTTTAAATGATTTGAGTGTAAGCGCTTCAATTTGTTTTGCTTTACAAGATTTAGCGCTATATAATATTCCATATAGAAGTAGTAGTAGTAGTAGAAGTAGTAGTAGTAGTAGTAGGAGTAGGAGTAGTAGTAGGAGTAGGAGTAGTAGCAGTAGGAGTAGTAGTAGCAGTAGTAGTAGTAGTAGCAGTAGTAGTAGTAGTAGTAGTAGTAGGAGGAGGAGGAGGAGGAGGAGGAGTAGTAGTAAGTGTTGTTGTTGTTGTTGTTGTTGTTGTTATTATTATTATTATTATTATCATTATCATCATAAAGAAGTTAAACAGAAACAGTTGTCATCTATGCTGAAATCATCCCGTGTTTGGAAGCTGAAGGCCAGAGGGAATGAATGCGTACATCTGTTGTATAGAGCTACATTGGACATTGTAAAACAGTTTCATGAACTAAACCTTACAACTTCCACCAGAAACGTTTTTGCTACGCAAAATATCAAACCCTGTTGACATTTTCCACACACACACACAAAAGAAAATCCGAATTGAATTTTTTTTTAAAAATGTAAATGCATCTCCCATAATGTTTTTCCTTTTTGTTGTTGTTGTTGCCCTTTAGTGTTTGTATTTTTTGTTTTCTTTTTGTTTTTTTATTTTCTGGGTACAGAGATATTTATTTTTTTAAAAACCTGTAGCTTATGTAGTATAGAGTAGAGAAGGTAGTGTCTGAGATGATTGCAAAATTAAAGTTTGACAGACGTATAGTTACAATCACAAACAGTTTCAATACAACAATGGTTCTGAGATCACCCACCTACACACACACACACACACACACGCGCGCGCACAAGTAGCACAACTGGAGGAAAGCGAGTGCATTAGCTTTATCCACAATACTTTTTTCCCAGCAAAAAAATAACACATTACCCTCCATAGGTTTCCAAAACTGCGTAGTATAATCCCAAAGCAGACACGATCTGTAACGTTTCGAACAATAATTATATGCAAACACTGACCCTTTTCAATTTTAGTACTTTTCTAGTGAGGAAACGCCCTCAATATGCTGGCCCTAGAGAAGTGAGGTCTCTGATGCCTCGCTCCCCTACGACCTTATAGGTTATGGGACTCCTTTACCTTTACCTTCAAATGTTTATTGGAAGTCCAGCTGTTTTCGTGTTCATTCTTTTACGTGTATTAGCAGCAGGATGTCTTTCAATATGAAAGGAAATGGCGTATGAGACTAAAATGTTTACACAGTGTGGATAAATAATTGCCTGTGCTCTTTTTCTGAATAGTGGTTTTGTTTTTACTAAAGTTACCACAGCGGTGTTTTAAAAAAAAAAAATGTTATAAACTGTATTTACCAACTAGGAAATAGCTTTAATGACATTTAACTTTTCTTTAGGGGGCTTTTGGTTTGTTTGTTTTTGTTTTTGTTTTTTTAACTGCAGCACTTATATTCTTATGTTTGTTTGGGTTTTTTGTCACTTACATTGAGTTGACTTTTTTTTTAGCCATTTAAAGTAACACATTATCATCAGTTCTGACGTTTTACTCATTTGCATATTTTTGCTAGCAAGGTTATTAAATGTGTCCTTTTTTGTCTTTAAAGAAATGTAAATACATCAAATCGGGTTGGCATCTGTTGTACATGTCATAACTAAAGCTCACAACATAATGACAGATAGTTGTGCATTTTCTCTGTCTTTGTCTTTAAACCTACCTCCACTGGTTTGTGTGTGTGGTGGGGGGATGCGTGTGTGTGTGTGTGTGTGTGTGTGTGTGTGTGTGTGTGTTTTGTGTGTGTGTGTCTCCCCCTCCCTCCCTCCCCCTTCCCCCCCCTCTCTCTCTCTCTTTCTCTGCCTCTTCTGTCTCTGTGCCTCTGTCTGTCTGTTTGTTTGTCTGTCTGTCTGCTCTCTCTCTTGCCACTCTCTCTGTGCACTCTCTGTCTGTTTGTCTGTCTGTGAATCATCCATATTTTGCTGTCATCATAGTTCTGGTAACTTATGAGTCTTCTTTCAAATTAACTTTGTTTTGTTGTTCTTGTTGTTGTTTTATGCTGTTTTCTTCTTCTTTCTTTTATGAAATCACATAAGCACTTAAAAGTTTGAGAATCTCTTTTCAAGTTTAGGCCAATGGATATCGCAGTGTTGTGAACCCTCTCCTACCTCTTTTTTATATTTTCCTTTTGCTTTTGATGTTAGGCTTTTTGTAGCTTTAAGCAAATATACTGCCGAGGGCTGGATTAAAAAGAAAAAGAAGTCTTTGTATTTTGTGTATCAATCCACCACCCCATCTTTGGTGATACTAGGGGGGGGGGGGGGGGGGGGGGAGGGAAGGTCTGTTAGTATAAATAACATCCTTCCCTTCTGGAAAATCTGCACTAGGAATTCCCTCTTTTCTATCCCTCTCTTTGTCCCGGGGACGGGATAGCTCAGTGGTCGGAGCACTCGCTTTCCCCCAGCCAAGTTAAGCAGCGTCGAGTGTGGTTACCAGTTGGATGGGTGACCGTTTGCGCGCCTTGGCTTCAGTACAGTTTCCCCCAGTTCACCCAGCTGTAAATGGGTACCTGCCCTCTTTAGGGTCAGGGAAGGTAAAGCAGCGAGGGAGAGGAGATGGGCGCCGCCCTCAATATGCTGGCTCTAGAGAAGTGAGGTCTCTGACGCCTCGTTCCCCTACGACCTTATAGGTTATGGGACTCCTTTACCTTTACCTTACCTTTGTTTCTACCTTGTTTTTATTCCTTCCTGACACCTCCGTTTTTATTCTTTTATTTCGAGAATAATGCAATAAGCACTGATGTGATTTTTTTTTATCCAGTCCCCGTGTGTATACAGTTGTGTAAATGTTGTCCTCCGTCCCCTTCTTTCTATATTTTACCTTCTTGATCCACTCTCCTGTCTTTATTTTTCTACAAAGATAGCAATTCTCTCCGACGCCGAAGTCAGTTGCGCTGGACCTGACTTGTCAGGCGCTTAAGGGCAGCGCAACCCATTTTTTGATGGATGGATGAGCGTTTGCGCGCCTTGGCTTCAGTACAGTCCCCACTTCACCCAGCTGTAAAAAGGGTTCCTGCCTTCTTTAGGGTCAGGGAAGGTAAAGCAGCGAGGGAGAAGAGATGGGCGCCGCGCTCAATATGCTGGCTCCTTGAGAAGTTAAGATCTCTGATGCCTCACTCCCCTATGACCATATAGGTTATTGGACACCTTTTCCTTTGCCTTTTAACTCGGTCTTTTACCTTCATGAAGTAAAATTTCGTTCCGTTTCGTTTCCCAACAACACTCTCTCCTTCTCCTTCCACGCAAAAAATAAAGAGCCCAAGGCAAAAGAACCAGACAAAATTGCAAAATGCTTAACAGAACTATTGGTCTTTGATTGCGTCTGTTCAAACTGAATTACTTGAGACATGGCAACTGAAGACTGACAGACAAAGAGACTAACAGCAAGCCATCCAGACAGAAAGACAGGCAGGCAGACAGACTGACAGAGAGACAGGCAGACAGACAGACCTACAGACAAACAAACAGCCAGCCAGCCAGACAGACAGACAGACAGGCAGGCGGGGGACTAAAAATGTCAGTGAGCAAAGTCTCTATCCAAAGCCTATCATTCTAAATGTCAGTGACAGACTGCAGCAAAGTGTCATTGAGAAAGACAATGTTACTGTATGACGTAACGCTTCTACCTAAAGCTATTAAGTGGTCCACTTTTGTTGGGGTTTTTTCCTTTTCATTCCTCAGAGATTTTGCGTTTGCGACAGTTTTTTTCTTCTTTAGCCGCCATTTAGGTAGCTGCATTCTGATTCCGGGAATAGTGGTTCAAAAGAAGAAATTGTATATCTATGAGAACGAAAGTGTATTTACGGAAAACATCTACAGAGATGAATAGAGAGATGAATAATCATGATCTATCTATCTATCTATCTATCTATCTATCTATCTATCTATCTATCTATCTATCTATCTATCTATCTATCTATCTATCTATCTATCTCTCTCTCTCTCTCTCTCTCTCTCTCTCTATATATATATATATATATATATATATAATCAGTAGTATCTATTTATCATTTGAATTCTTTTATTTCGAGGATAATGGCATAAGCTATCATGGCTTTTGTTTTTTACATCCACTCCCTGAGTGTATGCAGTTTTGTAAATTTTGTTATCCGTTCCCACCGGCACACAATGACCTACTCTTTCGAAATCCGGAACGGGTTTTAACGTGTGCGCAAGATGTTCTACGTACGTTCGCACACGGGACCTCGGTTTATAGTCTCATCTGAAGGATTTTTTATCGATGACAAACGTTTACGAATATGAATGAATGAAACAAACAAATTCAGAAAGTGCTGCGACGTAATTGAATAAGTAACTAGCTAACTATATGTAATCAGAGATAGTTTAAGTACCTCATAAACATGAGCTAAGTGACTAAATTGACAGAACCGGAATCTAACCAGTATTCAACTGGTAAATAGAATGGTCAACCAATGGGTCAATTGTTCAATCAATTATTCAATCGATTGATTTATTAACTGTTTGTTACATCATTGTACTTTTTGAGTACAATGTCGGTTTATTTAACTATTCAATTAGTAAACAATTGGTTGCTCTCCTTCTTAAACTCTGTAGACAACGCTTGTTTCTTTTTATGGCAAAGGCGTTAACGTCTGCTTCAAACACCACACAGACACAGACACAGACACAGACACACACAGACACAGACACACAACACACAACACACACACACACACACACACACACACACACACACACACACACAACACACACACACACACACACACACACACGAGTCTATAAACCGAGGTCCCGTGAACGAACGCTCGTAGAACATCTTAATAATAATAATAATAATAATAATAATAATAATAATAATAATATATGGAATTTATATAGCGCTGAATCTTGTAAAAAACAAACAAATCGTAGCGCTTGCACTCAATCATTTACACGCATGCAACTCTCCTTAAACATAATGAACAACAGATTTCAAATCCATGCGCGCGCACGCACGCACGCACGCACACACACACACACAAACACACACACACACACACACACATACATACACACACTCGGAACACACTTAGGAGGTGAAAGATGCTGTTGGAAATTAGGGACAGATATGTGGGGGGAAAGTCTCAGGTAGAAAATAAGTTAACACAAGTTAAAACATGTTCCATCTTTCAAAAGAGAAAGACATATTCGTGCTGGTGTGGAAACAGATGGCAAAATTTCCAAAAACTGCATGCACACGGGGACAGGATGTAAAGTTACACACGAG
>CM054159.1:37760849-37765849 GCA_028751875.1 Rapana venosa | reverse complement strand
GGTGAGGTCTCGCGCGTTGATAGTCTTGGCACCATCACCATCGCCATCACTATCATCATCATCATCTCCATCCTCAGTCTGGTTGGTGATAGTACTAGCGGGGATCGTGGTTTTTCTGTTCTTCTTTTCCTCAGCCAATCTTGGAATCTTTCTGTGTGTGTTTGTCTGTGTGTGTGCGTGTGCGTGTGCGTATATGTGTGTGTGTGTGTGTGTCTGTGTGTGTGTGTGTGTGTGTGTGTGTGTGATTCTGTCTGAGTATGTGTAGGTACGTGGGTGGGTGGTTGGGTACGGGGGTGGGTAGGGGGTATGGGGGTGGAGGGTGTATGGTGTGTGTTCGCGAGGAGTGTGGGGTGGTAGGGAGGGCTGTATGGTGTGTGTTTAGGAGGAGTGTGGGGGTAGGGGGTGGGGGGGTGTATGGTGTGTGTTTGGGAGGAGTGGGGGTAGGGGTGGGGGGGGGGAGTGTATGGTGTGTGTGTGTGTGTGTGTGTGTGTGTGTGTGTGTGTGTGGATCTCTCTCTATATATCTGGGTTTTTAAAAAGTTTCTTTGTTTCTGTCTCTGTCTGTCTGTCTGTCTGTCTCTGTTTGGCTCTTTCCCTGTCTCTGTCTTTCTCTGCTTCTGTCTGTCTGTCATGCTGTCTGTCTGTCTGGTTCTCTCTCTCTCTTATTATCTCTCTTATTATCTCTCTGTTATTATTAAGATGTATCCCTACGGGCGGGGACTGGATGTAAAAAAGCACATGAGTGCTTATTCATTATCCTCGAAGTAAAAGAATTTGTCATTGTCATTGTCATTGTCATTGTCTCTCTCGATCTCCTCTCTCTCTGCTGAGGGATGGAAGTAAAAGAACAGTCTTGTGCTTATTCTATTACCCTCAGAAAATAAAATTTCGTTATCGTTATCGTATCCATCCCTTTCTTGTTCCTGCCTCTCTCTCTCTCTCTCTCTCTCTCCTCTCTCTCTCTCTCTCTCTCTCTCTCTCTCTCTCTCTCTCTCTCTCATCTCTCTCTCTCTCTCTCTCTCTCTCTCCCCCCCCCTCTCTCTCTCTCTCTCTCTCTCTCTCTCTCTCTCTCTCCCTCCCTCAAACACACACATTTACTCTTCAAACACACTCTAGGATTTGATATTATATTCCCTTCCCTTCTTCCCCCAACAGTTCTGAGTCCAGCTCGAGAGATGCTCCCCCCCCCCTTCTCCCCTCACTGCATCACCACTTCAACCCACGGACGACGCCTCGAGGCTCCCAGGCCGTGGAGATCCTTAGCGCAGGCTGAAGGTGGATAGCCTGGTGGTTAGAGTGATGCATTTGTGATCTGCCGACCCGGGTTCGAATCTCGCTCAAGAGGATTTTTTCCTCTGGAGTTAACATCAGTGCCGACTCGACTCTCCCCAAAAGTCCTTCGGATGAGACTATAAACCGAGGTCCCGTGTGCGGACGCACGCAGAACATCTTGCGCACAAGTTAATACACGTTTCGCTTTTCGGGAGAGTAGGCCATTGTGTGCCGGTGGGAACGGATGATGAAATTTACAAAACTGCATGCACACGGGGGACTGGTTGAAAAAAGTACATGAGTGCTTATTCCATTATCCTCGAAAAAAAAATCTCTCTCTCTCCCTGTGTGTGTGTGTGTGTGTGTGTGTGTGTGTTGTGTGTGTGTGTGTGTGTGTGTGTGTGTGTGTGTGTGTGTGTGTGTGTGTGTGTGTGTGTGTGTGTGTGTGTGCTTGTGTGCCAATTATAAACGTCATCATTTTGTCATTTTGTTATGAAAGATATCTAAGCTCGATTAATATTCGTTTCACAATAGCTTTTTGTATGCTTATCTTCCTGGCTGATTACTCTTGTTATGATCGATAGAATTATTAGCTTTTAACATTTACTTATTCAGTTTTGCTAATGTCCGATTTACATAGAAAATAAAACTGTTCCTTTTCTGTTTACCGATGATTTGAAATCTTCATGTCTCTCTGTCTGTCTCTGTCTCTCTGGTTATGTCTGTGTCTCTATGTCTGTCTCTGTCTCTCTGTATGTCTCTGTCTCTCTAGTTCTGTCTGTGTCTCTCTGTCTGTCTCTGTCTCTCTGTCTGTCTGTGTCTCTCTGGTTCTCTCTGTGTGTCTGCCTGTCTCTGTCTGTGTCTCTACCTGTCTGCTTGTCTGTGTGTCTGAGTGCCTGTGTGTCTATCTGTCTGTCTGTCAGTCTGTTCTCTCTCTTTCTCTCTCTCTCTCTCTCTCTCTCTCTCTCTTCTCTCTCTCTCTCGGTTAGAGTTCAGAGTTATCTCTCTCCTTCTTTTCTTTCTTTCTTTTCTTTCTTTCTTTCTTTCTTTCTTTCTTTCTTTCTTGCTTGCTTTCTTTCTTTCTTTCATTTTTTTTCTTCTGTATGTCCCCCTGTCTTATGTCTGTCTTTCTCTCTCGGTTCAGAGTTCAGATTTCACAGTTATCTCTCTCTCTTTCTTTCTTTCTTTCTTTCTTTCTTTTTTCTTTTTTTCTTTCTTTCTTTCTTTCTCTTTCTTTCTTTCTTTCTTTCTTTCTTTCTTTCTTCTTTCTTTCTTTCTTTCTTTCTTCTGTGTGCCCGCCCCTGTCTGTGTGTGTTCCTGTCTGTCTGTCTCTCTCTCTGTCTCTCTCTCCTCTCTCTCTCTCTCCTCTCTCTCTCTCTCCTATTTCTCTCTCCCTCTCCCCCCCCCTCTCCTCTCCTATTTCTCTCTCCCCTCCCCCCCCCCCTCTCTCTCCTCTTTCCCTCCGTCCCCCCCCCCCCCTCTCTCTCTCCTTAGCGTCGTCCTCTCTGTATCCAAGTCTGTCCATGTTTCTGTCTCTTTCTCTCTCTTTCCTCTTGTATATCTGTGTCACTCCCTCTTTGTTCGGTTGTTTGTCTGCTGTCACAAACAGTATAAATTTTTAGCCCTTTATATCGCAATGTGTTGATTCCTAATGGGTGTGCATATTTCTTGGTATGCCATGTTCCTTTACAGAGGCTTTTTCTTTAGGCTTGTTTCGAGAAGAAAAAAAAATCCCGATAATATAGTATGTTGCCTGTATTCCAAACATAGGCCAGAAGAAAATAAGCACGTAATACTTCTGTGATATCTCTGGAAATGAAGATTAGCCATCAATCAATTTCAATTTTTTTCTTTCCTGATAAAACACAGAGACATACACACACAGAGACATACACACACAAAGACATACACACACAGACACACACACATATATATCTATATATACATATACATATACATATACATATATATATATATAAGATATGGAATCAGCCCGAGGAAGCTTCAGATGGAAGCGAAAATTTGCTGACAAAAATAAAAGGAGAAATGAAGCTGAGCACAATTGTGTTTTTATTGCCATATATATATGTATATATATATATATATATATATATATATATATATATATATATACCACACAAAGTGAAAGCATAACAACCAGCATAATAAATGTTCCCCAATATTTCGGCTTTCGCCTTCCTCAGGGGGGGTTTATTATGACGTTATGGAATGACGTCAATCTCAATTTTACATCATTGTGAAATTTTTCGTATGACATTTTAAATTGAACACCATACTGAGACGATGTTAGAGAGAGAGAGAGAGAGAGCGAGAGAGAGAGAGAGATAGGGGGGGGGGAATTTTACCTGGGACAATTATGGTCATATAGTTTATGTTCACACACACACACACACACACACACACATACACACACCCAAACACACACACTTGCCCACCCACGCATACACGCACGCATGCACACATATACACGCATATGCACATACACACACACACACACACATACACATACACATCCTTTCAGGAGACTATAAGCGAAGTCCCGTGTGGGAGCACCCGCAGAACATCCGGCCCACATGCCAAAACCCAAATATATATATATATATATATATATATATATATATATATTATATATATATATATTATATAGGATATGGATTCAGCCTGAGGAAGCTTCAGATGAAAGCGAAAATTAACTGACAGAAATAAAAGGAGAAATGAATCTGAACATAGTTGTGTTTTTATTGCCATTTTAACATATATATATGATATTCATATATACACATATGAAGCATATACCATTTTGTGCCAGTAGGATCCGATGACATTTTTGTTTTCAAAAAAACGCACTCACACAGACGTCATATTTCGAAACTATTTTCGAAGTCGATATGCGGCTACTTACATGGTTGGGCCGGGATGGGGTGGGGTTGGGGTGGGAGATACCAGTCGCATACGCAAAAATCTCACCACCGATGAACATCGGAGCTCTAACTCAAGAACAAAAAGATGTTGAAGTATTTTCTAGCAGCGCAGTACAGAAGACACTACATCGCCCGGAAACTAAACGTTGAAGAGTGGCCCAATGCCCCCTAAAAAACAGAACGCTCCCAATTTTGCCTGTGGAGCAAAGCTTTCAATGCTGAAGTTTTCGCAAAACAATGAAAATGGTCTATGAAACCTACTGAATTTTACATGGCTTTTAAAAGTCTGGCTGGTTGTCATGTTTGAAACGTTGTGCAAAAAAAAACTTGACGATACCAAATTCTGTAAAGCTATCTCTTATTAATATGACTAGAATGAAAAGTAAGAATACTGGTGTTTAGACGTTACACCAGTGTCTTTGCGGTTTAAAAAAAAAAATTCTCATCGTTTCCCGCCGGTACGCAATGGCCTACTCTTGCGAAAGGTAGGACTGGTTTTAACCTGTGTACAAGATGGTCTGCGTGCGTTTGCACACAGGACCTCAGTTCATAGTCTCATTCGAAGGACTTTTCAAATGGTGGAGTCGGTACTGATGTTAACTCTGACCAGAGGAAAAATTTATTCTTGAGCTGGTACCTCAGTGATGGCTCGAATCCGGGCCGTCAGAGGGAGAGGGTGAGAGAGGGAGAGAGAGAGAGAGAGAGATACAGACAGACAGACAGACAGAAAAGACAGAAAGACAGAGACAGAGACAGAGAGAGAGGAGAAGAGAAGAAGAAGAAGAA
>CM054159.1:37743349-37755849 GCA_028751875.1 Rapana venosa | reverse complement strand
GCACGCAATGCCTACCTTCAAACAGGAACAGTTTAAGTCGCACAAATGTTCTGCAGACGACGGACGCTACGAACAGTGTTGAATGTGGTTGTTCGTGTGAGTGTTTGTGGTGGAGTGTGTGTGTTTGTGTGTGTGTGTGTTGTGTGGTGTGTGTTGTGTGTGTGTTTGTGTGTGTGTTTGTGTGTGTGTGGTTTGTGTGTGTGTGTTTGTGTGTGTGTGTTTGTTGTGTGTGTTGTGTGTGTGTTTGTGTGTGTGTGTTTGTGTGTGTGTTTGTGTGTGTGTGTGTTTGTGTGTGTGTTTGTGTGTGTGTTTGTGTGTGTGTTTTGTGTGTGTGTTTGTGTGTGTGTTTGTGTGTGTGTTTGTGTGTGTGTTGTGTGTGTGTGTTTGTGTGTGTTGTTGTGTTGTTTGTGTGTGTGTGTTGTGTGTGTGTGTTGTGTTGTGTGTGTGTTGTGTGTGTGTTTGTGTGTGTGTTTGTGTGTGTGTTTGTGTGTTGTTGTGTGTGTGTGTGTGTTTGTGTGTGTGTGTGTGTGTGGTGTGTTTGTGTGTGTTTGTGTGTGTGTTTGTGTGTGTTGTGTTTGTGTGTTTGTGTTGTGTGTTGTTGTGTGTTGTGTGGTGTGTTGTGCTGTGTTGTGTGGTGTGTTGTGTGTGTGTTGTGTTATGTGTGTTGTGTGTATGTGTGTTGTGGTGTGGTGTATGTGTGTGTTGTGATGGTTTGTGGTTTTGTGGTGGTGTGTGTGTTGTGTTGTTGTTGTTGTGTGTTGTGCTGTGTTGTGGTGTGTGTGGTGTGGTGGTGATGGTGGTGGTGGTGTGTGTGTGTGTGTGTGTGTTTGCATCTATGCGTGAGTGAGCGCGCGCGCGCGCGCGTGTGTGTGCAAGAGAAAGACAAAGAGGGAGGCAGAGACAGAAACATACAAAGACAGACAAACGGACTGACGGAGAAACAGAGAAGGTGGTGGTGGTGGTGGTTATGGACATGGGGGTTTTGATGATGATGGTGGTGATGGTGATGGTGATGGTGATGATGATGATGATGATGATGATGATGATGATCATGATGGTGATGATGATGATGATGATGACGACGACGACGACGACGACGACGATGATGATGATGATGATCAGGAGGAGGAGGAAGGGGACGATGATGACGACGACGATGATGACGACGATGACCATGACGATAAAGAAGAACAAGAGGAAGAGACAGAGTAGCAGAAGAATTAAACCGAGAGAAATGAAATGACCAAACAAAATATAAACACAAGATAAAAAAACAACAACAAACACACACACACACACACACACAAAACACACACACACACACACACAAGAAACAATAAGAAAGCAAAAAACACAATAAAATGAACGGATAAATGAAACAGCGAAACGACCAAACAAAAACAAAAAAAACGAACACAAGAAAGACAGAAAGAGTCATAAGACAGGAAGAACACAGAAACACAGCAGTGAAAGGAGAGAAGGAAAAGAATAAACAAGGAATAAGGGAACACGTCCACACTGATTTCCCCAAGCAGCAATGGCGTCCTTTTATCCCCTAAGACACGTATCCCCAAACCCACTTCCCTCACACACTTGCCTTTGCTGGGTGTTGTAAAACCTCCCCGGAAAAAAATAAATAATTTTTTTTAAAAAGAGTTATCATACATGATAATTAACTTAACATTCTTCCTAGGAGGACGGGATAGCCTAGTGGTTAGAACATTGCGCTCGCAATCTGACGACCCGGGTTCGATTCCCGTTCAAGGGGGGATATTTTCCCCCTGGAGTTAACATCAGTGCAGACTCCACTCTCCCCAAAAGTCTCTTCGGATGAGACTTAAAACCGAGGCCCCGTGTTGCGAACGCACGCTGAACATCTTGCGCACACGTTAAATCCTGTTCCGCTTTTCGTAAGAGTAGGCCATTGTGTGCCGGTGGGAACGGAGGACAGAATTTACAAAACCGCATACACACGGGGACTGGATGTAAAAAAAAAAGCACATCAGTGCTTACTCCATTATCCTCGATATAAAAGAATAAAATAAAAATAGATAAATACATAAAATAAAATCCTATTCTCACTCACCTTCATCTATCCCGAAGTCCCGTGGACCGTGGGAGTTCTAATGAAGATTTTGCAACCAGCTTCCTCTACTCCTCGCGGTCCGCTGCTTTCTGTAGCAAATCGTTCCACTCAAGGCCAGTCAGTCCACTCTCTGATGTTGTCTTCCCATCGTTTTCTCTGTCTGCCTCTTCTTCGTCTCCCTCCTTGTACTGTTCCCTGTAGTAGGACAGTCTTGGCCGTTCTTGGCAATGGTCAAAATGTCCATGATGACTGTATAATGTTATGATGTGTTGTGTTGGGTTCTGCTGTTTATTTATTCTATTGTATTCTTTTATATCGGGGGTAATGGAATAAGCACTAATGTGCTTTTTACATCCAGTCCCCGTGTGTATGCAGTTTTGTAAATTTTGTCATCTGTTTCCCACCGGCACACAATGGCCTACTCTTACGAAAAGCAGGAACAGGATTTAACGTGTGCGCAAGATGTTCTACGTGCGGTTCGCACATGGGGCCTCGGTTTATAGTCTCATCCGAAGGACTTCGGGGAGAGTGGAGTCGGCACTGATGTTAACTCCGGGGGAAAATATCCTGTGCTGTGCTGTGCTGTGTTGTATTGGGTTGGGTTGTACTGTGTTGTGTTGTATTGGGTTGTGTTGTGTTGCTTTGTGCTGTGTGGTATTGTATTGTTCTGTGTTGTGTTGTATTGCATTTGTGTTGTATTGAAATGTATATACTTAGTGGTTTTGAATTGTAATGCATTGTGTTACAGTGTATTGTGTTGTATTGAGTTTGTGTTGTGTTGTATTGTATTATATTGTATGGTATTGTATTGAGTTGTGTTGTATTGTATTGTGTTGTGTTGTATAGTATTGCATTGTATTATATAGCATTGCATTGTATTGTGTATTTTTTTTTTATTGGATTGTACTGTACGGTATTCTAATAATTTTTTTTCTCCAATGCTTGCTCTTTAGTGGCGTGTAAAAAATATTATTGTTATCTTTTCGTTTGGAAATGTGTTCGTTATATGTAATAATCGATGTTATTAGACTAAAAAAAAAAACCTCCAGGAAACGGCCTGAAAATATAACTATAAACGTTACAAAAATTTCATCATTTTTTATGATGTTTGATTTTGCTTGGAAGTGTAGTGTCAATATGATAATAATTGTTACTAGACTCAAAAGCTTTAAGGTAAAAAAAAATCTTGAAAAAATATGTCAGAAAACTTTGCATAAACTTACATTAAAAAAACAACAAATTTAAATGGTAAAACAGTACGGTCGTGACCTCAGTATGAGAAAGGTCAACCGCCATAGAAATACAATAGTTTGGTTATTGTGACAATCCGAATACGAAAAAAACAGGTTAATTTTGACCGCTCGAAAAACATATTCCTGTTTCTGTTTCTTCATGGAAATAGGTAGATGGATCGGTGGTCTAGAGGTAACGCGCCTGCCTAGAAAGCGAAAAGTTCGGGTCGGAAGTGTGCGGTGGCTCGAATCCCGTTTTGGATCCGAACCTTTCCCCCCTATCCATTAGACCATGAGTGGTGGCCTGGGTGCTAGTCTTTCGGATGAAACGATAAATCGAGGTCTGGTGTGTTACATATAGTTATTTACTGCACGTAAAAGAACCCGCGGCAACAAGAGAGTTATCCTTGGCAAAATTCTGTAGAAAAAAGCCACTCTGATCGGGAAACAAATACAGTATGCTGCTGACAGAAAAAGAACAAAACTTAATGGGTGGCGCTGCTCTTGTGGCGACGCGCTCTCCCCTGGGAGAGCAGTCAGAATTTCACGCAGAGAAATCTGCTGTGATTTAAAGTGGTATAAATAAATAAATAAAACACTTGCTGCTGTTCCCACTGCTGTTGTTGTCGTCGTCGTCGTCGTTTTTGTTGTTTCTGTTGTTGTTGTTGATGCTGTTTCTTATTGTTGATATTTGTTGTGTTCATCGTTGTTGCGGCTGCTACTGCTGCTGCTGCTGCTAACTGTTGCTGCTGCTGCTGTTATTGTGTATGTTGTAACTGTCTTTCAGTTGTTTTTTCTTGTATAGTTCGTTTTGTTTTGTTTGGTTATATGGGTCTCTGGCTTTGGGGACAAGTGATGGGGCTGAAGCTAGCACAATGACAAATCTTACTTTGAAGAAAAAAGCAGTCAACCCAGACAACCTCTGTGTCAGCTGTTGATGTCAGTAACAGAAAACTGTCTTCCATTTTCTAAGGCACTGTCACAGAAAACTGTCTTCCACTTTAAAGTCACTGTCACAGAAAACTGTCTTCCATTATTTTTAAAGTCAATGTATGAGAGAACTGTCTTCCATTATTGTTAAAGTCACTGTACGAGAAAACTCTTCCATTTTTTAAGTCACTGTAACAAAACATTCTTTAAGTCACCGTACAGAAAACTGTCTTCCATTTTTAGTCACTGGAACAGAAAACTGTCTTCCATTTTTAAAGTCACTGTAACAGAAAAGTGTCTTCCATTTTTAAGTCTCTGAAACAGAAATGCGAATTCCATTTTTGAAGTAACTGTAACAGACAACTGTCTTCCATTTTTAAAAAAGTCACTGTGTAACAGAAAACTATCTTCCATTATTAAGTAACTGTAACAGAAAACTGTCTTCCATTCTTTAAGTCACCGTAATAGAAAACTGTCTTCTATTGTTAAAGTCACTGTCACAGGAAACTGTCTTCTATTGTTTAAGTCACGGTAACAGAAAAGTGTCTTCCATTATTTAAGTCACTGTCAAAGAAAACTATCCTCCATTTTTTAAAATTTATTTATTTTACTCTTTTATTTCGAGGTAACAGAAAACTATCTTCCATTTTTTAAGTCACTGTAAAAGAAAACTGTATTCCAATTTTAAGTTGTTGTAACAGAAAACTGTCTTCCATTGTTAAGTCACTTTAGCAGAAATCTGTCGTCTATATTTTTGAAATGACTGACAGAAATTTATCTTCCATTTTTAAGTCATTGTAACAGAAAAACTGTCTTCCATTTTCGAAGTAACTGTAACAGAAAAGTGTCTTCTATTTTTTAAGTCACTGTAACAGAAAACTGCCTTCCACATTTTTGAAGTCACTGTCACAGAAAAATGTCTTCTAATTTTGAAGTCACTGTCACAGAAAACTGTCTTCTATTTTTAGCTCACTGTAACAGAAAAACTGTCGTCCATTTTTAAGTCAGTGTAACAGAAAACCGTCTTCCATTTTTAAGTCTCTGAAACAGAAAACTGTCTTCCACATTTTTGAAGTCACTGTCACAGAAAACTGTCTTCTATTGTTTAAGTCACTGTAACAGAAAAGTGTCTTCCATTTTTAAGTCACTGTCAAAGAAAACTATCTTCCATTTTTTAAAATTTATTTATTTTACTCTTTTATTTCGAGGTAACAGAAAACTATCTTCCATTTTTTAAGCCACTGTAAAAGAAAACTGTATTCCAATTTTAAGTTGTTGTAACAGAAAACTGTCTTCCATTGTTAAGTCACTTTAGCAGAAATCTGTCGTCTATATTTTTGAAATGACTGACAGAAATTTATCTTCCATTTTTAACTCACTGTAACACAAAAACTGTCGTCCATTTTTAACTCACTGTAACAGAAAAACTGTCGTCCATTTTTAACTCACTGTAACAGAAAAACTGTCGTCCATTTTTAACTCACTGTAACAGAACATTCTTTAAGTCACTGTAACAGAAAATTGTCTTCCATTTTTAAGTCAATGTAACAGAAAAGTGTCTTTCATTTCTAAGTCACTGTAACACACAACTCTAAGTCACTGTAACAGAAAAATGTCTTCCATTTTTAAGTCACTGTAACGGAGAACTGTCTTCCATTTCTAAGTCACTGTAACACACAACTCTAAGTCACTGTAACAGAAAACTGTCTTCTATTATTTAAGTCACTGTCATAGAAAACTATCTTCTACTTTTTGTGTGTGTTCTTCATATACACAATACATCAATGCATTTTCTTTTTGTTATTTTCTTTCCTGGATAAATCGTTTGAAGAAGTTTCGTCAAGATAACATTAATAATGTCTGGAAGAAAATTGTCTGCCTTTGTGAAGCCAGCAGTAAAATGTCTTGTGTCAATAAGACTGCAAATTGCTAAGGGGGTGGGTGCGCTAGATAGACCTATTCTGCCTGGCCTTTCCTTGTTTCTGTCTGTTTGTCTGTCTGTCCCTCTGTCTGTCTGTCTCTCTGTCTGTGTGTGTGATAGTCTCTCTCTGTGTCTCTTTCTCTCTTTCTCTCTCTCTCCTCTCTCTCTTTCAAGCGTTACAGTCTCTCTCTCTCTCTCTCTCTCTCTCTCTCTCTCTCTCTCTCTCTCTCTCTCTCTCTCTCTCTCTCTCTCTGATTCCCTTTTCTTCTTCATACATAGATTTTTTGGGGGTCTTTGTTTTTGGTACATATTTTGCTTGTTTGCTATTGTTCTTCTTTTTTATGCCCAGAGGGCTGGCTGTAAACAAGCGTTGGCTTATGCCATTACCCTCTTTAAATAACATTTATTCATTTATTCTCTCTCTCTCCCATGTTCTCTATATCTTGCTTGCCTTCCAGTATGTGTGTGCGTGTGTGTGTGTGTGTGTGTGTGTGTTGTGTGTGTGCGCGCGCGCGCGTCTGTGTGAGTATTGTTTTCCATGCAATTCTATATCAGCATGCATATTTTCCCTTCTTATTACTTTTTTTTTGGAGGGCTGGATGTAAAAAAAAGCATGTAATGCTTAATCTATTACCCTCTGAAAAAATAAAAATTGTTCAAATTGTTCAAACTGCTCTTTCTGTCTGTCTGTCTGTCTGTCTGTCTCTCTGTCTCTGTCTCTGTCTGTCTCTCTCTCTCTCTCTCTCTCTCTCTCTCTCTCTCTCTCTCTCTCTCTCTCTCTGTGGGACTTCCCTTGCTTGGCTGCCAGCAAGATGCTCTCTCTTGCAGTGTGGTGAGTGTTCTCTGTTTTCATGTGTGCTGACTTTCAAAATGCCAGTTACGGGGTTTCCAGCAATGTTAGAGTGTCTGCTAAACTCTGCTTTACAAGAAATGGCGATTTCCTCATTCAAAAGTAGACAGCAGAGGAGAGCAAACTGTAGTCGTGCTCAGATTGAGTAATAAAACTACCGGCTATGCCCCTGTCACTTCACTTCAAAATGCGACGTTTAGGAGGAAGTGTCCGTCTCAGGTTAACTGAGACAGAAGAAGAGCACAGAAGTAACTGCCAGGAAAAGGCAAGCAATGTGATGCAGTCTCCTTCAGGTTTGTTTCTTCCAGCACCCCCAGTTTGTTTTATGCTGCTGACCCAACTGAAGGTGATACTGTTATGAACACTGCAGTTTGTGATGATCATTGTGCTTTAAATCATTATCAGTGCAGTCAGCAAATTGACATGAGACAACAACATGAGAGAGAGAGACAGTGGCTGTATCCTACCACGGCGCAGTGAGTGACCAGCTATGTGGTAACGTTTAAAATGGATTAAATGACTCTAAGTATGATTGTAATGATGTGATTGAGGTAATGGATTATGTCTGTGACAGTGTGAATGAGATGAACGACAATGATTCTGAAGTGGGTGCCGAGTGTCCAGAAAATGCTGAGACTGAGGCAGAGAGTGTGGGGAGTGTGTTGAAGATGTATCGAGTGTTTCTAGTGAGAGAGAGCCTGAAGTTACTTGCAGAGACGTTATTGAATATATTCAGTCGATGATGCATAACATGAAACGGTACAGTTCTGATAAAACCACAGCTGTGCAGAGAGAAAATCTTGACAGGGGCGTGTCCTAGTTCATGATTTCATTTGTGCTCCACATAATACACATGTGGGATTGCGTGAGTGCGAATATTTGGTTAGATAAAAAGTAATAATTTGAAACGTTTAACAAACCATGGTATGGATTCCATGATATGAGGTTCATCGGGGGTTGTCTGTTATTGTTTACGTTGGGTTTTTTTTCTGAAATCTGCGTCTTGTGCCTTGTCCCTCTCCTGCTGTCCCCCTTGTAAAAGGGCGTAAATGCTTATTACAATAAACATTGTCATTGTCATTGTCTGTGACTATCTGTGTGTCAGTCTGTATGTCTGTCTGTGTCAGTCTGTGTGTGTGTGTGTGTGTGTGTCTGTGTGTGTGTATGTGCCTGCATCTTCTCGTGATATATCTTTGCCATTTTTTGATCCTGCTGGTTTTTCTGTGTGTTCATCTTTCTATCCATTTGTCTCTCACTCTCCCAACGCTCTCTCTATGTCCATCTGTCTTTCTGTCTGTCTATCTGCCTTCTCTCTCTTGTTCTGTCTGTCTGTCTCTGTCCTGTCTGTCTCGTCTCTGTCTGTCTGTCTCTCTGCCTCTCTGTCTCTGTCTCATGTCTCTCTCTCTCTCTCTCTTCTCTCTCTCTCTCTCTCTTCTCTCTCTCTCTCTCTCTCTCTCTCTCTCTCTCTCTCTCTGTTGCTGCTGCTGTTGATTCTTGATGTTGTTGTTCATGTTGTTGTAGAATTTCGCGTGAATTTGAGATAATAAAGTGCTCGTATTGTATAGCATTACATTGTATTGTATTGTAATGTATCGTAGCGCAGTTTAGTGTAGTGTAGTGTAGTGTAATGTAGTGTAGTGTAGTGCATTGTGGTGTAGTATAGTGTAATGTAGTGTAGTGTAGTGCATTGTGGTGTAGTACAGTGTAGTGCATTGTAGTGTAGTGTAGTGCATTGTAGTGTAGTGTAGTGCATTGTAGTGTAGTGTAGTGCATTGTAGTGCAGTGTAGTGTAGTGCATTGTAGTGTAATGTAGTGCATTGTAGTGTAGTGTAGTGCATTGTAGTGTAGCGTAGTGCATTGTAGTGTAGTATAGTGTAGTGTAGTGTAGTGTAGTGCATTGTAGTGTAGTATAGTGTAATGTGGTGTAGTGTAGTCCATTGTGGTGTAGTATAGTGTAGTGCATTGTAGTGTAGTGCAGTGTAGTGTAGTGTAGTGTAGTGCATTGTGGTGTAGTATAGTGTAGTGTATTGTAGTGTAGTGCATTGTAGTGTAGTATAGTGTAGTGCATTGTGGTGTAGTATAGTGCATTGTGGTGTAGTATAGTGTAGTGCATTGTGGTGTAGTGGAGTGTAGTGTAGGCTTGTGTGTAGCTATGTAGTGCATTGTGGTTAGTATAGTGTAGTGCATTGTGGTATAGTATATGTAGGCATTGTAGTGTAGTTGGCATTGTGGTGTAGTATAGTGTAGTGCATTGTAGTGTAGTGTAGTGCATTGTGGTGTAGTATAGTGTAGTGCATTGTAGTGTAGTGTAGTGCATTGTGGTGTAGTATAGTGTAGTGCATTTTAGTGTAGTGTAGTGCATTGTAGTGTAGTGCAGTGTAGTGTAGTGTAGTGCATTGTGGTGTAGTATAGTGTAGTGCATTTTAGTGTAGTGTAGTGCATTGTAGTGTAGTATAGTGTAATGTAGTGTAGTGTAGTGCAGTGTAGTGCATTGTATTGTAGTGCAATGGAGTACATTGTAGTGCAGTGTATTGTAGTGTAATGGAGTCTATTGTATCTGTTGCATTGTAATGTAATGTAATGTAATGAATTGTATTGTACCGTAGTGTATTGTATTGTAGTGTTTGTAGTGTATGTAGTGTAAGTATATGTAGTGTAGTGTAGTGTAGTACAGTGTTATCGTATCGCACTTGCAATGTATCGTGTAGCAATGTTTTGTAGTGTATTGCATGTAACGTACTTATCTACTGTATTGATTCATGTGTACAGTTTAACCATCCCATTGATATTGCATTGCAGTGCATTGATTAGTGCGTGGACGTACAGTAGTGCGTGATTTTATATTCTGAATGGTAAAATAAACAAACACACAACAATCCACCCTATTATTGTAATGGCATGATGATTGAGTAGGATGAATAAAAGCGCTTGATTTGTTTTCTGCAAGACAAGGCTATATAAATTGCCATTGTATATCATCAGTCATCATCATCATATATTAGTTATATTATATTTATTATATTATTATTATACTTAATTATGAATGTATTGTATTGGAGTTTAGCTGCATTGTATGTATGTATTGTAATGTGTAGGAGTTAGTTGTGTGTATTAAGTTGTAGTGTAGGTGTAGTGCAGTGGTAGTGTAGTGGATGCATGTAATGTAGTGTGAGTGAGTGGAGTGTAGTGTGATGTTGTGCAGTGCATGTTATGTAGTGGTGTAAATGGAGTGTAGTGTAGTGTAGTGGTTGTGCATTGTCATGTAGTGTAGTGGGTGTAGTGCAGTGTAGTGTAGTGTAGTGTAGGGCAATTGTCATGTAGTGTAGTGTGGTGTAGTGCAGTGTAGTGTAGTGTATTTTGTGCATTGTCATGTAGTGTAGTGTGGTGTAGTGCAGTGTAGTGTAGTGTAGTGTAGTGTAGGGCATTGTCATGTAGTGTAGTGTAGTGCATTGTAGTGTAGTATAATGTAATGTAGTGTAGTGTGTAGTATGGTGTAAAAAAAAAAAATATATATATATATAGTGTATTGTATTGTAGTGTAATGGAGTGTAGTGTAGTACAGTGTATCGTATCGTCTTGCAATCTATCGTGTAGCAATGTATTGCAGTGTATTGCAGTGTAATGTACTATATCGTGTTGTATTGTATCATAGTGTACAGTATTTATCGTAGTGTATTGTATCATATCGTATCGCATTGTATTGCAATGCATTGTATTGTATTGTACCGCATTGTCTTGTATCGCATTGTATCGCATTGTCTTGTATCGCATTGTATCGCATTGTCTTGTATGATATTGTATCGTATTGTTGTTGACGTTGTGCAGATTTTTCGCTGGATACAGCGGGCTTCTCATTCTGAGACACAGTGACTGCCGGCCTCTCTACAGTCTACAGACAAACCATCAACTTCCACTGCTGCTGTCAACATCTCACCACTGAGATACCACCCAGCTCTGGAGACTCAAGGTTTCTTCCTTATTCGTTCGTTTATATCCTAATAGATATCTCAAGCAAAACATTTGTCTATACCAGAGAGTGTGGGGTGTTGTTTGTTAGTGGGTTTTTTTGGTTGCAATCCACGAAAGAAAGTCTGAACAAAGTTACAATACTTTCAAAAAGGTTGGGTGTTTTTTTTTAACAATAAACTTGTAAGTTAGAGGAACTATCTTTGATGAATTTGGTGAGTCAGGTTCTCTACATGAAACTGGTTTAGATTTAAGCCGTCACTAGGGTTTTTAGAACAAACCAGTTTCTGTGTCTTCAAGAACAGTATATACACTTTCTGGTTAATCAATTCCATACATTTATTGTGTGTGTGTGTGTGTGGACAAAATCTAACTGAAGAACTGACAGTATAAGAAAGTTGGGTTGATTTATAAAAAAAAAATCTCTACCGAAGCAAAATTGAACGACAAGAAAAACAATCTCCATCTACATCACCTGTTCAAGAAATCCCCCAAATTTGAATGTAGGACACAACACGAATATTGACAAGCCAGCTGACAATATTTCAAACTTTTTTTTAACTGAAAAAAAAGAAAGTGCAACACTTGTCTATCTTACACAAGGCGACAAGAAAGTGGACAGAAAGAAAAAAAGAAGAAACGACAGAAAGACAAAGAGAAAAGACAAAAAACACACACACCAAACCTCGGATCTTGACAACGTTTTCAATTTCGCCAAACCTCACTTGACTCCTCAACCCAAACCTTCAACAACAGCAACAACAACAAAAACCAAAACAAAAAAAAATCTTCAAGCCATGCCTTCACAAAGCTCCTGTCCTGCTCCCTGCTCCCTCTTCTCCCTCCCGCTCCTCTCCCTCTTTCTCCCCCTCCTGCTTCTCCTCGTGCTCACCTCTGCTCCTGCTACCCAGGCTTTGGATATCTCCAAGCTGTGTCAAGCTCGCTGCTACCGCGGCAGGGGAGGCAACCTGTGCAACTGCAACGCCTTCCACTTCGCCGGCAAACGGGCCGGCGAGGTCGAAACCTTGCGGCTGCCTTCAAGCCCCCTCCTGGAGTTGGCCCTGCGAGGCATGAAGCACGTAGAAGCCCGCAGAGCCCCCGGGGTCATGGATACGTCGCCCTCTCTGTCTGGCAGCCGTTTGGCTTCCAGGGGACGGGTAGGGGAGGAGGGGGCTGAGGAGGGGAGGAGAGAGGGTGGGGGACTCTTTGACGCGAAGGAGGAAGGAGAGAGATCGGCGGCGGCGGCGGCGGAGGAGGTGGTGGTGAACAGGCTGACGTCATTAATCCGCTCGGCGCTTGATGAGAGGTGAGGTGAGTGTGGGTGTGTTGTGTGTGGGTGTGGTGTGTGTGTGTGTGTGTGTGTGTGTGTGGATGTGTGTGTGTGGGTGTGAGTGTGTGGATGTGTGTGGATGTGTGTATGTGTGTGTGTGTGTGTGTGTGTGTGTGTGTGGGTGTTAGTGTGTGTGTGTGTGTGTTAGTGTGTGTTAGTGTTTGTGTGTGTTAGTGTGTATGTGT
>CM054159.1:37730849-37733349 GCA_028751875.1 Rapana venosa | reverse complement strand
AAGAATTATAGACCTGTTTCCAATCTACCTTATATTTCTTAAGTCCTTGAAAAAGTAGTTCTCAAACAGCTCAACAACCACCTTCTCTCCAACAACCTTCTTCCTGAGTTTCAGTCTGCCTATCGCGTCAACCACAGCACTGAAACCACCCTAGTACACACTTTAAACACGCTTCTACTAGCTTCTGACTCAGGGAAAATCTCCCTTCTCACTCTACTCGACTTATCGGCAGCCTCCGATACTAAAGACTACTCAATTCTTCTCTCCCGTCTTCAAAAAACGTTCGGTGTTACTGGCACAGCCCTCACCTGGTTTAATTCATACCTTACTGACCAATTTCAGACAGTTGCAGTAAACAAGATTCAATCAATACCCGCCAAACTGAAATGCGGAGTCCCACAGGGATCAGTTCTAGGCCCTGTTCTGTTCATTCTTTACACTGCCCCACTGTTACATGTAATAAAACGTCATCAAATCAACCATCATTTATACGCAGATGACTCAGATTCAAAGCAGTGTTACTCCTGAAAATCTGTCTTCTCTCCTGGCAAATATGGCCCACTGCTTTGAAGATATTCAAAATTGGATGACACAGAACAAATTACAGCTAAATGCAGATAAAACTGAAGCCATGCTGTAGGGACCAAACACAAACTCTCTTCCATTACAACAGCTTCAAAAGAACTTGGCAATGCATCAGTTCCTCTATCCACTGCTGTGAAGTACCTAGGTGTTGTTATCGACAACACACTCTCTATGCAAAAATTAATCACCCAGACCTGTCAGTCGTGCTACTATCAGTTACGGCGTATTAGTGCAATTCCAAAGTACCTGTCCACCAATGCAACAGCCAAACTTGTCACTTCTCTCATTCTTTCACGTCTGGACTATTGCAATTCTCTTTTGTCTGGTCTGCCAGCATCATCTATCCACTCCCTTCAACGTATACAAAACTCTGCAGCTCGACTAGTTCTCAGAAAGAAAAAATCGGAGCACATTACCCCCCTCTTGCGATCTTTCCACTGGCTGCCTGTGCCACAGAGAGTAGAATATAAGATCAGTACCCTCTGTTACAAATGTCTCCACAAAACTGCACCCTTCTACCTCTGTGAATGTCTTAACCTGTACACTCCTTCACGTTCCCTCCGCTCTGCTGCAGATACCTTGTGCCTACGAATACCTAGATTCAACCAATCTACTGTTGGCCGCCGCTCTTTCTCTATTTCGGGTCCATCGACCTGGAATGAGCTCCTTCTCTCTCTTCGCCAGAAGCCTAGCTATGACACTTTTAAATCAAGCCTCAAGACATATTTATTTCAAACCTAAGATTTCCCCCCTCCTGTTTCATATCAGAACTATCCCACCTTTCACTAACCCATGTCCTATCACCCTGCTAAAGTATATGACCTGTGTGTTGTGTGTGTGTGTGCTTTTGAAAAACATTTGACTATTGCAATTTTATTTCATAGATTTGGTCTGCAGCGTACCATGTTTGTAATATCTGTTTGAACTATTGATTATTTGTCATTGGTTGTATGACTGTGTAAGATTAGGTCGAATGCATGCGCATTGATTTGTCTTTGCAAGATATAGCGCTATATAAGTTCCATTTATTTTGTTTTTATTATTATTATATTATTATTATTATTATATTATTATTATTATTATATCACGCGTCCGCACCCACACATCTTGATGTGCGTACACACTTACAACTACGTTTTCTACACGTGCTTACACGCACACAGCTATCTTAGCATCATTACTATCGCAGAGAGACAGCAGAAGTGCCTGTAGCCTAATGGAGGATTCAGAGACGCTGTCTGATCCTCTAATTACCTCTCTCTTCATCAGCAGAAAAGGCACAATCTTAGCTAATAAGAGCGAGAGGGCAACTAGCGAGAGTGACCCTGCCTTTCCCCCAGAAGGACAGAATGACCAAGGTCGTCGTCGGTCATAGCTTTGGCACAGTGACTACAAACACTCGGCTTCAGTAGATCAGCCCCTTAAAGTATGGGAAGAGGTTTGCTTTGATTGAGGAACAAGATATCCTTCATCAGTAGTCAGCGTCTTTTGATGCTAGTTGATAGATAAGGCAGGAAGCGACTGCTACGTAAAACTATAAGTGAAGAACACACAACAGCGTTTCCAGAATGAAAAGTTACCGTTTTCCATCTTTCCTGGTGAACTGAATTGACCAGGTAGTTTCTTTTTTTTGGGGGGGGTTGATGGATGAATCTCGTTTGTGCAGTAATTAGTCTGATCTGTCCGTTGATTAGCCCTCACTTGATTACCCGATTAGCTTCATTGTTGATTGATTAGTCTCGACGTCCATGATTCATCCCGTCGTTCATTAGTGCTATATTGCTGGTTATCTAGCATTGTGTCATACTTCCCCACACAGAGAAAGCCAGGAAGGGAAATTGCAAACAGCGAGCGATAAGCAGTTAGTGTTGATATCGTCATGTTTATAGAAGTAGTAGTGGTAGTGGTAGTGGTA
>CM054159.1:37723349-37725849 GCA_028751875.1 Rapana venosa | reverse complement strand
AAAGAAAGAAAAAAAGAAGGGAAGAAGGAAGGAAAAAGAAAGAAAGAAAGCAAGAAAGAGGGAGAAAGAAAGAAGGAAAAAGGAAAGAAAGAAAGAAGGACAAAAAGAAAGAAAGAAAGAAAGAAGAAGGAGGAGAAGAAGGTGGTGGTGGTGATGATGATGGTGATGATGATGATGATGATGATGATTGCGGCAACGTCGACGACGACGATGATGATGATGGTGGTGGTGGTGGTGATGGTGGTGGTGGTGGTAGTGGTGGTTGGTGGTAGTGGTGGTGGTGGTGATGATGATGATGATGATGATGATGATGATGATGATATGGTGGTGGTGGTGGTGGTGGTGGCTACGACAGCAACGATGTTGAAGATGATGATGAGGAGAAGGAGGAGCAGGATGATGCTGACGACGACGACGACGACGATGATGATGATGTCGATGATGAAGATGACGATAACTTCGACGACGACGACGACGACGAAGATGTCGATGATGATGCTTTCTTTGTCACCTCTTCGCTACGTGTCCAAAATTTCACTCCAGTTCTTTCCCCTTTAGCCCTCACACCCGGACAGACTGACTGACGAACACAAAGACAGACACACAAACACAGAGACAAAGGCAGACACAAAGACAGACACAAAGACAGACACACAGACAGACAGACAGACACACACAACAGACACACACAGACAGACAAGACAGACAGACACAAAGACAGACACACAAACAGACACACACACAGACACACACACACACACACACAGACACACACACACAAACACACACACACACACACACACACACACACACACACACACACACACATAGACACAGAGAGATACAAAGTATGCAGTAATATGATCAGGCCTCCGAAGTGCCGAATCAGTCTCACACGTCTCATTGACTTGAGGTAGTGATCGCTCGCTATGCCCCACTCTTGGCTCATCGCGACTGTTAAAGGGCTGCGACATACCGCCTGTTAATAATTGCGTCGCTGCCATGGCAGACGTCGTAGATTGATGTGATGAAGGCTGTTACCCACATCAACCGCCTGATCGACTTTGAATTGGTAAATGGTGTCTGCAAGCGGAGTTGTTCTTTTTTCTTTTTTTTATTTTTTTTTGGCGGAGGGTGGGGGCGGAACGGGGTGTGAGGTTGTGTTCCGCCTTTTGGTTTTACACCTCTGTTCTTGATTTTTAGGTTTTTTTGGTTTTTTTATGTGTTGTTTACAAGATCCTCTGTTATATAAGTTCCATATATTATTATTATTATTATTATTATTTATTCTTTTACATCGAGGATAATGGAATAAGCACTCGTGTGCTTTTTTTATTTTATTTTACATCCAGTCCCCGTGTGTATGCGGTTTTGTAGCTTTTGTCATCTGTTCCCACCGGCACACAATGGCCTACTCTTTCGAAAAGCGGAACAGGATTTAACGTGTGCGCAAGATGTTCTGCGTGCGTTCGCACACGGGGCCTCGGTTTATAGTTTCATCCGAAGGACTTCTCTCTCTTTGTGACTCAGAATGAGGAAAGCTGGTCTATTCTTTAATGCCTTTCCCCCCCCCCCCCCCCCCCCCCCTTCACCCTCCCTCCCTTCTTCGTCGGAATGCCAGGGGTTCTTTCAGTATGAAAATATTCCTACATTCTGGAAGCTCTGTGCTAGAAACTTTCCTCTTTTCTATCACCCCGTTTGTTTCTGTTGTTTTTCTCCTCACCTATCCGTCCTAGCTCTGTGCTTGAAAGTTTCCTCTTTTCTATCACTCCGTTTGTTTCTGTTTTTGTCTCCTCACCTATCCATCCTAGCTCTGTGCTTGAAAGTTTCCTCTTTTCTATCACCCCGTTTGTTTCTGTTGTTTTTCTCCTCACCAATCCATCCTAGCTCTGTGCTTAAAACTTCCCCTTTTCTATCACTCTGTTTCTGTTTTTTTCTCTCTCTCTCTTCACCTCTCCATCCTTTTTCTTTTTCTCCCATACTGCCTACCCAGCCCATTCTCCTCATCTTTCTTTCAGGCAAAATCTGATTTGGGGTTTTTTTTATGAATTTTTTTAAATGAGCTGCCCTGAAGTCGGAACGTGTCGGCTGAGGCCAGCTAGCAGACCTCCTGCATACAGAGTGACAAGCACAGGAGAAGACCAGGTACCACGTATTCTACCCAATATGACAATGCAATCATACTTCAATGTATTTCTCTAGTCTCATCTTTTGTCCTTTCTGCTTGCTTATTAAGCGTTAATAAAATAATACAGAGATCATGGCACTAGTGAGGAAGTGAAATTCAGAATTAAAATCGCCCATCGGACCATATGAAGGGCTCCTGACTTCAGTGAATAAACGCAAACTAAAGTGGTACGGGCACGTCACACGAACATCTGGACTGGCAAGACTTGTCCTACTACAGGGAACAGTACAAGGAGGGAGACGAAGAAGAGGCAGACAGAGAAAACGATGGGAAGACCACATCAGAGAGTGGACTGACTGGCCTTGAATGGAA